>OY856412.1:876950039-877550039 GCA_963693085.1 Alisma plantago-aquatica | reverse complement strand
CAAGTAAGAGGAAGGAAATTCCAGTGATAAGATAAGCACAATTTTAGTAAAACTTATGAGATCCAAAGTTTGATTTTCAAACTAAGGAAGCAAAGTCACATCACAATAACACTATGTTATTGATAAAGATGAAACCTTAGAATGTTTAGGGTTGTAGTAGTTCAAGGGATGTCACTAGTGATTTGACCTTGAATACTAGCATCTCTATAAAACAAGATCATGAGATTTGCACTATGAAAGGTAAGCTAGTACTAATAAAATCTAGGGTTTAAAGGTAGCTAATTTGAGAGGTAGATAAACAATATGAAAATGACTCAGAGAAAAGAGTAAGATATAAATTTGAAATGTAATAAGTGTGTGTTTTGAACAAAAGAAGAAATATAATATAAGTGAAGTGTGTTATGAAATAAATTCTTACAGTAATAACATGAAGTAAGTAGTAAAGAATGAGGAGTATTACTCGATACATGATTTGGAGTTAGCTGTTGTAGTTCATGCTCTTAAGACATGGCGTCACTATCTTTATGGTGAGACATGCCAAATGTTTACAGATTATAAGAGCTTGAAATATATCTTCACCCAGAAGGATCTGAATCTTAGACAGTGGAGATGGTTAGAATTGATCAAGGATTATGAAGTAATAATATATTATCATCCTGGTAAGTCGAATGCGGTAGCAGATGCTCTGAGCAGGAAGTCAAGTTCAACAGTTGATGCATTCTCTATGGCATGTTTCGAGAGAGACATGCTAGTAGAAATGTGAAAGTTGAACTTAGACTTAGAAGTGATAGAGCAGAGTGGTTTGATTGCGCAGATGCAAGTCAAACCTACTTTTATGATCATATCAAGGAACTACAGTAGGGTGACAGTGAGTTACATCAGATCATGCATGATATGACAAAGGGAAAAGACCAGAGTTTAAGTTTTCAGATGATGATGTGTTGTTTTAGCATGACAGGTTGCATGTACCTTGAGATAATGATTTGAAAGGAAAGATTCTTGAGGAAGCACATGCATTGATGTATGCTATGTATCCAGGCAACACTAAGATGTTTAGGAATCTCAAGGAATTGTATTGGTGGCTTGGTATGAAGAGGATGTAGTTGAGTATGTGACTAGGTGCAGTGTGTGTCAGCAGGTTAAGACTGAGCATCAGAAACCCACAGGTACTTTACAATCTCTTCCTATACCAGAATGGAAATGGGAACATATCACAATGGATTTTGTGATAGGGTTACCCAGGACACCTAGAGGTTGTGACTCGATATGGGTGATTGTGGATAGATTGACTAAATCTTCTCACTTTCTTCCTGTTAAGTCAACCTCTGATGTTCCGAAGTTGGCTAAGATATTCATGGATGAGATAGTCAGGTTTTATGGTATCCCAGTTTCAATTATATCAGATAGAGATCCTAAGTTTACATCCAGGTTTTTGGAATCAGTTGCATCGTGCTTTGGGCACAAAGCTGAGGTTTAGTACAACTTCTTACCCGCAAACAGATAGTCAGTCAGGGAGGACCATTCAAACTCTTGAGGACATGCAGAGAGTAGTTGAAAGCTACACAGGATAGGCAGAAGAGTTATGCGGAGAAGAGGCGTTAACCTCTTGAGTTTCAAGTTGGTGATGACGTGTATCTGAAAGTTTCACCATGGAAAGGAGTGTTGAGGTTTGGTATGAGAGGCAAACTGACTCCTAGGTTTATGGGCCATATCCTATCATTGAGAGGATTGGACCTACAACTTATAAGTTGGATTTGCCATCTGAGTTGGCTAATTTACATGATGTGTTTCATGTATTGATGTTGAAGAAATGCTATCCTGGTATAGAAAAGATAGTAGACCCAGAACCTGCACAGCTCAGATCAGATGTGTCCTATGTTGAAGGACCAATTCAGATAATTGATCAAAGGATCAAGAAACTCAAGAATCGTGAGATACCATTAGTGAAAGTTCTGTGGAGGAATCATAATCTAGAGGAAGCTACGTGGGAGCTTGAATCTGAGATGCGTAACAAGTTTCCTTTTCTCTTTTAGGAATTTCGGGACGAAATTCTTATAAGGGAGGGAGATTGTTATGACCCGTTTCAAAGCTTATTGGTAAGCATCATGATTTGAGCATAATTAAAGTTATTGAGCTAACCTAAGTGCTCATGTGATGATTAGTGCATAATTAAGATGATTAAATTGAGTCAAGTGATGATTGGATGCAATTTGAAACTTTGAACCACTGAAATAGTAAAATTAGCATGATATATTGCTCTGAGGGCGTAGAGAATTTCGCACTTGAAATATTGCAAGAAGAATCGACCAATTTGAACCCCCGAGGCCATAGTTATGGCAATTGTAAGAATCCTGGACTGAAATGTAATTTTTCCATTATTAATACCCATTTAAGTGGGTCGGCAACCTATTGCTTATCTTCTTCCTGATAATTCCTTCCCGATATAAGAGTGTGAGCAGCACACATCCAGCAGCCATCGACCGATCAGGCAGAGTGGAATCGAGGCGATTTTTGGGTGATCTTTGCCCTTGGCTTCGTCCAGCGACAGCCCAGCCTCCGCCCTTTCTCTTCTACCTTACTCTCCTCTCCCTCACCTTGGCTGCACTCAGCTAGTTTGGGCGGCGCCCCAGCTAGCATCTACTGCTGCGCACGATCGGCAGCAACCAGGGATCTTGGGCGGGGCGATTCGGGGTCCTAGAATTAGTTGAGCATGGTCGTCTACCTTCCCTTCCTCTTCCTCTAGCCATCAACATACCTCGCCCTAGCTGGTTGGGCGGCCGACTCCTTACAGCAGCAAGCTGCGTACAACAGCAAGAAAGCTTCATGGGCGCCTGGTAGCAGCAATAGGAACCATCTTGAGCTTCGATTTCGAGGTTCCAACAGATTTCACAGCTCCTAGCTAAAGTTCCAACCAGCAATCAAAGTTCTTCCGTCAACTGGGTTAAGGGTTGGTTTGTTCTGTGCAAAACAGCCGTGAACATTGAAAATTCCAAGGTAGAAGACAATAGAAATTGCCGAGAATCAGACCTTGGACGCACGAATCCATCCCAAATCGATGTGAGTAGGAGTTCATTTAGTTATCATCATTTAACTCCTTCGTTGGAATTTTTCGGTAAACTGTGCATTTTTGCACTGATATCAGTGGTTATCAGGCATTTTATCAGTATTTGATGAAACTTGAATTTTATTTTATAAATTGCTTCTGTATGATTATACATGATCTAGAATAGCTTCTGATCAGTGTAGAACAGTTCAATGATGTTATTTGGTGCAATGGAAACCAAAAGTGCTTGATACAATTACTGGAATAGAAATACTGCTGTCTATGTTTTGGGTAATTTAGATATTTGACAAGCTCTGAGAATGCTTTTGTACCTGTTGAGTAGTTTGTTGAATGTTGTACAGTTCATATTCAAAGAATATAATAAAAATGTTAGATTTAGGTGCCCTAACACCGCAGAATCCCCTTTGTGCGGTCTGCGATCTTAAGGGGATGAAATGACCTAACTGGAGGACAGTCCAGACAGTCGACAACCTATTGGAGGACAATCCAGATGGTTGGAGAGAGAGACCTACTGGAGGACAGTCCAGATGGTCTAGTAGTTTTGTGAGGCCTACTGGAGGACAGTCCAGATGGCCGAGTAGTCGTGTTACCTACTGGAGGACAGTCCAGATGGGCATGACTCGACACTCCGCCTATGTACTCAGGTAGGAGGAGTCCAGTTTACACTCTTTGAGAGTGTCGTGAGGCCAGAGAGCCTGTGGTCCTGTAGCAGACCAGGACGAGAGCAGTCAGACTTAGCATTTCCCGGGTGTGTCGCTAAGTCTTGTACGGTGGGATCGTAGTTCGCTACAGATCTTTATATGCAGAGTGTACTGCATATGATTGGGGCATAATAAAATATGTAATCATGTAGGACCACAAAAATTTAAAATGTTAAGAGTCTAGAATCACTGTGCAAAAATCTCGATAGTTGTTTTTATGTTTAAGATATGCAAATCCTGATATTAAATGCTTCATAGTTATGTACTATCTGCTAGTTTCACTATGTCACTAGGACTGCTCTGTATAGTATTGTTCTTATGTTTTATTTCAATTTAATAAACTTGACGAGTTGTTTAGTGATAGTTAAATGAAAAACTATTCACTAAGCGAGTAGGCTCACTCCTCTACTCAAACATTTTCAGGTCAGCGACAGTTCCAGGAATCTGAAGGATCTTACCACCCTAGTCAGTAGAAGGTATATGTAGTTAGTTAGATAGTGGTCTCTTAGTCCTTTCCCCTCGGTCCTTGGGACATGGTGTGGAGAGAGAGTGTGTTTAATATGTAAATCAGTTTTGTAATTAACTGTCAACTTTATATTCCGCATGTAAATGTAATATGACAATTACTCTGTTTATGTTTCTAGCAAGTAAAATTTGAAATGTCTCCGCAAGTTGTGTAAGTTTCAGTATTTAAGTAATTTGTAAGATTTTCCTGTTGGTATGTTTAATGTGACTAAGAAAAGAAAATGTTAAGTGTGGTTTTTGTGAAACGTGTTAATCTTTCTTACGCCCTAATCTCATGATTAGTGGGTAATGTGAGATCAGGGTGTAACAACGGCAATCCAGCTTGCATCACTATATCCTTCGAATATGGAAGGATGTTTACCATAATGCATCCCAAGGGAACGTGTTCCCTTGGTATACCTCAGAACTCTGTCTAGAGCTTCCCAATGAGTCTTGTCGGGACAACTGGTGTATCTACTGAACTTGTTCACGACAAACGTAATGTCTGGACGTGTACAGTTCATAAGATACATCAAACTTCCGATAATCTGAGAGTATCGTAATTGAGACACTGGAACCCCAATCTCATTCTTGAACAAGGGCTTGGATGAATCATATGGAGTCTTAATAGGTTTACGTGATGAGTACTCAAACCTCTCCAGTATCTTCTCAACATAGTGAGACTGAGAGAGAGTTATACCATCAGTAGACCTTATGATTTTAAGCCCTAAAATCACATCAGCGACACCCATATCCTTCATCTCAAACTTGCTACACAAGAATGACTTTGTCTCATTTACTACTTTCATATCGGAACCAAAAAGCAGGATATCATCGACGTATAAACATAACAAAATGAATCCATTATTGACAATCTTGCAGTAGAGACACTTATCAGATTCATTCGAAATAAAGCCAAACGATGATATCACAGAATCAAACTTCTCATTCCATTGCTTAGGGGCTTGTTTCAAGCCATATAATGACTTAACAAGTTTACACACTTTGGACTCATTCCCACGACCCACAAATCTCTCAGGTTGTTCCATATATATCTCTTCTTGAAGATCACCGTGTAAAAATGCGGTCTTCACATCCATCTGATGGATATAGAGATTATAAATGGAAGCCAATGCTAGAAGCAATCAGATTGTGGTCATACGAGAAACAGGTGAATAGGTATCAAAATAATCTATTCCTTCTCTTTGTGTGTAACCCTTAGCAACTAAGATAGCCTTATACTTATTGATTGTCCCGTCTACATTAAGTTTCTTCTTAAAAATACATTTGCAACCAACTGCAGAACAACCAGGAGGCAAATCCACCAATTCCCAAGTTCCATTCGAGAGAATTGATCGGATTTCATCATTAACAACTTCTTTCCAAAACTTAGCTTCTAGAGATTCCATAGCTTGTTTGAAAGTAACAGGATCATCCTCAACATTGTAAGTAAGAAACTCACTTCCAAAGTCTTTGGATGTCCTAGGCCGTTTACTTCTCCTTGGTTCAACTATTTCTTTAGAATCATCCGATTCAGAAATAGCTTGTTCTGAGTCGCCCCCCACATTTGTCATCCTTTTCACGTGCTCGGGAATGGAACCTGTGGTAAATGAATCTTCTTGAGAAACTTCATTGGGCACACCAGTTTTCATAGGAAACACATCCTCAAAGAATGTTGCATCACGTAATTCCACAATTGTATTGACCTCAATGCCAGATATATCTGATTTTACAATCAGGAATCTATAAGCATAGTTTGTCTCTACATAACCTAAGAATATGGCATCAACCGTTTTTGGTCCTAATTTCTTCCTTTTGTGTTCAGGGACAAGTACCTTTGCAAGGAACCCCCACACTCGAAGATATTTAAGACTCGGTTTCCTTCCTCTCCATAACTCAAACGGACTACTCTCTGAATGTTTATGGGGAACTCTATTCAGAATATGACAAGCCGTATTCAAAGCTTCCCCCCACATAAAGTTGGGTAATCCAGATGTTTGGAGTAAGGTATTTACCATATCTATTAAGGTTCGGTTTTTACGTTCAGCTATCCCATTTGATTGTGGTGAATAAGGAGCAGAGACCTCATGAACTATACCATGTAATTGGAAAAATTCCAAAAACAAGTTCGAGGTATACTCTCCTCCCCTATCAGACCTTAATCGCTTAAGTACTTTACCGGTTTGAGTTTCAGCTTCTTTCTTATAAATTTGAAATTTATCCAATGCCTCATCTTTACTTCTAAGTAAAAAGACATAACAATATCTACTCGCATCGTCAATAAAAGTTATAAAATAACGCTTTTGATCTATCGTAGCAACACCATTAAATTCACAGATATTTGTATGAATTAAATCCAAAATTTCTGAATTCCTATTCACAGAATGAAAAGGCTTCCTAGGCAATTTAGCTTGTACACAAATTTCACATTTATTGTTGCTAATTTCAGATTTAGGGATCAAATCTAGATTCATCATACGCTTCATTGAGGCAACATTAACATGTCCCAAACGTGAATGCCATACATCGAATGAAACAAGATTCATGCAAATAGAACTATAATAATTCAAATTTAAAACGGAATTTGAAACAAGTTCAATATGAATCTTAAACAAGTTCTCCACATCACATAAGTACCCCTTGCCAAAAAACAAAGAATCACGAAGGCGTGTAATAATAGCCTTATTACATTTACAGTCTACTCTATAACCTTCTCTAACTAATATGACGCCACTAAGGATATTGCGTCGAATGGTTGGAACATGTCTGACCCTATTAAGAGTCAAAACCTTCCCCGAAGGGAACTTCAAGTCCACTCGTCCTTCGCCTTTGACTTTTACAGAGCTGGAATCGCCCAAAGTTGCGGACCGACCTCGAGAGGCCTGATAAGACACAAATAAGGATTTATCAGCACACACATGTACATTAGCCCCAGTGTCAATTATCCAATAAAGTGGTTCAAAAATAGAAAGGATTTCAGGTTTAATAGACAGATACCCATCATTGAGGTTCAATGATGTAGTCATCATGTTGACCACAGCCTCCTCAGTTGTAGATGCGGTAGCTTTCTTTGCCTTCTTAGTAGGACAATCCTTGTTCCAGTGGCCAACCTGTCCACAAGTCCAACACGGTTTGTTCTTCGGTTTCTTTTGGATCTTTGCCTTGGGTTTTTGTACATTCTTAGATTTCTTATCTTTGGTGTTTTTCGTAGAAGTAAGATTAACAGTTGGATTTGCATCAGTAGGCACCTTGACCCCTTTCTCCTTTAAGTGTTCTTGTATATTAATATCCATCATTAATTCATCCATGGTGTGTGTCCCTTTGCGATGCTTCAGAGACATACCAAATGACTCCCATGACTTATGGAAATTTTCTATGATAGATATAACAACAAATTTCTCAGGCAACACCATCTTGGCATCTGAGAGTTCATGAACTAGGAGTTGTAGATCGTGTGTTTGATCAGAAACTGACTTACCCTCAACCATCTAAAACTTAAGAAATTTAGACACGCAATATTTTTCAACACCTTGATTTTCAGTGCTAAAATTCTTGATTAATAATTCCCATAAAACCTTGGACGTAGTGACTGGCGGCTTTGAGTAAGAATCATACAGTTAGTTATTTAAACCGAACAGAATCAAACCGCAACACGTTTTATCACCCTTCTTCCAATTAGCAATAATGTTTGCATTATCAGGAATTGTTTCATCAGATATAGGTTCAGTTTCAACTAAATACTGATCATAACCCACAATATTCAGCCAAATTTCTATACGACTCAGCCAACGAACAAAGTTCGTACCAGTAAACTTTTCAGGCATATTAGTTGTATCAATTTTACATCCTGAACCACCATGACCGACCATAGTTAATTAATGACAGAAATATGATTTCTTTAAGACTGTTATTAATATTAGTTATTGTCGTTCATGCAACAGCGACAGGTGCAATGTAATTAACTGTCCAGGCAGATCCAAAATAAGAATCAAAGAAAAAACGAAGCACGAGAACAGAAACAAGAGTTAGATTCGCAAACTAGATCGTTCGTTGAGAAACGAACGTGTTACTTAAAGAAATCAGTGCCCGTCAATCCTCACAGATAGGCACCGTTCTCCCAGTCGTGATCCGGCACGAACCTGGAACTAGCACGTCTCACTCGCGCTCGACGTAGTCGCGTTGTACTGCTACCAGTGCAGCACAGCAACCGCAGGAACCACCGCCTGACAGCTGCGTCTTGATGACAGGAAGGAGGAGTCGCGCTTCGCACAGGAGGACAACTCCACAAAGCGACTCCGGGGACGACAACTATTGCACTCGGGATTAGGGCTCTCAAAACACACGGTGACAGAAGATTGTTTTCGGTGTATTTAATCCTAATGACTGGATGCGTATATATAGCAACACACGTCCCTAATCCTATTCCTAGTAAGACGCAAACACTCGATTACTCTTGTACACAATACGGAATAATCTGTAAAAGAGAAACACTTTCTAATTAGGATTAAGAAATCCGAATAAGAAAACAACAATTAATTACACGAGTAATTAATTACTTAGTTGTATCCTAGTGCGAAAAGAAGACGGAAGACATTCTCCACAATCCACGAGCCCGAGCCCGGCCCGGCCAGGCGAGGCGAGGCGTGACGTGGCGCACGCATGCGTGCATGCGTTGTGATGTTCTAGGAGTGAGCAATATGGGATAAAACTTCTTTGCCATTTGCACTACAAACAACACAACATTCTCACATGTACTTGCTGCACTACATTGGGCTTAACCCATGCTAAATAAGTGATTACTACAGTAACGAACTTCTATAGTAACGTAATTAGCTACAATAACGTAATCATTTATCTAACATAATGCGTTTTGGTGATGGTACTTTCTACCTCTAAGCTGTTTCCTATATTTGCATATGAAAAATATTTTGCTCTTCAGTTTCTTTATACAATAGAAAAATAACAAATGATTTATTAAGGTTAGAATTTAAGGATTAAGGTTGAGTTAATTGCATCAAATCATTATATACGATTTATACAGTTCGTCTGAGTATGACACTTTTGTCGATGGGTGCTTTTCCTACTGAACTTTTCCTACTCTTATGACATGTGTTTTGAATTTCACCTTTCTATGCTTATCATGTTAAGTTGATATCGGTAACGAATTTTGGAAATACGCTTCATAATCCTTGAGCATGTGTAACTTTCTTTTCAGAGTTTTAGTCTATATGGGAGTCAGTTTTTTGTAGTATACAAATAACGCCTCCAGGGTTAGATTTAGGTGGAAAGTTATCTATAGCCGTTCTGTTTTTGTAAGTGAACTACCTTACAAAACCTCTGATTTACTGAAGAAAACTGTCGCCCATGGATTAGCCTGCTTTGAGATAACCATATAAATAACAAACGGTGTTGTGTTTTCATAACATTTACTTGATTTCATTGCTTCCGTGCATGTCAACATTGGTATTACACAACACGTTTACTCTTACCTCTCTGTTCTCTGATCTCAACTCTAAGCGATTGAAAGTGGTCAAAGATGAATCTTCAACCACCTTTAATTGGGTGGTCGTACAAAACTTAAAAACCCAATTGCAGTCAATGATATAAGGGGGAAGTGGGGGATACTATGGATATTGATTTATCTTCCACCTGCGATGGTGATGTTTCTCACACAGTCGACTCTTAGACTGAGTGCTTGACACATGGATCAGATCGTAAGCACGTCTCGCTCGCGCTCGACATAGTCGCGTTGCACTGCTACCACTGCAGCACAACAAGCGCAGGAACCACCGTCTGATAGCTGCCTCTTGACGA
Organism: Alisma plantago-aquatica; assembly: GCA_963693085.1. Lineage (NCBI taxonomy): Eukaryota > Viridiplantae > Streptophyta > Magnoliopsida > Alismatales > Alismataceae > Alisma > Alisma plantago-aquatica. Next base: position 877,539,956 of record OY856412.1, on the reverse strand, counting down.
CAAGAAGGAGGAGTCGCGTTTCGCACAGGAGGACAACTGCACAAAGCGACTCCGTGGACGACAACTATTGCACTCGGGATTATGGCTCTCAAAACACATGACGGCAGAAGATTGTTTTCGGTGTGTTTAACCCTAATGACTGGATGCGTATATATAGCCACGCACGTCACTAATCCTATTCCCAGTAAGACGCAAACACTCGATTGCTCTTGTACACAATACAGAATAATATGTAAAAGAGAAACACTCTCTAATTAGGGTTAAGAAATATGAATAAGAAAGCAACAATTAATTACACGAGTAATTAATTACTTAGTTGTATCCTAGTGCAAAAAGAAGACGGAAGACATTCTCCACAATCCACGAGCCCGAGCCCGGCGAGGCGTGGCGTGGCGTGGCGCGCGCGCACGTGCGTGCGTTGTGATGTGGTAACCCCACCCACCAAGGAGGTGAGTATACCTCCCTCCTAGGACTCCTTTGGACACTAGTGCCCCATGTGATCCTACATATAAGGAACACAGAAGTTCTAGGAGTGAGTAATATGGGATAAAACTTCTTTGTCATTTGCACTAAAAACAACACAATATTCTCACATGTACTTGCTGCACTACATTGGGCTTAACCAATGCTAAATAATTGATTACTACAGTAACGTAGCTACAGTAACGAACTGCTACAGTAACGAACTGCTACAGTAACATAATTAGCTACAGTAATGTAATCATTTATCTAACATAATGCGTTTTGGTGATGGTACTTTCTACCTCTTAGCTGTTTCCTATATTTGCATATGAAAAATATTTTGCTCTTCAGTTTCTTTATACAATAGAAAAATAACAAATGATTTATTAAGGTTAGAATTTAAGGATTAAGGTTGAGTTAATTGCATCAAATCATTATATACGATTTATATAGTTCGTCTGAGTATGACACTTTTGTGGATGGGTGCTTTTCCTACTGAACTTTTCCTACTCTTATGACATGTGTTTTGAATTTCACCTTTCTATGCTTATCATGTTAAGTTGATATCGGTAAAGAATTTTGGAAATACGCTTCATAATCCTTGCGCATGTGTAACTTTCTTTTCAGAGTTTTAGTCTATATGGGAGTCAATTTTTTGTAGTATACAAATAACGCCTCCAGGGTTAGATTTAGGTGGAAAGTTATCTATAGCCGTTCTGTTTTTGTAAGTGAACTACCTTACAACCTCTGATTTACTGAAGAAAACTGTCGCCCATGGATTAGCCTGCTTTGAGATAACCATATAAATAACAAACGGTGTTGTGTTTTCATCACATTCACTTGATTTCATTGCTTCCGTGCATGTCAACATTGGTATTACACAACACGTTTACTCTTACCTCTCTGTTCTCTGATCTCAACTCTAAGAGATTGAAAGTGATCAAAGATGAATCTTCAACCACCTTTAATTGGGTGGTCGTATAAAACTTAAAAACCCAATTGCAGTCGATGATATAAGGGGGAAGTGGGGGATACTATGGATATTGATTTATCTTCCACCTGCGATGGTGACGTTTCTCATACAGTCGACTCTTAGACTGAGTACTTACTCATGGATCAGATCGTAAAGCAAACGCATCATATTCACCAGATTTATTGCCCGTTCGGCAAAGCGGCAGAGTTGATCGCCTTCCACTGCTTCAAAATGACGTGGTGAAATTGAACGCTCTTGGCCGCTGGAATTACGAAGTACTTCTTATTTACGGAATGATTTCTTAGCGGGAAATCACACTGGTGTTAGGTATACCAGCGGTAGATCTGCCCGTACATATTTTCAGGCTGCCCGGGTTTGTATGCCTCTACCGGTCGCTACCGGCAGCTTTGCCGAACGCAGCTAAAGCTGCTTCTCAGCGACAAGCAAGACGTACGTCAGGTAGATGCTAATCTCAAAGAGCTTGATCGACTATATATTAATCCAGCGGGAATGCTACACTAAGTACCTTCTAAGATCAAATCATACTAGGGATAAACCTCTACGTTGGGGATCCAATTTCTACGTGTAAGCCTCGTTTCTGTATTTGTGAACTGACAAAACCATGTTCGATCACAATCAACGGCCAGGTCAGGCCAGCCCACAGAAACTCTCCTTATAGAGAACATGGTCCCATTGTTGTTTGAGAAAGGAAAGCTACCTGCAAGTAGTGGCGTAGCCAGAAAAAATATCTAGGGTGGGCACCGGTTGCAAAGTCAAAAAGTATAACTGGGGGCACCATACAAAATAACAATTTGAAAGAACATTTAATGTATTAAACATAATAAAATGGTGAAATGGTATATTGTGATAGATATTCATCATTGTTGATGAGGAAATCATAAAAATGATATGAAAATCATAGTATACATATTAGAGTTGTCCAAAGATACAACATTTTTGAAAATAATCATCAAGTCAATCATCGGTCAATCTAATTAATCACCATACTTAAATGTAAATCTCTGTATTGTAGTTGTTGTAATTGGTTAACACAGTGATAACTTCATGATGGGAATTAATAATAATGGGGCCAGCGAGGTCCATTTTGTAAATTAATTGCATTCGACAATCTCAACATTACAAGTAGATAAAATTTATGAATAATTAAGTTAAAGTTAGCACAACATTGAATAAAAAAATCTATTTTAGTGTCCGAATGTGTTGGTAAAACATGCTTGCAAAACTTATTTATTCCTCAAAATGTCTTTTTTACACAAGAGATGTGTTTCACTCATGGTCATTCTCATAGTACAAAGACAAGGACTATGTATCATACCAAGAAAAGAAAAAAATATACCGTCACAGAATTTCCACAGGCTAGATATTTAATATAAAATCTAACAATCTTACATAATCTGGTTTTGATAACTAAATTATCTCTATCAATATCTCACATTCATCTTTTAAATTTTTTTCCCTTAATCCTATATCAAATGTCAAATATTTAATAATTATATGTCAGTAGTGTATACAAACATCATGAAATTAAATAATTACTCCTTGGCCAGATACCTTTTAACCTTTGAGCATATAAATGATAAGAAAAAATAGTTTAGGTGCTAAGTGCATTTGCAGATCGATGTGGAAAAAAGATCAAACTAAGTAGCATGTTGATATTCATTATACTGTGGAAAAGGTGATATAGTTGCACACAATATGATTATTCTGTCATTGGAGTATATATTAGATATGACGTTTTAATATCGACTTCTACTCAAAATTATGCTTAGATTACATTTTATAGGAAACAAACTCAATAAAGGAAAGAAGTTGAATGCCAAAAGCCGTCAATTATTATCATTTACAACTGAGTTGTTGATTCGTATTACAGAATGGAAACACCACGTACAAGTGAGCCGGAGGAATCTTGATTTCTGTATTAACTTAAATCATTTTTGTTTTAATTTTTATTAATGCAACAAAACCATCAATAGTGACAGATGTGATGGATGCGTATGGAGAAAAGACGAAACAATTCAATTTCTATTATGAAAACGGTCAGCTGCGATGAATGATCGTAGTTTGGTCGGGCACCAAACACTTCTGCAGTAGCAGCCTAACGATTATCATCCATTGATTATTATATTCAATACTTATATAGGGTGGTAACGGGTAGGGCATGTGCCTACCCGTACTCCCATGTGGCTACGCCACTGCCTGCAAGGTAATTGTTCCGAGTCTCCCACCTCACTTAAAGGGGACGTACTGTTGATTTCAGTCCAGGATTCCTTATGTTGCTCGATTCTGATTGCACTGTCTTTATTAAAGTTGAGAGGTACGTTTATTCCCTCATAGCCAATGAGCTGTAGTTTCAAATAATTTCCTTCTTCAAGCAACTAATATATTTGGTTTGTGTGCGCTCTTAATTCTCCGACGGTTAATCTCATCACTCGACCATATTTCATGTATGAATCTAAACCAAATTAATCAGGAGTAGAAAACTTAATAAATTAATTCACGAAAATATAGACATAAAATAATCTCTCTCGTTCCTGCTTCGTGGAGATCACTGACACAAAGACAGGTATTTCTTAAGTGATTCAAAGTGGTTGTCAAACAATCTACGAACTCATAGATCCCCAAACCGATTCCTCATTACACGAAGAGCATGTTCAACCATCCTGATGCGAATAGTTGAGATTTTTTTGTTTAACCGTGGAGAGTTTGCCATGTGCTGCCGAGAGCTGTCGCACTCCCACAGGCGACAATGATATTCCTAGTTCCTATTCGCGAAGCATACATTTGATTTGGGATCTGAAGACTTTGTCTACCTTCGGGATGATTACACATCCACCACTACTGAAGCGTGTATGTGTCAACTACCGATCTGCGAACAGCATATTGGACACAGAGACACGTAGCTATAGGATTTAGATAATATACCTTGGACATGCCCCTTCGTAAGCTTTTCCCGAGAATCTCATCATTACCTAGATATCTACGCACATGGTTTCAAGAGTAACGATTCTGCAAACGAAGTCCATGGTCACTATACCTTTACTATAATAATTAATTGGAAATGGTCGTCTGTCCCAGTTTGCTATCCTTTTCCCATTTCTTCAGCAACATTTCACTGTGTGAACCTGGGTAATGATAATTGACAGCAAATCGCCGCATAATAAGCCACTCCTAACAGTCAACTTGAACATGACTGCATAAGGTTGGCCCTGAGGTGATAAAGGACTAATCCAACCAATCATCTGAAATAAATAACCAAAATCTGGAAGTAACGAAAGACATGTTATTTGTATACGAATCATCAATCGAACAATCCAAAATTAATGTAATCATTATAATCATTAGTTACAAACTACTCGGAAAATTCACTACTTGTTCCGAAAACATACATAAAGTTTATGCAAAGTATTGATACATCTTTAACAAAACATTACCCGCTATCATTTCACAACCCCAGTACAACCTTTCTACACACAAAAGAAAACCTAGTAGCGAAGTCATTAGGCTCTTCTACCAAGCTGAAGATCGGGAGATTCAACTTCTCCTCCTAAGAAGTTGTTCAATGACTTACTAGCATTGCCTATGTGAGAAGATAAAACGTAAGAGGAAGTAGCCACAATTTCATCTCTATGCATACGGCAAGTGGATTTCAACATAAAAAATATGCAAACAGTTGACAAATATAGAAAATCTACTTGGCAACATAGTAAAATAAGAAAGAGCAAGTGTATGACTAACAGCGGCCCGGAGCAACGCCATGGCTGGGGCGTCAACGTCTGCGGTCCTGCAAGGGGAGGAGGCGACCGACTCAAAATCACTGGGCAGTAGGGGGGTTGATAGCTCGTGGAGATGGCTTCATGCAGATGCTGCTGTGCGTAACTCCGGCCAGTGCGGACTGGGTGCGGCGATCAGAAACGGAGAAGGTGCTTTCCTGGGGGCGGTACAACGTCAGATAAATGCAAGATGGAGCTCGAATATTGCTGAAGCTATGGCGATTAGAGAAGGGATGCTGCTGGCGATAGCGGCTGGGAGGGCGGACTGGAAGCTGGTTGTTTGCTCTGACTCGCTCAACGTGGTGAAAGCTCTGAACGACGTTGATAAAAGACATGACTACCTGGGACTGTTAGCTGAGGATATCTGCAACCTTGCGTCCCATTTCTCTGAGTATATGTATGTCCACGTTAATAGGTCGAGGAACCATTTCGCTCACTTTATTGCTCAACACGCCTTAGCCTTGGGCGGGCAATGTCTTAGGAGGAACACTCTACCGGTTAGCTGGAGGCTGACTGCATGTCTTTTTTGTACCTTGAACTTTCATGAATGAAACGATGGTGAATTAAAAAAAAACAGTCAACATATACAATTGTATTTTCCACTTTTTAGTTGTTGTCCTAATATACCTAACCAAGTAGAATTTGTCACAATGTGTTCATATACATGACTCATCGTTAGCTAGTCACTCTAAAAAAAAATGAACTATAGCCTGAACAGATGGCTAGATAGTAGTGCATATCATCTATACATCATCATTCCTTGACACAAGGCTGGATTGTATCTTATATCATTTCTCATGTCGCATACACCATTTTTTTTTTATAATTAATTTCACATTTCTTAGGATTGGGCTGTATACCGATAATCCTTTCATTGTCATATCATATTAAAAGAATTGGAGCCTCTCTCCCACCTATTTGATTCACCCTACCTCCATACATTAAGTCCTAAGGATCTAATCCACTCCAACACTTCTTCTCTTGGAATTCATCCCACTACGAGATAGACTTGTTTACCCTTCTCAAGACGAACATTGAGCAAGGTTCACAGTGTCAAGACATCTAGCTATATAATTTAAGGATATCTATTCTTAGCATTAGGTGTCTTATCATCTTGATAAAATATGATCATATAATTACAGTAAGTAGTTCATGTGAATTATTTTTAACAAGATTCCTAGGCTATCAATAAACTAGCAAGGCATCATAAGAATTGAATATTTAAATATAAAAAATTAATATGTATAACAATATACATCATATCATACATCACTTCATTTAAGATATATTCTAGAATTATTCTTATTCATATATCATAACAAATTCCATCTACCATACAAAATTCATACATTTCACAATAATTTCCACCATTTCGGAAATATCATCATTTTACATGGAAGACAAACAAATATTGAATAAACATGTTTTCAAATTTTCTTATTCATATAAACCAGTAACCATTTTAGAAAAAACAATTTGCAAAATTGTCTCCCCTTATTTTTCTTTATGGACAAGTTTTGTCAATTTCCATCTATTAGGGAAGAAGAAGGTGAACTTTTACTTAATTTCTTCTAAATGTAATTATCTACTCACCTTATATTCTAAAACTCTTTAATATTATGCTTCCTACCAATAGGATAAAAAGGAACTCCAAAATCTAACAACTTTAGGTAAATTTCACCCATGGATCTCTTAGCTTGCCCGGGGAAGAAGATTGGAGAGGGAAGACACTGGCTCATTTGACACTCATATATTTGTTATAGATATCTACTAAGCCCCCTGGGCACAACGGTTGATACACTCTAGGTTATTTCATCCACCCCTACCAATTTAGAATCATCTCTACAAGATACAACATAATCACTACCTCTCATTACCAGATATCTACAACAGAGAGATACATCATCCTCCATTAATGTATCTTCTTTTGGACACTCAGACAAACAATCATTTAAATTCTACTAAACTCTACAATGAAACTTCTCCCAAGACAACTCATTTTCATTCCAAATCAAAAAACTAATGATTTTACATCATGTCAATCACTCCTCATTTGACACCCATCATCGCTCTAGAGAGTTTTTCTACTAATCACCCATATCCTCTTCTCCCCCTCTCTTATCTTTAGCTTACAGAATGATACATCTCTGTTGTTGTTCCTGCCCCTGCATGGACTCTGGTCACTCATAGATGTAGACTCCCTCACAAACCTATCTGCTGCACCAAGTGATTTAGAATAGGTAATGCAAAGCATCATTACACATTTCTTGCTCTATGCTTTTCATGAAATGGATCAGGACACTACTCCTTGTCACTCAAAATGAATCTACAAGCCCTCTTTACACACACCATCTAGCTCCATGCATATCTTATAAGGTTCCAAGAAAATGACTCTTCATTACATTGCCAAAAAAACATTTAAAATTTCCTACTTCCCATCCTGCTAGGAATTCTCCCACTGACCTCCTAGCCTCTAACCCTTTCTATGCTCTCCTCCTATTAGATGATTCGAGGGACATACCACATTGCCCAACCAATCCTTTTTTACAGCATACACCACCCACTTCTTTAATGCACCTCCACTTTTAACTCCACCAAAACCCCTCCACACCTTTACTTACCCCCATTCTCCTATCCATTCTTACCACCTTATATGAAGACAAAATTGTAACATACTGAAATTTGGTGTACTAAATCTATTTTGAGCCATTAGTCATAATTTCTCCTAAGCTTGAGCCCAATATCAATTGTGTCCTTCTTTCCAACTTGTATGTGATCATTATCATATTCCTCGGTACAAACTAGCCCCCTTTCAAGTTTCTTGTGCCTAAATAAGTTATTTCTCTTTAATTGAGAGAAAAAATTGCAAATTAGCCCTCATTTGTGTATCTTTTATAATACTTTGAAATTATCTAGTTCAATTTGATATCTTGTGCCTCTCTATCCTATTAGACCTTACATTCTCTTTGTTTTACATAATGGCTTGGAATCTAGTGTAATAAAAGTTCTAAGTCTATTTAATTTAAATACACACACAAATACTCATTTGAGTACTTGCATTGGTAGATATGGGTTACTAGAAATAAATGGAATGGTCAAATTTGCAACACAACTGATTATATCATTTAAAAGTTAATTTTTTTAAAACGATAGTAACTATAGTTATTAACTTTATATCCTAATGAATGAATTAATGCCTCTAACCATCACATACTCCGCTCGCAAACCCTCATGCCATTACTTTGGCATTGATCAATGATGACTAGGCCAATTTAGGCCACAACTGACCCCTCTCTTCATTACCTTGACAACCTCTCAAGCAGTGGTGGAGCCACACTTGGGCCAGGTGAGGCCTGTGCCTCACCCAACCTGCCAAAAATTGATACATATTCAATTTTATTAAAGATATATATTCATGATCTCCTCCAACTGTCTTAAATAGTAGTCTGACTCTTGTTAACTTCTTTTGATTATTTCACAGAAAACAAAGAGAGTGAACTGCGTCAGTGTATAGTGGGAACAAGTCACACATTATAACAAAACCAAAAGAATAGATGAAACTAGAATGACGTGACTGTAACATTTTTTGTTAATTTATATGATATAATATCTTAGTTATTTCTTAATTTGTTGTTAGCTTATTTTCTTCGACAAGACCATTTATGTCCATGGACAAAGGCTTGGCTAGGTCCACAGATCAAGGACAAAATCCACACAACTTTTAATTTTCTTTGATTGTGTGTGTGTTTTTGATTCCCCTCAAATTTCTTATTATGTGTTTGATTTTACATGTCTAGTTCATGTGCCCTAAACAATAATATCCTTGGGTGATGTTTTCCATCTATCTGTTCATACCATCATGCAATGAAGATTGTGAATATATGATTAACCCAATGATAATCTCAGTTGCAACATAGATGGAGGTCTTGGATATCATTCATGTTATGTTGTTGATTTTAGACAAGAATAATGACTAGACCATGATGCATGGTGGCATAAATAGAAATGTGTATGGTTAGGGTAGTTTTCACATCATAAAATCCCCTAATCTCTCTGACTTTACTTTTTTCTTTTTAATTCTTTCATTATGCATGGGTTCAATTATAATATTTTCCATATGGTTCCTCCATACCAGTTTGGCATTATTTATTAGCTATAAACATATTTTATTCTTTTTTTTTGCATGGAAATTGACCACCCCACATATGGACATAGTAATTATCGGCAACAAGGAGTAAACATATATTTCTATTGCTTCTTCATTCCAATTTTATTTGTGTACTTTTGAGTGGAGTTAATTTTACTTGGATATAGATTAGTTGTTATTTAGGGTTGGATGTAGCTTAAATATCAAGTAACAAAGTCAATTTATCAAAAAAATTGGTCATCTGTAATATCACCTCACCCACATCCAATTTCTAACTCCTTCACTGCTCTCAAGTGACACAACTCAAATGTTAACACCCAACTGCCAGGATTAGTATCTCGACCTTCCAGGAGGAAATGGATGTGTGACCATTCCATGATCGGATGTTGTCACCAAGCCATTGAGATGCAGATGCTACCTCAACCCCAATGACCTGGATGCCTCCCCTAACGGACACCTGAAGCATTGATGGTTATTTCATAGAAAATGGTGCACGGATGGCAATCATTACCTCCTCCCTAACTCACCTCTCTTGTCTCTCTTCATCAACCAAATATGAAACCCTAGAACTATCCTTTATATCAACCCCTAGAAGAAATAATCAGTCAAACATTTAATCCTGCTATGATGACCTACAACATCAGCCTCCTGCACCTGCAACTTCACCTACTAGCGTCAAAATCCATCAACGAACCCAAATGTCAATACAGCTTGAGAGAAACAATTTCAACCTTGTCAACAAGGCACAACCACCTAACATCCTTCTCGATGACTTAGAGACCCTTCATCCTCATCAACTACAACCCCACCAGCAAAGAAGCCCAACACTCCATGTAGTCGATAAACACCACAAACACCTTGCCACATGCGAACATACTAGCCATGATGCACAAGCACCACCCTACTCCTCCCGCCTCTTAATGGATATCATCTTTAGTCTATAGACCGAGAACCCAACCATCCTCATCTTACATGCCACTGATCCGACCTCACCATAACAATCTTCACTACTGTCTTCCCTAGATACCCTTGCCAAGAACATACCTACACTGGAGGGAAATCCTTTCCCCTCAACCTACAAACACCATAGTAGGCTCCTATAGCCTATAACTTGCTGCCCAACATATTCTGATCTCTTCCCCACTCTCCTTCAGCCTACCCAGGCATTGTGCAAACTTGGAAGAGCCCCTCAACTCAGTCCCTCGTCAATAAGGAAACTTGACGATCTGGACTAGTAAGCCACCACCTCCAAATACAAATCTTCTCTATGAATCCACAACCACCGCATTTAGGTAACAAACCTCATGCACTAGATCAAAACAAGAGTGCCATCAAGCCACAATATCACCACCTAGATTTCACCTTGCCACCACTACCCTTAAAGTTGTTGCCAAGCAAGCTCTGTGGCGACCTACACTGGTGACATTACCATGACCTACTGATGGCTGATGCAACCAGATGTGAGGAAAAAAATTAATCTTTAAACTTTCTCACCTAGAGCATTTCTAGAATGTGCTTGCTGATGAGTTCAGATCAAGATTCTTCCACAAATTATTGAGAAGGAATGAATCCATCAGACAATAGGTTAGTCTTTTTTCCTTGTTGTTCAGACTTGATAATTTACTAGCAAAAAATTCTGAAAATTTAAGGATATTATGCAATGAACAAATGAAGAAAATCAACATGATTGTTTAGGTTAGTATACTTAGAAACCCAATCTCATTATAGTAGCATATATGTATACTCAAGTAATAAGACAAAATTATGTCCAAAACTTTTATAAAGACTACTTCTACTACTAATATATTAACTCAAATGATAGGATCCTTTACCCTAATCCTACATGTACTAATATACTTGCATGTTGAGAAGATGTATCATAGAAGTATATCTCTGCATATGTTAATGTAAGCAAGTAATAAGTTTGCAACGTGTGAGGAGTTATAGATTTGTTGAATAATATTCTTGGAACACAAATACTAATTATAGTGGGTGCGTCATCATATGTGAGGTAACCTATTATGGTATATGCACATTAGTCTAAACCCGTGTTTATTTTTATTTGCCTACTTGAGACTTAGATACCAACACATGAGTAGGTTGGCATTATCTAAGTAATTAATAAGATTATTAGTACCCATTATTAGGGGATATATCGAACTATGTGTTACATAATGCATCTTACTACATTTACATATAAGATTGACACCCTTTAACTTAACAACAATCATGAGAAATTGAATCATTACGTTACTAATGGTAAGGAAACCAATATCTAGGATATATTTTCACAGTACAACATGTACATAATATGTATATGCATATGTCTATACTAGGGTATTAATAATGGACATATAACACATGAATACATGAATCCTAAGACTGGGAAATGATTAGCTGTGACAACATGTTTGAAGAAAATTCCTATATTAATGAGCTCAATTTGAGATTTTATAACAACCAAAAGTAATTATTTAGTATAAAACTCCCTAAGGGGGAAAATGGTAATTTTTCTCCTAATGACCTCAATAGCTCGACATAAGTATAACATGCTATCTTGGAACATCTTAATGTTAAAAAGATGGATATAGAAGTTATCATGAACATGTATAATTTGGTGTCTATTTATAGTATAAGATAAATGAACTAGTGAAATTGATCATATACTTAATTTAACTAAAACCCTAAAAAGAGAGACAATAGAAGAACCATGAAATTGTAATTACCCTAGATGGGAAAGAAAATCTTAACAGATAAAAATTGAACAAGTAATTGATTCCAAGCCAAGTGATAACACCATTATACTACTTTGTAGATTCTTTCTCTTGAAGCCTTGTTGTGATGATTGGGCAATCTATGGAGCCTTGAATAATTTTAGGTACTAGGATTTAGTTATTAAGTTATTTTGTTTCCCTCTTGAATTCCATACATCTTATTTGGTGGTGAACCTAAACTTTTTATAACCCATTCTTGCCTTTTTAAAGTTCGCCACCCCTATTTTATTATTGTTGGATTTTGTTAAATATTATGATAGAAATGTAATTGAATTCTTGAAGTTTGATTCCAGGGACTTTGATCCTTTTGGGATTTGGCCTCTTTAGAGTGTTTTCTTCTATAGATTGGGTACTTCCCTTCACCATGTGCACAAGTTGTAATGGATTAGTGGACCCTAGTATACTAGTTGAAATAGCAGGCTATTGTGTCATTCTGTCATAGATAGTTGAACACATGGCATTGTAGTCATTGATAAAGAAATGCTATGACAATGCTTAACCTAATATTTAAATTTGATCATTTTTTTGCAAATAATCTTGAATATTTTGATATTTTGAACCTACACAATTTTATATAATTGTTAACCTTGTGAATACCATCTTGCATTATATATACTAAAACATTGATACCACTCATTTGGCTAAACCAAGTCCATTGAAAATTCCCCTCCCGAAATTGATCTTATATTTGAATCAGAATTTGTTCCTATTTTTTCAATATCTCAATAATTGGATTTAGTACCAGTGCAGCTAACCGATATTTTCCCTTCATGGGATCCATGTGTGGTTTCGTTCCCTTTAGGAACTCATGGACATGTGATATGAAGGAGAACTAAAAGAGACATGTAGGAGTTGTCCCTTGTTGACTAGATTGGAATCAATACCTATTTTTTTAACTTTGTAATCATATTTATAAGCTTTCACAACTGTGCTGTAAAGTATGTTTGTAATTAATATTTTTATATTTTTGGATATTATTTTGTAAATATTGAATCATAAAGATCGAGTGTTTACAAAAACCTTCCTTTGATCCACCTTAGTTTGGTGTGTCATTCCCTAACTCCAACATGACTATCACCACCATCAAGTCTGGGACCAAGTTCCCTATTGATCTCCCAACCAATTCAAAGCAGTTATTCAAGGCCATCACTAGTTTTAGTGATCTCTATCAACTATGTCAAAGCCTTTTGGATTTTCTCTATCAAATGGGAGATCAAACTCTCGGTCATCCTTAAAATCAGATTTGGAGAAACGATTTATGCCACCAAACTGGTAGAACAAAACCCCACTAACATCCCCACAAGCTTTTCTACCTTATCTCACCACCTTCCATCATGGTGTTGTCCAAACAATAGTAAGAAGCTATTTTTGACTAGTTTCTCGAAGAGACAACCATAAATAAAATGGTATGAGAAAGAGAATATCATCAACCCAACAATCATACATCATTCAAACCAAAAAGTTTAAAATATATCAAATATCATCATTGTACCTCCCCTTATCGCAAACACTTGTAGCCCAAATTCATCAAATCTTACAACAAATTTCCATTCCAGGAAACACCATCAAACAAATTCACCTCGCCTAAAGCAAGAAACTAATGAACAACTAAAACATATATAATTGAATATCTCAAATCTTTACAAGTTCATATAGAGAAGGAACTTACCAAATCCAATTTGCAATCCAATCCCTTTGCTCACTCGTCACTACCTCAGAGGTGTACAACAAAATTTATTTCACAGCTGATGACACACATATGGTTTCATCACTTTCCTTTGATTCATTTCAAAATGTGTCCATTAATTTATCTATTTCTATTATACAACATCCAAAGATTGCACCTATAAACAATACAGATAATATCAGAGGTCTCACATCATGGCCCGATATCCAAACTTTAACTGACATCACATCCAAACTACACATACGATTTATATCCATGTTAAAACCTAGCATATATCTTTCACAACTTGAGCACTGCATGGGGTGGAACAACACTAGACCTATTAATATAGCCATTGAATGGTTAGAAGAACTTATATATAACATCAAACCCATTTATTTAGCCTCATATTCTTTGAAGAAGATAATTTATCAAAAACACAAAATACTAGAGTACCCCAGTCCTCAAACGATCATAATGTGCTTCTAATTCCAATAAAAGGAGAGGTATCAAAAGATTCATTTACACCCATAAAGTCAACATCATCACCCTTTAGGAAACAAAACCACACCCTCTCCATGTCTTCTTGATATTATCAAAGGAAAACACATCAATGAATGGTTATGTATACCTCCATGTAGCTTCAAAGGTGGAGTGCTCACATGTCTCAAAAACAGAATATTTAAAATCTGCCACCATAATATAAGAGAATATAGTACCTCCATCACCATCCAAAACAATCATGATCAACATACTTCATCTTTTATGACCATTTATGGGGAACCTAATCATAATGAACAACACTTCCTTGATGAAATCCATGAATTAGAAAACTCATTGATATCAACACCATGAATAACTAAAGGATACTTCAAGCTCACCAGAAGCAACATTGAACTCTTAAACACTCAAACAACATGGAGTCAACATCATTCCATTTTGATACATCCTCAACCACTTCATCTCTAATTTCTATCTTCTTGAACTTTTGGCTCTTAATTCAAACTAAACCTGGAGCTGAGGATATCGTAGGGCTATACTCAACCTCTTTCTTAGTTCCCAACCATGGGAGGATTTTTCCCTCTTTCCTTTTCATCAGTGTCTTCCAAACCAATATCAGATCACTTCCCTGCCCTTATTAACACCAGATACAAGCCTTGGGAAAAATACATTCCATTCTAAAGGATGATGGATCATATATTTTGAATTCAAATTGCTCATTCTCTGAGAGTGGCCCCTACCACACAAACACTGAGAATTGGGATGGAACACCCATAAAAGATTAAATATATCAAACAATCCCTTAAAAGCTAGAACTCCACCAATGTTGGTAATATACACTGAGAACTTAGAGACAAAGAACCTTTACTCCTTGGTTTAGACAATGACCCTTTCATAAATCAAGCACACATCGTTCTAGTTAAAATTGAGATAGGCCACCTATTACAACTGAAAGAAATCATGTGGAGAAAAAATCCAAAACCAAGTGGATAAAACAGGGATACAACTACCCTAAATTCTTCCAAAAAAGTTGTAATGACAAAATTCGGAAAATTATATTCACATCCTCAACATCTACAACCAAATTACCACAAATACACACATCATCACATCACATATAGTAGAATACTTTCAGAAACTTTACAACATCAAACACAACTTATTCCTGCTCTTTCACATCCAATGGAACTCCATGTATTCAACCTATATCAATGATCTGGACAACATCATTTATAACATAACTTTTATGCATATTCCATGACTCTTTCATGATATAAAATCATCTAATGAAGTGATTAGAGATCATAGAATGCTTCATTTTACCCTTAGTAACCAACTAATCTGATTTGATTGAATTCTCTTGAAAATGCAGGAATTGAACTTGAAAACATGAAAATTGATTGCCTATCAATCGACCTCCGAGGTTGATCAATATTTTTGAAAAGGGTATCTACCATAAAAAAATCACAATTCAATGACCTCCTAGGTCAATCAAGGAACCTGAACCAAGATATTGATAGATCAATCCATCAAGCAACTACACCAAGAGGGTCATCAACCTTTGGGGTCAAAAAATACCAAGCTCAACATAAAACATTGATCTATGATCTCAACAAAGACCCATCAATCTAGAAAACTATAGAGTTCCATCGACCTTCAAGTGAACTCATTGAGTTGTTGCTTGCTAAAGCATTGTCGACCTCCTGGTCAACTGCTCACTAAAAAGCATCCTTTCAATGTCAAGTGATTGACCTCCCCAAGTTTTGTGAAGAATCAATTGAACTAAAGACCTATCAATGTCCAAGGTTGATAGCAGAAAGTCCAAGGGTCAACATCACATGGAACAATTGCTAGATAAACAAGGCTCAAGTCAAACCTTAAAATAGACCCAAAAGTGTTAGTTCAAGGCATCTTGTTTTCCTAGGAACAAGTCAAACGTCTATCTTAAAGACTAATACCATGTATAGATTGATTGACCTAGCTAGTTCTATTAACCAAGAAAGATCCACCAACCTCTAGACTTTCCACCAATAATTTCCATCATTGGGTCGACAAATCTCATTGATCAAGTTCCACTAGTGAAAGAAGTGTAGATTATCGACCACCTAAAGGTCATTTGGGATATGTATCAAAATTTCCCGAAAAAACTAACTTCCTACCCATATTTAGATGAAAGGTGGGTAGATGGACCGTTGTATTTGATTTACCCTTGTATCGACTTTTTACCCCTTCCCTTATTGTGTCATAATTTTTAGACTATGACTTTTTCAAGTTGTAATATGCTTCTTTGTTGCACCATGAGTGGATAAATTTGATAACTTGAGTTGGGAGTAGCTATTAGGACCTCTCAACCATGTAATATTTCATTCTTCCATTTAATACATATGTTGTTATAGTTTTGTATCTATACTCCTATTTTAATGTGTTGCATGTATGACTAGCTACCTTCTTGTGATGTTTGATATCTATACATTCATGAGAATGAGTTTAGTAAAATTTAGAGTATGGATTAGTAATGAGAAATGAGACTGAGGAATTACTATAGCAAAAGTTGTTGTGTATCCTAGATCTATTGGCTATCATCTTGAGAGAGAGATACCTTTAGATATAGATCTATCCGGATCTCGAGAGAAGGAATATTTGGACATCCTTTATTCCTGCATGAAAAATATGTCAGGAATATATATAAATTAAAAGATAAGGTTTTACAAGGTGGAGGTTGGTATGATTGGTGAAGAACAATCCAAGTTCCTTTTTTATTTTATTCACAATTATCATCATATAATTTGATCTTTCATAACTTTATCAACTGCTTTAGAGTATATTAATTCATTCCTTCAATGGAATAATAAATTCACTCCTTTTGGTTCAACAAAACTAAGAAAAGCCTTTATGTTATTATTATTTTGTTTTCCTTATCCCAATATTTGGCATCATATTACTGCAATAGACTCGATACTGAGTTGTGGACATCTCTTGAAGTTGGGTATAAATTTCAATTCTGATATATTTGACTAGGTGATTATGTTTACACTTTTGATCCACGTTTAAGAGAGATCAACTTTTGATGTTGTTTTTGAAGATAACACAACACACAACCACGAAGAACTTGTAGTATACTTTAACATAGTTAGGTGTTATTGAGTTTATTAATAAGCTTAACTACACCCTTCCCCATATGATCACACCTACCTTTTTTGGTTTCAATTACATTTCCAATCACTTAGTTTGACTCGTTTGATTCCTCTAGGTAGTCGGTACCTCTTTCTTTTGACTATGAAGATTTTTGGCAAGTTTCCAAAACTTGATCACCTTTTCAAAAAACCAATGACTGCTCAAGTAGATGCATGAAAAGGCCCCATAGGTGATCTGTCTCTTCTTTCTTTGGCAAGAGTTCTTACAAATGAGAACAAGAAACCTATAGTGAACCCTCACCTATAGGTGGCCAACTTCTAATTAAAGCCTACTTTCCTTAATATACTTTTACACAAGACTTTTGTAGGAAGTTCCACTGAAGAAACTCCCTATAATAATAAGTAGGGACACACACGATATCATCTACTTAAAATGTTTTTGTTTCTTTCTATGAGAAAAAGACTTGAATTAGTATCTATGTTTGAAGGGAATTCTAGTTCGCACCAGCTAGTTGAATCTTTTGTCAACAATTTTCCCCATTTAAAAATGATTCAATGTCGGAAAGAAATCACCTATTTTACACAAAATCCTAATGAGAATATGTACAAAGCTTGGGAGAGTTATCACGAATATCTATGAGACTTCCCACACCACAACTTTGAAGCCTTCCAGACTCTATAATACTCTAGATATTTTTCAAAGGTGTATGTCTACTATCTTTTCTAACTTCATTGAGGAAATCATGGAAGTCTTCACGGATGACTTCTTCTTCTATGGGTACTCTTTTAATGATTGTTTGAATAATTTATCTTGCATACCATAAAGGTGTAAGGAAAAAAACTCATTCTCAATTGCCAGAAGTGCCACTTTGTGGTGCTAGCAGGTATTGTTCAAGGAACAAGGTGTCTAAAGCTGATATCAAACTCAAAAAAGTAAGATTGAAGCCATATACTAACTATAGCCCCCTTCCTCTACATCTTCTTTCTGAAGCTT
This sequence comes from Alisma plantago-aquatica, assembly GCA_963693085.1. Taxonomy (NCBI): domain Eukaryota; kingdom Viridiplantae; phylum Streptophyta; class Magnoliopsida; order Alismatales; family Alismataceae; genus Alisma; species Alisma plantago-aquatica. The sequence goes on along the minus strand of OY856412.1, from coordinate 877,521,514 downwards.
CTTGGGCCATGTTGGCTATTATCGTCATTTAATTTAAAAATCCAAAATATTGAAGCCTATATCTAAACTTTTAGTGAAAGACATGTTTTTTTATCTTTAACAAGGAGTGCATTAAAGATTTTCAAGCTCTAAGGAATTCCCTCACATATGCACCAATCATGTAATCTCTAGATTGAGATCGACCTTTCAAGAACATGTGTTGTACTAGAAATTTTCCACCAGGAACGTCCTTAGACAAAAAATAGATAAGAAGCATCATGTGATTTATTATGCTAGCAAAACTCTTAATGAAGTGCAAGTAAGGTACACCACCACTGAGAAAGAAATGCTCACATCCATTATAGTTTCAATGAATTCCAATCATATCTATTGGGAGGGAATGTAATTGTTTTATAGACCATGGTGTGATAAAATACTTGATGTAGAAAAATGATATTAAACCTTGTCTTCTTCGATGGGCATCCTATTACACGAATTCAATCATGAAATTATTGACAAAAAGGTATCCAAAAATGTGTTTTCTAGCCACCTTTCCCATATTGTGTGGAGGAGCATGAATTCATTCCCATCAATAAATCCTATCGAGATGAATCACTCCTAGCCATTTGTACCGTGGATCAAGTCACATTGTGTATACAAACTTTTACAATTACCTCACCTACCAACAACTACCACGTGACATGACCTATAACCAGAAAAACAAATTATTTTCTAATTTGAAAAGGTATTACTAAGATGACCCACTCCTATTTAAGAGATGTACTAACAATGTTCATAGGCATTGCGTCTCAGATGTCAAGGCTCACTCTATCATTGAGAAATGTCATGTAGCTCCATATGGGGAACACTTTGGCACTGAGAATAAAACTATGAAGATTTCAAATTCATGATTATATTTTCTATCCATATCCAATGATTCACAAGCCTTTGTGTGAGCATGAGATGCATTCCAGAGAACCCGAAATATAAGCAAGAGGAACAATATAGATATTTTTGACTAAATTGAGGTTGACGTATTTGGCTTATGGGTAATTGACTTCATGGGACCTTTTCCCTCTTCTTTTGAGAACTTGTACATATCAATCATTGTCGAATATGTGTTAAAGTGGGTACAAATTTTGGCTTCCCTGTCTGTGGCTCCAAAATCAGTCATGTACCTCTTTAAAAAAATAATCTTCCCAAGATTTAGAGTCCCAAGAATGGTAATAAGCCATGACTCACACTTTATAGAAAAACAATTTGAGGCTCTTCTGAAAAGATATAGAGTAAAACTTAAGATCTCTACTCCATATCATCCTCAAACTGTTGGTTAATCAGATGTTCTAAAATGTCAAATTAAGCAAAAACTTAAAAATACAGTGGGGAAATCCAAAAAAAAATTGTTCTTCTGAGCTCGATGATGCCCTCTAGGCTTACCAAACCCCAATTGGAATGAAACCTTATTGAATGATCTTTGAAAAATCTTACCAATTCCATTTGGAACTAAGCTTAGGGTTTATTGGGCCATAAAGATCTTAAATATATATCGATATCTTTCCCATAGGCTAATTTTCCATGTCTTTCTTACACAATTGATCATTTTGATATTGTTTATGCATTGTTTATCATTGCCAACCTATGTAACACTGTTTCATTAATTAACTAGTATTTTTACTGAATTATGTCAATTTATAAATTTTGTTTCCAACTTTTGTTGGATTTTTCTTATTTCAGGCTATTTAAGCACTTTCATCACAACTTGGTGCTACCAACATTAGGTGAAATCCAATATAAATTTATGAAAATCTTGATGCTATTGAGACATCACTTGGTGCTATGGCTATGATGTTCAATGATACTAAAGTGTGGAGTCAGTGCGACTGAATTTCCCCCCCAGAAACATCAGTACTAGAATCTTGTACTTCGGTGCCATTAGTGGTACCGAATTTTGCATCCCGAGTAAGTCATAAATTGAAGGAATCATCTTGGTTCTACCCAACTCTAGAGTGTAGTGTTCTGGTGACTCCTCAATAACATGCTCTGGTTCCTTGAGAATAGAGACCAAACTTACTTGATGATGTCGATGAGTTGTCCCCTTGTTCCCATGAAATATATGCTGAAAGGACTTCTTTATGGATGCCACCTCTCCTTCCAACTGTAAGATTTGATTTTTAATGATGCATATATGAGCTTCTTGATTTTTCTACACCCATTTATCTGGTCTCATAAGGCTTCATTCTAAATCACTAGTATACCTATCATGCTTTCAATTTTATCTATCTTTCTAGTACCTCTATCCTACTGATATTCTTGACGTGTGTACATGCACTCCTCATATTCACCTCCAGATGAGGTGTTCTGATCAATTATTCTTATGCGTTATGCATTTCTTCCTTCCAGACTGTGATTTCCCTTGATTCCAAAGCAATTTTGACAGTTGTTGGCAAGTCACGCTCTTCTCCCGACGATTGATTCTTGGCCATGTTATTTATTATCTCATGATACCTTAGAGATTTATTATTTTTTAAAGAAACATGGTCATGAGCTGTCAAGAGTAGTTCAAACCCCCTTGTGTAGCACATAATAAAATGTCTTCTCCTTCCAAAAGTTCCATTTCCCCATAGTCTGTATAGAAGAATAGGGGGATGTAAAACACCAGTGCATTATGCTCACACATGTACCTCAATCAATACAAGATTAGAAATAAGAGACAATGATATACATCTTCACCGGCTATGCAAGATAAGGAAATTCAAGCTTCCACAATTGGTTTTTCCACAACCCTAGTTCCACAAAAAATTTTAAAGCAAGAAGAATAGTTGAAGGTTCTACTTCATAGTGGAGTAGTCACAATCAACAAGGAGGCACCCACAATTGAGAAAGAGCAACTGCATGTCATCCCATCCACAAGAGAAGTGCCAAATTTAGGGGAGAATATCCCTAATGTGCCCTACTTACTTCACATAAGCATGCATAGAAGTCATATGTTCCATTCCCAAATAGTATGAAGCTGATAAAGGAGGAAAAATATTTTAAGAAATTCCTACATATCAAGAACATCCACATCAACATCCCACTTGTGGAGGCGATAGAAGAAATTCCTGCATATGGGTGATTCTTGAAGGATATAATCAACAAGAAAAGATGGATAAGAGATACAAATGTATTGCTTGTTGATGAAGTGCTTAGTGCAATGATCCAGGTAAGACTATTGATGAAGAGAAAAGACTCATGATGTTTCTACATCCCTTGTTGCATAGGTAACAAACATGTCCAACAAGCACATTGTGACTCTAGGGCAAGCATAAACATCATGCCTCTCTCTACCTTTTAGAATGTGGGATTGAAGAAACCAACAAAGACGTCCATGAAAATTCAATTGGCGCATAGATCAATTGTGAGGCTGTATGGTAAATGTGAGGATGTTTTAGTCAAAGTTGATAAGTTCATCTATCCTATCAATTTCGTAGTTATGGAATGCATGAGATGCAGGGATCAAAGATGCTAGTACGAAGTCTATTCCAAGCTATGGTGGATGTGCTCATTTCCATTGGTAGAGGCTACTTCAGACTCAATATAAATGATGATGGAGAGGAGTTCAAACTCTGAGCTGAGTCTTCACAACCATCTGGTGACAACCCAGGATAAAGAAAATCACCTTGTTGAGCCTAGCACATTAAACAAGGGTCCTTACGGGAGGCAACCAAATTATATTTCTATAGTTTACATTTCATTTAGGAATATTATTTAAGTTTCATATTTATCTTATTAGATGTTTGATTGATGTAAAAAGGTACCTTGATTCATTTGTTTGTTGTACATATAGAGTCAGTGTTGGTTCTATTGACACTATTGTTTGTAGCACCGACCTAATGAAAATGTTCAATAGGGATTTCACAAATTTTTGGTATCACCAAGACACAAGTTGGTGGTATCAAATCCATGGTTGAAGTCTACAAAAAGTAAATACCACCAACACTTTCTCAAGAAATCACAGAGCTATAGGAAAATATTGTCAATTCCACTGACACACATGTTAGTGGCACTGAATCATACAACTCAAAGAATGATAAAGGATGTTACAAAACTCTTTTTTAGTTTTTCCTATTTACAAGTCTAGGTTCCACATCTATCTCGTGTAATCATGGAGTTTAGTTATGATGCTTTTATCTATCATCAAAAGAAATGTATTTCATGTCCTTGTAATGAAATTTAATAATTTGAGAATGATCACATATTTTTAATCTTATTTTGAAAAGTCTAAGGTAACACTAACTAGAGGAAGTGTTTGGGTTAGTCATCTTAAGGATGCTTATATCAATGAAAATCTCAATTATATTTATCCAAGATTGGTGTACGACGATGGGGTTTGAGCCCAAACCAACCAAACAAGTAATGAGACCTTAAATGGAATTTTTATAAATAAATCCTAAGGTAACCATGTACATAGGATGATAGGATAGGGACATATCATAGTTAAGAAAACCATTATCTCTTAAGCATGTATTTCCACCCTCCTTTCATGACATTCCATCCACCACCTTAATATGATCAAGTAACTTGAATTGTTTCCTATTGTCTACATTGCATAAAATAATAGGCAACATTATAGCTATTTAGTTATTCTACATTAGTTATAAAACATAAAATAAATAAATATATATATATGTGTGTGTATAAAATAAGTAGCATAAAAATTTCATTTAGATTGCATTCTCTTCTTGCATTTGCAACATGTATCTATGTAGCTTTCTCCTCAAATTTAAAGTGAAAGGATAGACATCTAGATCCCTCCCTATTAAAAACTAATATATATATAAATAAAAAAGTAATGAAATATGTTGAAGAAAGCCCTAGCATAAATCATAACTCATAATAAAATAAGAGTTTAGAAAAAATATCAAATAAAGTGGGAGAAAAGTGTGCCTTGAACTTAATATGATGTTTATTTATGGAAAGGTGAAAATAGTTGCTTGTATGCATTCTTTAACCCTCACTCATTAATAAGATGATACATTCAATGCATTCATCATTCTACCATAATAGTAGGCGTTAGCATTCATGTATTTTTCATTTCCTTCACTCTATAGGTTCATCACATATTGTTTCTGCATAAACAATTTAGATGTTATTTGTGACTCTTTTTAAAGACACCTACTTCATTTTCAACCATTTATATTTATGGTAGGCCACATAAATGATTGATCCCCTCATTCTTTGTTAAATAGGGAACTACTCCCAACATAGTTTGGTAGGTAGAAAAGAGAAATGAAGATAGGGAATCAAATGGTGCATCAAGTGTATGCCCTATCAACTATGATGTTAACTGCTCTATTGATCATGTTTCATTGATCAAAAGGATGGACATGTCTAATGAACATTTTTGGCCACTTAAGAGTAGTTATTTGTTCAGTGGTTGGTAAGGCCTAGTTTGGGATTGTTAGGTGGGGGTATTTGAGAAATGTAGTTCATATTGCTTGTCCTCTTTCTAAATTATTTCAAACAGATCCAAACATAGTGTCGCTCGAGGTCGACCAACATTCAAGCTTAAGGAATTTTGATGCAGTGAGTTTTGTTGCTTTTTATAAGCTATTTTCCATGTATTTATTGCATAATTGCTCATTTTGATATTATTTATGCATTGTTTATCATTAGTAGCTTGCGAAATACTATTGCATTGAATAAAATGTATTTTTCCAAATTATGTTAATTTATCATTTTTTATTCAGAATTATGTTGGGTTTTCCTTGTTTTAGGCTATTCAAGCACTTTTAGCACAGCTTGGTACTTCTGACATAAAAGTCAATAGTATTGACATTAGGTAAAATCAAACAGGGAATTCTAAAAATCTTGGTGCTAGCGAGACAAGAGTCGGTTCTACTAAAATGACGATTAATGCTACCAAAACATGGAGTCAGTGTGATCGAATGTTTGCCCGGAAGTATTTGTAGAATGATCTAATGCCTTGGTGCCACTTATTAAAACATCTTAGTCACTGATACCACTTTTTGCATCTAGAGCAAGCCAAAACTAAAAAAAATCAACTCAGTGCTACCAACATGCTCGTCGATAATACCAACATTAATTAAGGGGTTTGAGTTAGCCCACAAGTTGGTGCCACTGGCATCCAAGCAGTGGTACCAAATATGTGCAACCAATGCATATTAAAGATAAATCAGATCCAAAGGTTGGGACTAAATGACAGGATAAGTCCCACTAATGACCTAAGGGTTCTTGGAAAAAGATTATTATCATGTTCTATCTAGTTAAAATTAAGTAGAGAGCCAAGAGAGAAGGAGACAAAGGAGATAGCCATGTGCCAAAAGCTTCAAGAACTTCTGTGAGAAAAATTTGTAGTCATATCACTATGGACTGAGGTATCTACTAGAGGGTATCATCTAAACCATGCCTGTGAGGGTTATGATAAGTTATTCTAATGTGTAGCTCATTTTCTCCCTCTTCCTTTCTATATTTGATGGTAGAGGATAATCCCCTATCTCCTTAGCACCAAGGGAGTAGCCCGATTTTGTGTTGTATATGACTTTCATGATTATATATATATATATATATATATATATATATATATATATACATATATATATTTCCCTTAATTCTGGACATGAGTCTATGATTGTTTGATGAATTATTTGTGCCTAATCAACACGATTAGTGTTTTAGACCATTAATTTTCTTTAGGGAGTGATTAAGGGTTGCACAAGTTATAGATTTACACAACCAATATCATGCCTTAGGAGTGGGATTATAGATGTGAAGGGAATAACCTAGAATTATCATTAATGCACCTATCTAATTCCTAAATCTCTACAAAAGTGGGATTTTTTTTCTTAGTATAGGTAGTGTTTTAATGCTGAGGGAGTGGGTAATACTTTCTACAAGTCCTTAGTCCAGGGTTAAGGGTAAATGATTATTGATGAAACGGAATTAAATGTAATGTATACCATGGCAAAGTTGTATTACTAAAGAGTCCATGAATTTTCGATCACATTCCACTTATTTTAGATTTTATTCTTGCATTTAGTTATAAACAACAAACCAATCACCTTTTCTAGGCCTGAATAGTTAGGTTATAATTAGTAGTAGTCTCTGGAGTAAGTTTCCTTGAGTTAAACATTTGTCATCATGAGCCTATACTACTCAACGTGTATAATTGCATTTTGCATATTTAGTTTAGCCATGTCAATAGTCCATCTAGATGACTCTAAAAAAGCACTACTTGGGTGCCCACCCAAGAAATATCTTTGATTTTTGTTTTTACTTTGTTGTGATTTTTCTTTAGGCTCGGACTGGTTCACCGTAAGTGAGGTGAAAAAGAAAGGAACTGCAGTTCCTAGACTAAAATCTGGTGATTGGTTTTTAGAAACTTAGGAAATCAACTCCAGCGACCGTAACTCCACTTCCCCAAGTATATATACACTACAACACATGACTTCCGACCCAAAAGAAAGGGAAAACCAGTTCCCATTATAATATTAGGGTGATGAAAAGAAGATGGAGCCACCTCCACCAGAGGTTTTGCTGGCTTCCAGAACCATGAGTCTTTCTATGAGATTGAGTTGATCTGATTCGATTCTATGATCTTATTACCCACTGTTCTATTGTCAGTTTTCTATAAAAAAGATGCCTCAATAACAAGTTATAACCCGCAACAGATCATACCATCATGCTACTGCAATCCCTAGCATCTCCTCCTGGATGAGGGCCTCATCAATGTTGTCCTCTACTGGGAGGGTGAACTCACGAGATCGAATGGTGAAGGAGATAGTCACAGTAGACCTCGCTCACTCCTTCACATCTCTATCATCTGGCCCTTGCAGTCGTCAACACTATCAGCATGTGGCCAACCTGAGAAGGAAGCTGTGATAATTATCAACCAGACCAGGAACCAGAGCTAGAAGTCATTGCCTTGCTGCTTATTTATGGGGACATTTTTTTTACCCCTAATTTTTTTAGTATGCTTCAAAATCAAACCAATCATTAGAACACCAATTCCTGGAATTGTGTTTCCATTCTTGGAAAATGATTTCCTAAGTTTCTTGCAGTTACAACGAACCAATCGAACCCTTAGCTAAAGTTGGATGTAATGTGTTTGATTGACCTATCAATCAATGACCACCTTTTGTTCATATCGGTCCACCATGTCAATAGCTTTAAAATGATGATAGGTTGATAGTCCTTTCATAAGGATCTATTGACCTAAACTCTAACCTGCCTTGTTCCACTTTGTTAACCTTTTTTTGTTGACCTTCATTTTTCAACCATCAGTTGTCGATCTCTTTTATATTGACCTAAACAAGCTAGTGTAATGGATCCACTCACCAGATTGACAACCACCTTTCTTCTTTGTCTATAAAAAGAGTTCCACATTGTAACTTTCTTTTACCCGCTCTAAGTTACCTCATAGATATGACTCTTATTTCTCTAATCTATTGACAGAGATTAATAATTTTTTCCTCTCATAGTTTCCATCAACCTCATAGCTTGATACCTATAGAGATAAATCACCACATTGAATGATGGTTTTTCTAGATTTCCTAGTCAATATGCCTCTCTTTTCCATGGTAATTGACACCATGCTAGACAAAGTGTACCCGTCGACCTTTTAGGTCGTGATATCATCCTCACATAAGGGTATCATTCTCCTTCCTCAATCAATCCTTGTCTATTGAACTATCACCATGGGAGTATACCAACATATTTATCAGCCATTCCTCCTGTCGACCTATGAACATGATGGTTGTTCTTTGTATTCCTCAATATTCTATATTCTTTAGAGCTCGATAGTGTATCTGCAACCATATTGACCTATATTACCCTTTAGGTTGATTTCCTTATTTTTATGTGTACAATACCTATTCATGAATCAATCAAATCTATCCATGGAAGGATAATTCACTTATCTTCACACTACTTTTGCAGAACCATCCATGGCTTGCATCGAAGGAGACTGATGCATCCCTATTTTAGGGCATCATCTTATGTCCTATTGCACTTTAATCACATATATACCTATTTGATTACATAATATTTCCTTCAACATGCATATTTCTATCAAATTCACTTATAGACATTCTTTGTGTGTTTTTCAGGTACTTGGACCATGCTTGGATGGAGGGGAGAGAAGGAGGGCGATCCTAAGGTATCTTGACCATTGAAAGGGTCCAAGGAAGGTCCAAGATCTTACCCAACCTACCCTAGTAGACAAGACTAAAGTGAATCTAAGACGACCATTGAAATCCAAAGTTGAAGGCCAAAGTGAAACTGAAGATAACATCGCGACCATGGTGGCAAGGAGAGGCCATACTGAACCAGTTAAAAATCACAGAGAGATAAAATTTAAGAAATGAAGACAAATTTTAACACAACGACCTTTCTAACCAGCACAGTGATTCCATGAAGACCCCAACACAATCATGTCATGAAGACCCCAACACAGTCATGCCATCCATAATGGCCATGCTGGAAACCATCAATACATGCATTCTCAGTAGGACTGGGTGATACTTCCTTAGTCCAGAACAGTCGTGTGGACACTGTGTTCGTGTAGCCAGTGACCCACACACCCGTGGTGGATACCATGACCATTATAATAGCTATAACCCCCCCCCGAAATTCCCTGACCCCATTTCCATTTTATCACCATGACTGTTCCATCCCACCATGACCATTCCACTCATACTCCACCATGACCAATTTTCCCAATACGACCATGCTACCTACAACCCTAGCAATAGTTTTGCACTAGATTTCCCATCTTACCCCCACTTACCCTAGTTTTTCCCCACCATCTATACTTACATGGGTGGCTGTTGGAGCTTGAGGATAGCTACCTTCTACCACCTCTTAGTTCTCAATTTTTGACCCTTTTCCATTTCATCACATCCCACCTCATTTCCACTCCATTTCACCATTTCCACCACCAGAACCCTAGTTTCTTAGGGTTTTGACCACTTCCCACCATCATTCCATGTCATTCCACCTTGGAGGGAGGAGGATCACGTCCTTGTAGCTGCTGGAGAAGGAGTTCTCTTCATCTACATTGAGCTCCATGGTTACTTATACCTCTTTCTTCTCTCTTTTTGTATTTTATTATTGTATGAGTAGCTAGGCCCCTTAGTATTTGGGGTCAAAAATGTTGCTTAGATAGTGTAAGACCCATGACCTATATTTATGATTAAACATGCTTTCTTATATTAATTGGGTGCTTAAAACTTTAATCAAACTCTAACTTGTGTTTTAAAATCATGTGACAAAGCTAAGTTTCAAGTTTGGTCCAATTTGGACATTGTTTAATTATGTTTTCTGATTGATGAGCTTATATGCACTTCTATGAAAATTTTCCTATATAGGGTTCTATAATTTGCACATGTATGATGTCCCTCATAATTTTTTGTAACATGTTTGATGTATTTGAATCTTTGAACACCTAGATACACCATCAAAAGTCTGATGATTTTTAAACTTAGGTATTGAGGACCTATGGTTTTCCCACACAAGTACCTAAGTTGATGGTTTCACCAAGTGGCTATAGGATCTAATGGTTTTCATTGTAAGTGTGGGAATTGATGGTCTTACTTTGTTTCTTAAGATTATATGGTTTCCTCCTGAGGCACAACAATTGATGGTTTTCCATGTGGTGAGCACCAATCGATGGTGGTTTAGGCTTAGCTTTTGTGGCTATGAAGGGGCATGTTCCGATGGCCCATAATCGATGGCATATCTATCTCTCACAATCGATGTCTTACCTAGTGATTACAGTCGATGTCTCAACTAGTCCATTAATGGTTAATCAACTAAGTTCAAGAAACAATGGATCTACTAGATACCTGATCTGATGGTTCTGTTTAACACGTGAGTGGAAGGTTTTACTAAGTTCTTTAATCAATTAATCATTTTCCTAGTGTACCAAAGAAACTGATGGTTATGCTTAACTATGAAATCAATGATTTTATTTAAGTCCATGATTCTATGGTTATGTCTTGTGTAATATATGACTTTATATCTATGCTAAGTATGTGAACCAATGGTCTTGAAAGTGGTGATAATTAAATTTATGGCTTGATTTGTACTAAGTATCCTATGATCCAATGGTCAATATTAGCTAAGTGCTTTGATCATACAATAATTTTCATTTCACTAAATACATCAACCATATGATGAAGATTCTAGGTACAAGAATCTATTTTCTTGATTAAATATAAAATGATATGTCTACGAGAAAAAAATGAAATAATAGCTGCCCTAATGTTTATCTAAGTATGACAATGATATGATGGTTTAATTATGTGTTGCCTAGTGTGATAAAGAACTGATGGTTTATCTATGGATGTTGTTTGTGATGCACATCCAATATGCATTGTTGAATCATTATTATAATGATGGAAGCACTACTACAGAAATGACTTATAACGTCACATTTACAGGCGTCAGTTTATACAAAAACTGACGCCTAATACATACAACGTCGGTTAAATAAAATAACTGACATCTATTTGTGAAGGGAAACCAAACACGGGTATCACTTAAGAAACCGACGCCTAAAATTGATTGCTAAATCCAAAATTTCCAATGAAAAAAATTACCTCCAAAATTTAACATACAACGTCAAATTTTAACAAAGAAACCGACGACTAAAGGTTTTCCGCGAGACAAAAATTCAACCAATTTTTATCATCGGTTGTCTTACAATTACCGACGCTGATGTGTTTTTATGCGCTTAACCATGAAATTTTTTACCTCCCTTTAGCGTCGGTTGTTATACGGAAACCGACGACTATAGTCTTAATTCGAGAACTTTTATTTTTTTCAGCATATGTAGATAGACGTCGGGTTTTCTAGTTGGAACCGATGATTATCAACTAACAGAAGTGTCTATTTCTTGTTGGTACCCGATGTCTATAGTTTTAAGCATCAGTTAGTGATAATAATCGACGCCTATTGTTAACTTAACAGCACCCGTGCGAGCCAGACTCTTCCCCTTTCTCTGTTTCATTCATTCTCGATTGAGGGTTAATTAGGTCCGGCGATTTCTCTGCTCACCTCCTCCCACTGCTCCTTTGCTCACCACCTCTGCCTTCACCATCATTTGCTGGTGCTCTAGTTGCCGCTCACTGCCGTAGCCGCCGCTCGCCTCTGCCGCCACCGCTTGTTGGTTCTCCGACCGCTGCTCTCTAGGATGCGACTCTCCTAGGCCTGCTCCCTACTCTACTCCCTGTTCTCTAGGTCGCTGCTCCAACCACAACTCCTGCGCGCCTATTTGCCGCTGGCTCCACCACGAAGGCCTTGTTCCTCCTCTTCTTTCTCCACCCTCAAGGTACCCTGCTCCTGCTCGACCACCATTGGCTGGCCCTTTTGTTATTAGGGTAATTTTTATACATGTTTGAGTAAATTAGGGTTATAATCTACACTTTTGTCCTATATTTGATGCTAATTATGCATATATGTTGATTTTGGGACTTTCGTGATGGACTTTGTCCTAAGTTGTTGTTTTTTCATCTAATATGAACTCTAGTCTCGTTTATCCTATCTTGGAAATCAGTAGTACATTGATGTAATATCAACTAAGGGCCCAAGGTCAGCCCCCCTCCCCCCCTTTCTATATTATCAATGAGCTTCATCTTACTCTTACCTAAGAATTTTTTTTCTTAATATCTTATACATCACTATATTTAAGGTTAGTCTGTCTACTAGAGTGTGGGGATTAACCATGTTTCCTGTAGTTTATAACATTGCATTGTCAATTATTGCATGTTTGAGACTATTGATTTCTTGATTTATTATTTAATAATTCTCTCTATATAGATTAGGATTAACCATGTTTCCTGTAGTTTATACACATTTATTATATATAAGAATGACAAAACATGTATTTGTTGGCCTAGACACCCATCCAAGGTTTACTCATTAGGAGTAAATCTTGGATAGTCCCCGATTTGGGACTATTCTTGAATACCTAATCTCACTTAGGATGTAAGTGTTTAATGTGGATTGGGTTTTCAAGAAAATTTCTGTAGCATTTCCCAATTTGTTCTCTAAGTACATATCTGCTTGGAGAACAGCAGGGAAATGCTGCCAAAATTTCCTTGAAAACCCAATACACATTATACACTTACTAGTGAGATTAGGCGTTCAAGAATGGGATAGGTGGTACACATTTATTATATATAAGAATGACAACACATGTATTTTTTGGCCTAGAAACCCATCCAAGATTTACTCATTAGGAGTAAATCTTGGATAGTCCCCGGTTTGGGACTGTTATTGAACACCTAATCTCACTTAAGATGTTAGTGTATAATGTGTATTGGGTTTTCAAGAAAATTTCAGTGGCATTTCCTCGTTTGTTCTCTAAGTACATATGTACTTGGAGAACAAGGGGGAAATGGTGTCGAAATTCTCTTGAAAACCCAATACACATTATACACTTACTAGTGAGATTAAGTGTTCAAGAATGGGATAGGTGGTACACATTTATTATATATAAGAATGACAACACATGTATTTGTTGACCTAGAAACCCGTCCAAGATTTACTCATTATGAGTAAATCTTAGATAGTCCCCAGTTTGGGACTATTCTTGAACACTTCATCTCACTTAGGATGTTTTAACCATTAATTATATATAAGACCTTAAACCCTAAAGTTTTAACCATAAACCCTAATCTTTTAACCCTAGACCCTAATCTTGTTCTAATATATACTTGTTTTCTCTTTGATCATAGAATGTATAGATCATGGATGTCCATTCCAAATCGCTGCACTGCCGAGTTTATTTATGGTCTTGATCAGTTTATTATATTTGTCGAGGAACATAGGAAACAACCTGGAGATAGGTTCCACTGTCCATGTAGGCATTGCGGTAACAACTTGAAAGTCAGCACTGGTGACGAAGTCAAAAGTCATGTCATGTGCAAAGAGATTGTACAAGGCTATACAGAATGGCACTGGCATGGAGAGATTTTAAACCTTAAATAAGTGGATGTCGATAGCAGTGCTTGTGTGGAAGAAGAAATTGCCTTCGATGACGTAGATGTGAACGAACCAGTTCCAGTAGACATCGTTGATGCGATGCTGGATAGTTGTGGGGTAGAGCACTCCGATCCACCTCCCATGTTTAGAAACATTTTGCATGATGTTGAGATACCGTTATACATAGGTTGTAAGTTTACAAAGCTTAGCGCTGTGTTGAGATTGTATAAACTGAAAGCTAACAATCGATGGAGCGATAAAAGCTTCACGTCATTGTTGTCTTTGTTGAAAGAAATTCTTCCTGAAGGAAACGAGCTGCCAATCTCAACATACCGGTTAAAGAAATTGTTGTGTCCAATGGGAATGGAGGCCAAGAAGATACACGCATACCCAAATGATTGTGTATTATTTCAAAAGGACTATGTGGATTTGAAAGATTGTCCAAAATGTGGTGCGTCAAGGTATAAATTATGAATAGATACAATTCACATTTCTAAAAGTAACTTTGCTATGTTACTCTTGGAAATGTCGTACAAATTCCTTATGAAATTTTGAACCCTAATGATGGTATGAAGGTAATGAGTGCTTTTATGACACTTTGATCCCTCTGTAGGACAGGGAAGGATAATGATGTACCTAAGGAAGTAATGTGGTTTTGGCTTGAATGATTGTTGGGCATGATATAAGACCTAATGGAAATAAAACCTCCTTATGAATGGTGATGAACCAGTACCCTATAATGTTGTGATGAATATTATATCTCATTTGTTTTATATTTTCTTAAGATATTGATGTTTTGTAGAAATAAATTAGGGTTTATATTAACTTGATAAATGCAGCCTGAATTTACCCAATTGGCAATAACTAATCACGTGAAACCCTAATAATGTAGTGCCTTGTGCTGTAGAATGATTCTAGTGTCATAACGTGATGTATAAGGAAATGAGTATTGGAGAATGGAAACTTGGAGTCAAATACTATTGAACATATGCAAGTGTAGGCAGGGTATATCCTTGTCATCCTGATCCCAAGGTTATAGAGAATAGTTGAGGATGTATCTCTGGTGAATGAATATGTATATGTGATGTGACTGAGGACAATTACGAGTGTACCTTGAATGATAGGGTTGAATAGCCAGATATTCTAGTGTTGTGGCCTATGTACCATGGACGAACTAGGTTGATTGCAGCTTGACTAATATTTTGCTGCGGAACTCATATTGACTGAAGGGAATATATCTTAGGATTTTGTCTCTCCTTGATCTTGTATAGAACTGATTGTGACTTTGTAGTGGTTAGTTGGAGATTTGAGTGATCTGCCTCAAACTCCACATGGCTTAATAAAAAATGTAATTAAGTCATGTAGCATAACTGTTAGGATTATTCACCAATTCACTTTGGATGATAACCCTTTCTTTGCTTCTTATAATACTTAAATGGTGTCTAATGTGGTAAGAGAAATGAACTGTTCTTATGATGTTATCCATACATATGATGTGGTCATGCATATAATGATATCTATGCTTATGATGTTATCTACTCTTAATCTTTTGTTAACAATGTTAACCTTCGCATTTAGTAATTAAGACTCTAATTGTGACTATTTGTAATAAATCTTTTATATTTGGCATTTCAATCCTATGACATTATCTGTTATATCTATTTATTTTCAAAATATGGTGTAAGCAATAAAATTTGTTGAGAGTTATATCTCAAGCTGGGACATGGGTCTCACCTCGTGGGTCACCATATCTTTTTAGGTGGTCATCATCAACATCAACATACCTATGGCAGTGAGGAGGATTTGCTTTGGAAGAACCCTAGAATAAGGTTGTTTAGTTGTCTAGTATGTCCTAGAGTCATCTCTATACTCTCAGGTATGGGCGATAAAGTTTTGTATATGATATTTCAAGGATCCAAGTTTTTGGTATCATTTTGATGCTTGTACATGGTGTATATGTGGATGATATATTATATATATATGATGTGGCTGAGGCCACATGGTATTTGTAAAAGGATACCTAGTTTGGTATAATAATTATTCAATATGTTGGACCTCTATGTAAATGTTATTGGAAATCTTTGTGAAGATTAAATTAGTTTTAGTTATCCCCCTTTTAGTGTTGTTATTAATTAGTGATCGATCATGTTTTGGTTTTTAGTAATCTTGTTTAGCGTGGTGGGTTGCCACATTTGGTTGTATGAGATCTTAAGGTTCCTTGAGTTACAGGGACACTAGGACTTAGGACTAGGATGATAACTAAGTAATGAACATGATAAACATAATGCATACTGCCTGAACTCAATACTTGGATGCCTTATCCATATATTCACTTATTCAAGAAAAGGTAAGTGTGGAACTCTTTGATTGGTTTCTTTCTGATTACTTCGATCAAATAGTCAATTGGAAACAATTCAAAGAGAATAATAAATAAGAAACCATGGTGAAGATATATTAATCTCACCCTAAAGAAGAATGAAATTCATATCATAACTCATCAAAGCCTGAATTCTTGGTGATTGAAGAAAATGATATGACACTATGAAGCCTAAATCTGAATATAAATAAGTTAAAAAGGATATCTTGAAACTGTGATTCTAGAAAATGATGAGGTAAAAGAGAGCTAGGTTTTTGTTATCATAATGATTTGAGGTGTAAAATTCAAGTAAGAAGAGAAGCAATCCAACGATAAGTGTGGCATGGGATGACAATTGAGAATGATAACAACTCAACAAAGTGAAACCTAAGTTAATCTTAGACCAATCAATATATGTAAGAAGGTGCTAAGGTAAAAAATACCATGACATGTAAGAGAGATTAAATGTTGATGATCCTTATGAAATGGAAAGAATGTGAAATATCATGAATTAACCCTTGAGAAACATGGTAACACAAGAAGACACACACAAATATGATAAATAGTCAACAAGAAAGAGAAATGAAGTACGAAAATCATTTAAATTCCTAAGTATATGACTAGGAATTCAAGTTAAAAAGTAC
The DNA here is from genome assembly GCA_963693085.1 of Alisma plantago-aquatica. Classification (NCBI taxonomy): domain Eukaryota; kingdom Viridiplantae; phylum Streptophyta; class Magnoliopsida; order Alismatales; family Alismataceae; genus Alisma; species Alisma plantago-aquatica. The sequence continues at coordinate 877,504,549 of OY856412.1, read as the reverse complement.
ATGATACATAAAAAGTTTCACTTGTTTGTTAATGGTAGAACCGATATCCCCATGATAGAAACCCCTTTGGATAGTGTTTCTATGATGAGGGGGGTGTGTTCCCCCCCCTGCATTCTTTATTTTTTTGGGAAGAAACATTCAAGTGGATCTCATGCCACTTGGTGTGTTTGGATTCAATGTAATTCTAGGGATTGATATCTTGATGAAGCACATGGTTGTTTTAGACTATAGTTCCAAAATTGTGACATTTTGTGATGGGGATTCCTTTTGAGTAGTGAGTAAGAAAGGAGGCATTTGTTGTTTCAACCAAAGCAATCTTGGAAATATAAACACCATTTTCAGATTCTAATCCTTGCAAAACAAAATCATTGTCCTTATTTTCAGATTTAAGAACATCAATATCATGCATGAGAGAATCAACAATTAAATTATGCTCTTCATTAGAACTAGGTGTAAAAGGTTGAGCTTCTAGAATTCCAATCTTATCAACCAAACTAGCATGTTCAAAACTAGCATTATCAAGTTTAAGAGAGTCTACTTGGCTAAGACAAGCATTTTTGTCATCAGGCAAGCAAGAATTAGCATGTTCAAGATCATCTAATTCTACATGCATATTATCAACAATTCTAGCAAGCCTTTTTCTTTTCATTTTAGAAGACTTAAGAGAGGTAAGAGTAGCATTAATGATATCAATTAAAGGTTCTTTATCTAAAGAGTTTAGATTTACCTCATTTGAGTCTTCACATTTTGTTGAAGCCATACGAGCAAAATGGCATTGTCCTTCATCACTAGATCTTGAGTTAGATCCTCCACTTGATTCTTCACTTGAGCTTGAGTTGGAGGAGTCGCTTGAGCTCTTGTGCCATTTCTCATTCTTCTTGTACTTCTCTTCTCTTTCCTTGTGATGATGGGTCTTCATGCCTTGTAGACAATCTATCTTGAAGTGACCCTTCTTTCCACACTTGAAGCACCAGATGGAGGAGGAATTCTTGCCTTTATAGAATATACCCTTGGAGTACATGGCATCTTCTTCAACATGAAGGATGGATATGCTTGTCCCATAATTTCTTCAATTTGACCCTTGATTTCAGCCCTCTTCATTCTCTTTATCTCTTTCTCCTCTTGTCTTTCAACTTCTTCTCTTTTTTCAAGTGTGACTTCATGGGCTTTTTTGATTTCCACTGAGCTTTGGTGATGATGTGTGGGTCAACCAATGTATCAACAACATTCATGGACATAGTGTTCAACCCGTATGTTTATGAGTTGTGGTAGTGTTGTTGATAACATCATGATGTACTCGAGAGACCGTCAACAATATGAACAATGAATTCATCAAGCATTGGAGTTGTCGAAGCAGTACCAGTTGTATGCTAAGTTTAGTAAAAATAATTTTTGGTTGATTGATGTGTCTTTATTGAGTCATGTTATATCTACCAAGGGTGTTGGTATAGATCCAAAGAAGGTGGGGCCAATGCTGGAATGGGAGAAACCCAAGACACCGAATGAGATCTGAAGTTTCCTAGGTCTAGTAGGATACTACATGTCTCATTGAAGAAGAATTTGGCGAGTGTTGTAGCATTAGTGTTGCCATGGCAAGGGAAAGGCTGTGCCATTTCTTGTGATGCTTCAAAGAATGACTTGGGATGTGTGTTGATGCAAGACAAAAGTGTGATTATTTTTGCTTTGTAATAGCTTAAAGAAACACAAGGAGAACTATCTAACCCATGATCTAGAGTTAAACATTGAATCTTTAACCCTGAGTATTTGAAGACATTGTTCAAAGAAAGAACTAAAGCATGAGATAAAGAAATTGGATAAAAATAATCTAGTACTTTGATTTCACAATAGACTACCATCCAGGATAGGAGAATGCAGTAGCCAATGCACTAAAGAAGAAGCCATCTTCGTCAGCGTTTGTAGAAAAAGAATAGTTATTCTCTTTGATGTATCACAAAAAAGACATGCTAGTGTCACTTTAGTAAAAGGATGTATAGTTGGAAGTATCTATGTTGGGAGGATTGTTGACACAACTAAAATACAAACCAACACTATTACAGCAAGATCAAAAGAGCATAGATGGATGATACCATGATGTGGGACATCATATTAGAGTTTGCAGTAGGAAGCATGATGGTTTCTGTGAGTTAGGTGATGGGGCAATGTTTGCCCACAACCAAATAATGGTTCCAGATGTTGATGCTTTGAGTAAGAAAATATCTAAAAAGGCTAATTTCTCAACATATGCAATGTATCTAGTAGTACCAGATGTATCCTAATCTAAAGAACATGGCAGCCATGTCTGAAACATGATGTGGTAGAGGTTGTGTCCAAGTGTAAAATTGTTAGCAAGTCGAGGAGAAACATTAGAAGCATGCAAGGATGCATTTGAAGTTTAGCACAACATTTCACCCACAGATAGTTAGTTAGTTAGAAGGGACCAACCATACGACTGGAGAATCTTTTGAGAACATATTTCATACAACTCATGGGCGTTTAAGGATTCCCACATGTGTTTGATCAAGTTTGCTTTCAAAAAGAACTACCAGATAAGCATAGATATGGCATTGAATAAAGTTGTATATGAAAGGTGATGCAAGATAGTCCTCTTAGTAAGTAGTAAGTAAGCATCACTTTTTGGGTATTGTATTTATATAATCGATTACATATAAGGTCATAGTGATTAAAAAGTAGTTGAAAGCAGCTCGAGACATGCATAAGTCATATGCTTTAACTGTTGTAAACCACTAGGGTTCCAAGTTGAAGTTACTACCCGAGTTTCATAGGATGCACTAAAATTTTGATGTTTCATATTGAGGAAGTGCCACCTCAGTACAAAATAAGTGATATAGACAATGGAGGATGAGTTGGATGAGGATGTTTCTTATGTGGAGGATTATGTTATAATCCTAGATAACATGCACATAAATTGAGGGAGATGGATATATCCTTAGTTAAGGTGTTGTGACATCATCATGGGATAGAAGTAGCCATGTGGAAGTTAGAGGATGAGATGCATAAGAAGTACACATCCTTGTTTGATTTGGATATTGGGGGCAAAATCCCTATTATGGGTTTATTGTTGTAAGATCCCTAATTTGGATTTATGGTTAAACATGCTTTCTTATCTTAATTGGGTGCTTAAAACTTTAATAAAACCCAAACTTCTATTTTGATATCATGTGTCAAAGCTAAGTTTCAAGTTTGGTCCAGCTTGGAAATTGTTTGATTACATTTTGTAATTTATTAGCTTATATGGACTTATATGAAAATTTTCCATATCTACAATCTTATCTATAATTTTCACATGTATGATGTGCCTCAGAAGTTTCATAACATTTTTAATGTAGTTGAATCTTTGAACACCTAGATACACCATCGAATGGGTGATGCTTTCTAAACTTAGGGTTGAGGCCTAGGTTTTCCAAACCAAGTACCTAAGTTGATGGTTTCACCAAGTGGTTGTAGGATCTGATGGTTTTACTTGGAAGTGTGGGAACTTTGGTGTTCATATGTTGCTTAAGATTCTATGCTCTCCTCCTGAGGTACAATAATTGATGGTTTTCCATGTGATGAACACCAAGCGATGGTGGTTTAGGGTTTGCTTTTAAGGCTATGAAGGGGCATGATCCAATGGGCCATCTGATGTTAGAACTCGATAGTGCTCCTAGGGTTGACAACTGATGGTCTCCCTAGCATCACAAACTGATGGCAGGTCCATTTTCATGGATGGTAGGTTTTAACCTTTAGAGACATTGCATGCATGCTATCAACCCTCAACCCACCTTCCTCTTTCATCCTAGCTTTATATACCCCTCTCCTTTCACTCAAACGAGCTCTTTACACACATTCATCTCCTTGATATTTGAGAGGTCCGACCCTCATTCTTGGTGGAAGAAGAAGAGCCTTTGAGGATGAAGCTTGGTTGCATGCTTCTCTATGGTTTGGATCTACCCTCTCTAGGTTGGTTTGGAGCTTCCTAACCTAGTTTCTTGTCGTAAACAAGTAAGATCATCTTACTTATCTTCATTTTTCTTGTTTCCCTCATTCTCGCTTCTTTGGGAAAATCCATGGTGTTCTTGGTGATGGTTCAAACATGTGGTTGAAGAACATCTTCTTTCCTCTCTGTTACCCTAGATCCACCTTGATCTTGATGAAAGGAGCCATCTTGAAACATTTAGAGTGCTAAAACTAGGGTTTCTCTTCTCTCTTATAAGATACCTTGCTATTTGGACATTCATCATCTTCCTTGAGGTGTATTATATAACTTTCATCCCGTTTTTTGCTTACTCTTAGCCTTCTATATGTAGATCTTTCTCTTAAAACATAGTAACATGCAGAAATATGATCCTTTGAGTAGAGTTTGAGCATATGAAGTAGTATTTTCATAGCTAAATATATCTATAATTCTTGTGCATGATCTTCCTTGGAAGCAAACCATCTAAACCTTGTAAGTTCATGAGCCGATGGTTCCCTTGAGTGTAAAAAAAAGATTTTCCTTAGGTATTATGAACTAATTTCTCTCTTGAATCATGAACTAATGGTATTAACCCTCATGGGGAATGTTGGTTTATACCTAGTTACTAATTTGATGATTTTCTTGGGCATTTCAAATGATGGTTTCACTAGTAGGTGAAACTAGGGTTTGTTTAACTTGAGATTGGTGCTTATACTTCATTCAAGAATTGATGGTCATTTTTGGTACCTAAGTTGATGCTCTTCTCAACTAGATGAATGGATGGTTTGTTTGCACTTGAAATGATGGTCTTATGCTCAGTGAATAAAATCTGATTTCACCTAATTCTTGACAAATGATGGTTTTTCTCTTGTTCACAATCGATGGATTGTATCTTGTTCACAACTGATGGTTTGTCTCTTGTTCACAACTGATGGTCTACCTATTGTTCACAATCAATGATCTATCACAACCGATGGCTATGTTTAGTATAAAAATTGATGGCTTACCTCATATCCACAATCAATGGTTTACCTAGTGTTCACAACCGATGGCTTTTCTATCTCTCTCAAATGATGGCCTATCTATCTCTCACAACTGATAGTCTATATATCTCTCACAATCAATGGCTTACCTAGTGATTACAACTAATGGATCTACCAGTCCATGAAATGCTTACTCAACTAAGTTCACAAAATGATGGCTCAACTAGATACCTAATGTGATGGTTTTGTTTAACGCATGAGTGGAAGGTTTTACTAAGTCCTTTAGTCAATCAATGATTTTCCTACTATACCAAAGGAACCAATGATTATGATTAAGTATGGAAACTAGTAGTTTTATTTAAGTCCATTATTCGATGGTTATGTCTTGTGTAAAGTGTGCATTTTTATCTATGCTAAGTATGTGAAGTGATGGTCTTGCTAGTGACCATGATTTGATGGTTTGATTTTTACTAAGTATCCTATGATAATGGTGAATCTTTTAGCTAAGTTCTTCCATCATCCTATGGTTTTGATTTTCCTAAACACATCAATCATCTGATGAATATTCTAGGTATAAGAATCAATGTTCTTGATTAAGTATAAAAATGAGCTATCTATGAGAACAAATGAAATAATGGTTTTCGTAATGTTTATCTAAGTGTGCCAATGATATGATGGTTTAATCATGTGTTTCCTAGTGTGATAAGGAACCGATGGTTTGTCTTTGGATGTTAATTTGTGATGCACATCCAATATACGTTGTTGAATCATTCTTATAATGATGGAAATGTGATAGTTAATACCTTTATCTTCTTTTAATGTTGAAATGATGAATAAATTCAATTCATGATGCTAAAGTAATTGTTATATGTTACTCTTGCAAATGACATAACTATTCATTTTGAATTGATGAACCCTAATGATGGGTTTGAAGGTAATAAGTGTGTTGATGAGATGTTGAGCCCATGTAGGGTAGGGAAGGATAATGACATACCTGAGGAAGTAATGATGGTTTAGCCTGAATGGTTTTTGGGCATGATTTAAGCCCTAATGGAAATATAACCTCAATATGAATGTCAATGAACTAGTACCTTATGATGTTGTGATAAAGAATATATCTCATATTTTTTTATATCTCTTCTGGAGTTGTTATACACCAATTTTTTGTAGAAATAAATTGGGGTTGTATGTAATATATATCTTACATTTTATATATCGTATGGAGTCATATATTGTTGAGTATATGTGGGTGTACATAGGGTATATCCATGTCATCCTAATCAAAAGGTTATGGAGAATGGTTAAGGCCACACGTCAGATGAATGGATATGTATATGTGATGTGATTGAGGATGGTTGTGGTTGTACCTCAAATGATAGGGTTGAATACCCTGGTTTTCTAGTGCCATGGCCTGTGTATAAAGGGAAGACTAGGCTGATTACAACTTGATTGATATGTTGGTACGACAAGCTCATACTGACTGAGAGGAAGAGATATTAGGATTCTTGGTCTCCTAGTTCTTGTACGAAACCAATTGTTACTTCTTAGCAGTTAGCTGGATGTTTGAGTGGTACGTCTCAAACTCCCCATGGCTTAATAAATGATGTAATCTGTTCATGTAGCATAACTATTAAGGTTATTTAGTAATTCACATTGGATTATAACCCTTGAATTTCTTCTTACAATACAAAGATGGTGTATAATGTGGTGATAGAAATCAATTTATTTTATGATGTTATCAATGCTTACAATGTAGTCATGCATATGGTGATACTCGTGCTTATGATTTTACCTATACCTGATCTTTTGTTAGTAATGTGAACCTTTTAATTTAGTAATTAAGACTCAAATTATGACTATTCTTAATAAAGCTTTTATATATGACATTTCAATCATGTTACATTTTCTATTATATCTATTTATTTCCATAATCTATTGTAACTAATAAGAATTGTTGAGAGTTATATCTCTCATTGGGACATGGGTCTCGCCTCGTGGGTCACCAAATCTTTTTATGTGGTCATCAGCAGCATCAACAAACATGTGGTAGTGAAGATGAGTTGCTTCAGAAGAACTCTAGAAGAAGGCTATTTAGTTGTCTAGTGTGTCCTAGAGTCATCCCTGTACTCTCAGGTTTGGGTGGGAAAATTTTATATATGATGTTTCAACGATTTGATCTTTTGGTAAAATTATTATGCTTGTACATGTTGTCTATGCGGATGATTAAATATGTTGTGGCTGAGGCCACAGGGTGATTATAGAAGGATATATGGTTTGGTATAAGAATTTATGCAATATGTTGGGCCTCTATGTAAATGTTATTGGACATGTTTGTGAAGATTAAATTGGTTTTAATTATTCCCCCTTTTATGATGTGATTAATTAGTGATCGACCATGTTTTGGTCTTGAGTAATCTTGTAACGACCTCACTTTCTACGTCTCCCAATTAAGGAAAGACCTTCAAGTTGAGAGCCATTATCTATATTACCAAGGATCTATATTAGTCAAATAACAAATAATAGATAACAATTTCAATTAAAAATTGTAAAATGGTATATCTCATGGAACTAATACCTATTGAGAATAAGTATATATCTATCAATCCTCCTATAACTTATCTTTAATTCTTTCAGGTAAGTTCCATTTGGTTTATCACATATTGACATTTTCATAATTAGCATGTACCTAAAAATGCCGACAAACAAAACATAGTCAACATATTTCTATACTGGTATGTGGGTTCATCTAATAATCACAAGGACATATAATGAACCATCACATTATTTTCACATAAGAGCATGTATTTTATTTCATATTCTAACCCTTCTGGATATATTATCTTGGGCATGATCACTGTCCCCTCTAGGGCTCATGTGCATCACCCCTTTATATATGCCAGCCTAGGGTGTAGAATATTAACATTTACATATGTGATACTCATTGGGGATTTATAATTTGCATGAAATAAATAAACATCTAACATATATCATTCATTCAATCTTCAAGAAACTTTGGCAAACATCGAAAGTTGATACATGTAATCATAAGCATAACCACGTACCTTTTCCATGAATAATTCATGTAGAATATTTGAAGTTCACTTTTCATGAAATCCAATCATCAAGGCAATCCACAATCAATCATAGCATCTGAAACATGTATGTGTCACTATATATTCATGTTATTTATATTGAACCTAACTTATCGTTATCTAGAGTTTAAGTTTTCTTGTCCTCGAGTTGGCATTACATTTGATTCCTCAATATCCATGTTCATTGATCTAATGACTTAGAAAGCATAATTCTTATTAAGTATGCCATGATCATCAATCTATCATATCCTTTTTATTATAACACTTGGAACATATTAACTTCATTAATCAACATAACAAGATATGGTCTTTAACCTTAATTACACATATGTATGGTTATTATAATTAGAAATCTTAACTACACATCATCATTATTGTGAACACCTTTATTTTTCATATTGCTCAACAATATCAGATATTATTACAAAAGAAAGGCTTTTTAAGTTTTCCAACATTATAATACCCAAAACTAGGGTTTTCAAGTACTAATCATAATTTAAACCTATATTTACACTACTTTTAGAAAAGAGTGCATAATTAGAGTCTACAAATATTTTCTTTATATTTCTCTCATTTTCCCAATCATTTTGATATATAATATCCCTATTTTTGGACCATCCTATCATTTTCTATAAATTTTACAAAGAAATGCATTGTACCTCAATCATATGCCACGTGGCAAGCATTCATTGGTCCACACTAACGGGACCCATTGCTACATAATTAAGTTGATGCTCAGTTCATTTCTTCACTCTCCCTAGACCATCCAGTTTGGATCAATTAGCCACCGCTCTCCTCCTTTCACCTTCATCCCGTGGACGAGATTTCCTCAGTGCTAAGTCACGTAATGTGCAAAGACTCCCCCACCCTCTGATCTGTCGCCCTTGGTAAGTCAAATGCTCCTGCTACATAGAGACGAAGCTGACACCACGCCACCATCAATGTTGCTGGTGAGGTTGTCTCTGGCACCCATCCTCTCAATTACCAAGAAGTCAGCTGCTAAGGCTCCTTTCTCACACGTGAAGTCTGCATCGCCTTGTTACAAGCATCCGCAGCTCTCCTCTATGCTCCCTCAGGAACCAATCCCAGTGAGTTTGATGGCATCACATTCTTGCTGCAGTTTTCCTGCCTCCGTCTGCGGTCCTCCTCTTTTGTCCTTCCCTTCTTCTTCTCATCTGTAGGCTGCAGCCCCCCTCCCATTCTTCCCTTCAAACGTTGGCTTCCTAGTTTCCTTAGAGAGGAATCAAGTATTGCTCTCTCTATGAACCTAGAGGTTGAAGTCCTCCAGGTCATAGGTGGTGAGGTGGTCATGAAGACTCCAAAAGGGGAGAGGGAAGCTGCACCTTTTGTTGCTCTTTCAAAGTGCTCTGACCTAACCCACTAAGGAGATGATGGCAGAGATCGTCTTAGTAACATGATCCTTGCCCAAATAGAAAAGGTAGGGTTCATGATAAAGGGTTGATAGCATTTTCTCAAAGGTCTAGAGTGGTGACAATTCTCCTAAGATCTATGCAAATCTAAAACTAGAAGGGGGAAGATGATCCATAATGAAAAGGAGAGGTGCCTATGAGAAATATGAAGCCATAAACCCCCATATATACTGGCTTCATGAGACCTTTCTTTATACCTACATGTACTTATGCCTCCTCCTTTCTCTCTCCTTTACTTACTTTCTGGTCCTATTGTTCCCTATTTAAGTACATGAGTATAGGACATATTCCAAGTATTCCTTTTTACATTCTAATAATCTCTCACGACTATGGCCAAAACATTTATTGAAAAAGCCACTGCATAATTTCCCAAAAGGAACATGTTCAATATCTTTTCCAAAATATAATTTCTTATATTAAAGATTGGATACTAATTTTACTTATTTTCCACATCAAAAGCCATTGGGAGAGCATATAAACATATGCCACCAATTTGGTTGTTAATCTTTCTAAGAAATCTTATAATTGTGATCTAGATAGTTCCTTTTCTCTCTCTCTTCGATATATCCATCAAACCAAAATAGGAATCCATTAAACTCCTTTCCAGTCGATTTGGTGTGTGGGTTTATGGGATATCTTTTCCATACAAAACATGTTCTTTTAGACATTTATTTAAAACAATTATCATTGTCCGATGAAATATCCTTTTCCTCTGACTTTTAGAATATTCCTCTATTAGTACTATTTTTGAGTATATCAAAGGTTAAAACAAAATCTTCTCATCTGATGCTTAAAATGTTATGTTTCCACTCTCGGAAAGATAATTATTCTTTTAATTACCTAAAACATCACGTTCTTATCACAACAAAAAAAATGATCTTTCTTCACGGCCCAATACTGTGACAAACTCCTCTCTACTGGCCCTCACAAATAGGAATGGTTGTGGGATTGTCTCTCACAAATGGTCTGTGAAGAGAGATCATGTGACAAATACCAGTGGCCCTCAGAAATACAATTCTCATAGAGTAGGTGACCCTCACAAATGTTATATTGAGGGACTATTTAGTCTTCACAAATACATTTTTGAGGGCTTGTTTAATTCTCAGAAATACATTTTTGATTGATTACCCAGAAAAATATATTTTTGAGGGGCTATTGCCTTCACTAATGTTATTTTTGAGGAGATATATGGTCCTCATCAATTCAATTTTAATGGATGGTTTGTTCTTGCTCACTACATTTTTGAGGGAGTAAGAACCTACAAGCATGTATATATGAGAGAGTAATAACATTATTTATTGATTTATTTATTTATCTATTCTAATTATGTTATGTAATTGTTATTCTAAGAAATGTCAATTTTAGATGAAAATTTCTAAATTATAAATCCCAAGTGACATTTATATGATATACACATACCCTCTTCACACACCCGAATTCCACACAAGAATGTTGAACACCAAAATTTGTATTTATAATTGAACCAAAATAATCATCCGTACATTGCGTGGTCAATGTTAATACAACTAAAAATATATAAAATTTGATATTCATAACAATCAACATATCATGTATGAAATTCCTAAGATCAATGATATCTTCACATTCCTTCAAATGTTGTGGTTCTCTTCATGAATTCCATTCCTCATATGATTATCTCCATTATGCTCCTGAAAAACACACCAATATCATATAAATAGAACTTGAAAGGCTACAGAATGGATAAATCATGTTATAAAAATGAAAGTACCCTTACAATTCGATTTTGGTGTGATACAAGGTGTGTTGAGGGTCTAAATCCATCATTAAAAGAAAATCTAACCTGCCAATATAAATAGGAAAAAAGATAAGCTAACAATTCATTTGTATCTTAAGGATGATGAAGATAACCAAATAGAAATTTTAAATATCTTATAAGGTGTTTCATCTTCATAATATGATTATCCAACCCTGTTCTCTAATGAGCATTCAAGTCTTGTGTATGTAAATTTACAATAGAATAGAGGTCTACATATACATGATGACAAAACACAATTTACTAAAAGATGGTATTGTAAAGAGCATTGTTCAATAGAATATTAAATACCTCATTTAAATTGTGAACTCTAGATGTGAAGGACACTGGGGATGATGTGCTTTGTGTGTTCTACATTTGAGGGTGGATTTGTAGATTTGTATCAAAAGGAGGGTGCCAACTTTCAACAGTGGCCTTAAATAGAGTACAACTATATGTTAAAGTTTGTATGTGACTATCAACATCCAAATTAGTCTATAGTTGTTATGAGGTACCTGTGGCTGAAAGCTTGGTGGGAGACCATTTGTAGTACTTTGCATGGGAAATATGCCTCCAAAAGACCCACTTTCAAAACATTGAATTTGAAACATATTTTTAGTAGGTCTAGTTGCATGACCTAGCATGTGCAACCTGCCTAATCTAGGCCTAATTGAATTGTTTTGTCTAGGAAGCATGCCTAATCCAGGTACACTTGAATTTTGTTGTCTAGGAAACATGGATACATCCGCACCACTTATACTATTTGTGTGTGAAATTAACCTATAGTTTTCCTATTTGTGCCACCTTACATATGTAAGACACATGGAGTAGTCTCGTTTGTGGCACATGTATTGTGAAACACATCAATATTGCCCAAATTTGTGGGTTGTTCTGTTGCACATGGAGTATTAGCACCATCACCCTAGAAAAAACAAATCAATAATGTCATAAAAACTATAGTTTACATTGAGATAGATAATCAAACTAAAAGTTACCTATGATTGTTGATACCAAGTCATTACTTGAGAGACATCATTCCTCAAACCAAATATTGTTTGAGTAAGTTCCTTAAGTGTATCCTGAAATAGAAAATAATTACAAAGATAATTCTAAAAGTATGATTGCATATATCAATTATCATGTTAAGTAATGAAACATACATCCTTTGCCTTGAATTCCTCAAGTAGCATTTCATATCTAATTCAAGAAGCTTTTCCTTTATGTTCTATATCTTTGTGTCCAATTCTAATGCCTCAAATCCTAGTCTTTTTTGCAGGATTTAAAACTTGCAAATAAGCTTCACGTGTTAGCTCATCAACTTGTCTAGGATCTGATTCTTCTTGGTTTGCTACTTGATTTTCCACAATTTTAGATATTTCTTGTTGTAATTACAAAACACCATATAAAGAGAAAATTCAATTGTGACGTGAAAACATATGAAGCTTTCTAGAAATGAAGGAAATCAAAAGTTTCATAATGACTAACCACTTGTGGACTTGTCGTAAACCTTTTCCAAAAAAAAATTATGGTTTTAAAATACCTTCAAAGGAGAGTATTTTAGCTATGCTTTTCAAATTTAAGAATAAAGCTAGAAATATTTGTCAATTTAAGGATCAAAATGTCTCTTTGTGATAGGGAAGTTGTACATCTACTGTAATTTTATGTTCTACTTGTACATCTACTTTATTAGATACAGAGGTTGTAAGGGTGCACAACATGCAAATATAAATTATGCTCAAGAAGTAGTTCCTATGAGTTTAATTTCTTACTTACATTGAAATTTTTCATAGGCGTCTAGCATTATTAATATGGAAAAATGGCAGATTTCACATAATCAAGTAGGTCAAAATATAACTTTTTATGATCGATTGAAAAACATGGTAGATTTCACATAGTTAAGAGGTTCAACATTATCACTAATACAATTGGAATGTTCATTTGATTTTCCTAAATTGAGAAAAACATCAAACGTTGTTGTTTCAATCAATAAATTTACTTTATCCATAATTATAGAAGTTTTATGATTTATGTTACATAAAGTAACGAATTTAGTTAGAAGATATGGCTCATAGTTAAGTTACTTATTACAATGATAAAAATATTTATTTCTATTCTAGACACCAAATTCATGTTTATGTTGTTTCCATGTGTATTGCATACTTTAGAAATTATTTGGAATTAGCATACGAAAGGATTCTAGTATGTTATTGGTTAATTTTTGAAGTGTGAATACATATATAAGATGATCATATCCACACACCTACAAATTAAGAGAATGATGATGCTAGATGTGTTGAGATATATATAATTTCTTAAGGTATACCTCGATTTTTAATTATTCTAACTTTATAATAGAAATTTTAAGAAATGTATATGTATTATAGCATATTTTTAATATGTTGTACACCCAATTCAAGAATATATGATTAATCTCTTGAGTCTTATATTATTTTCCACACCTGCAAATTAAAACAATGATGATATTGGACATATTAGTACATATATAATTTCTTAAGGTATTCCTAGATTTTTACTTATTCTAAGATTGCAATATAAATTTTAATGAATGCCTTTGTCTTGAAGTAACAAAAACTATTTTTTATGTTGTATGCCAGATTCAAGAATTTAGGTACAGTTTCATGAGTATTATAGTATTTTTAATCCCAAAAATGCAATATACAAGTATATGTTTATTCTGCTATTTAAATCTAAATGGAACTTTTTTTTACTACAATGAAAAGGTCCATATAAATGATGAATATTAACCCAAGAGATGTTCCAATGAATCAATGTCATGATAAACTATATGTACATATATGGTCATACCTTGAAATGATATGTGAACATATTTTTTAATCTCTAGTTGTGTAAACTGTGTGGTGTGTAGCTAATGGGGCGTGCATCTTTTTTCTAGATTTAGGTAAAAAACAATCCTTGTACTATTGACAAACATCAGACATCGTAAGGACCTTGAGGTATAGCATCCCATCGAACCATGTCACCACCACTATGTAATCTATAAGAGTAAAAATTAAGCAAACTCCATATGTGCACCACTAATAGTTATTTCCGTTTTAGAATGTCCACCAACAAAAATCACTTCCTTCTTTATATACTATCAACAACCAGACTGACAATATTTTCTTCTCCATACTTTCATCAACAATAAAATAAATTTTTTATTTTCAGTAGGAACATAATTCACACAGATTTTAATGTGGCCCTCCATCATTTGCATTAAATTGTAAGGAAATAAATCATATCTTTGTTAATTTGTTGTCCCAGACGGGTCACTGTTAATCTCCATCGTACACTCTTTATTAATTCCTTTTTTGGGGCAAGTTTTTGAGTAAATGTATGGTATAGATTTTTTGAGACACAACAAATACAACAAGTATGGAACAATAGATTTGGAGGCCTTTATGTGATGTATTCACATAAAAAAGCTACAAAATATCTATTAGCAAAATCATGTGGGTAAAAATATTTGTGTTCATAAAAAAATCAATGATGTTATATTTATCACATACTTCTAATTGTAGTGCTAAACGTGGAATATGGTATGTAATGCCCTACCAATGCCTATGATAATAAACACAAATCACAGTGAAACGATCAATTGTGGCAAGGATAATAAAAAATAATGTATTTGATGCTTTCTATTAAACGAAACACCTATAGCTCGTCAATACAATGATGTAGAAATCTATTGTAACTATGTAACTCAATCCTAATGTGAAGCTTGGTTCTTTCTTCGCAAGTCCCACGATTGGTTGGTGTAGTGAAGACATACCTGATATGAGAAGTGTGGTCGAGAAATAGAATTAAAGTTGATTGTCGACTGGTGGTTGAAGTAGAATTCAACCAAAAGTCCAACCAAAAGTCCTTACAGAGCGCACCACATGGATCCTCAAGATAGGTAGCTTTTAACCAAAAATAGAACCGATCTACAAAAGCCATCAGCTTTGGAATGTTGGACAAATTGAATTGATGTTCACGGATGATATATTGAAGTAAGATGCCACTGTAGTGCTAGAATCACTAATTAATCATCACTATTGTTGTGGAACAAAGACTCCAGTGGTTGAATACACACCAACCGTCAGCATGAATATGTGATGCAAAGATAGACTTGTTCTAGGAAAGAGGTCACACTTAGGGTTTCCTTGGAAATAGCGAGAAAGAACATTTATCAAATGGAATAATCTGGTTTTGGAGGGAAATAAAGGAGGGTAGTCTACTAATTTTATTGTGAGGGACAATTGTAATTAGTAATTTGTTTCTGAAGGCAAGGGAGTCACAAACAAATTGATATTTTATTAAAGACACGGTTGAGGGACAAAGCCTTATTGGTTAGGGAAGGTCCCTCAATAATAGATGCTTATTTTGAAGGTCTCTCATCCCTCACAATTATCCTTCATTAAAACCCATATTTTTTATAGTGTATTTTTCTTTGGAAACTCACATATTGTTCCATATTTTGGTTATGTAATATTTCAAAAGTCATTATAATGAATCTCTTTGATTTATTTAAGTTGTGCCACAAGAACCCATGCCACAAAGGTGATTTGTTATTTAACTAATAATACCATTGCCTTATATTTAATTCATTCAATGTTATCAAAATTGAGGATATTACAAATCTCATTTAGCATGGCTGGTTGCCACAAATACCATGTTGGGTGAAAGTGACATGCAAACTTTAAGTTTCATTTGGAAATTATTATGTTGTATTTCTATCTCATTTTCCATTAATTGCTTTGTGGTTTATGATTGAAATCACCTAAATTCTACAAAAATTGCTTATATGTGGTTCTTTTTGGGAATTACGCCTAGGTCCAAATAGTGGATCCCTAGTTAGCTATTCACCTTCCTACATGTTAATTAATTCTCCTACATTCAAATGAGAGATATAAGTAGCTAGTATAGAAGTATTTAGTGTAATTAGATTGGATCCTTCTCAATGCTAGAATGTGGGTGATATGAAGTTTAAAACCTCATTTCCACCTTACACTACTACCCACGACCCCTAATTACCCAAAGAGTTTTTATCCTAGAAACCTAGGCTTGAATAGACACTAATTTAATTCCACCTAAACCTTAACCCAATTGAGACTCGTAAGGATGGGTAGATAGTTATGGGGACTAGTTCACCTATACACAACAATATCCTATCCATGGCCAATTACTACTTTAGGGAAATTCATTAGCTTCGACCTTGCTGTTTGGTTTGGTTATCTAATGTTTCAAGTTATCACCCCCGATGCAATTGACAAGTGCATTCCCTCAAGCAACCCACATTTCTCTTAATTGCATTAAAACCCTAATTCCCTTCATGCTTAGCTAGTCTTTACTTATTTATCTCTTTACTTTCTTAATGAGCTTCTTGCCTTATTCTTTCCTCATTCTTTCTTCTTCAGGTCTTTAATTTCTCTTTGCCTAGTTTTCTAGATTAGTATAGTGTAAATATCTTCTTTCTTGCCTTAGTGTAATTTGCTCATTTCTTACCCTTTTCTTGCTTAGCTTATCTCTCCTTGCTCATTAGAATTAAGTGACTAGGGTTATCTTAAGTGTTGATTCTTGTATTCCTTTAATTGGTTGTTTTCTCAACATTATTTTAACAATTAAGATTGACCTACAAACCCTTCAACCCTAGCGTCCACAGAAAAACATAGACCAAAATTAACCTAGTTCTAGTGCCCCCTTTTCTCCCTACGGATTGACCCTATTATTTCCTCTTGCCTATACTATAACACGACCTTGTGTGCTTGCGGATTAGTGTGTTAGCCTAAGTGGGCATGTCATTTTAGGTCCCTTCATAAATTTGAATGATCCCAAGTGTTTCTATCTCTTAAGGTGGGCACATCTAGTCAAGATTCAATTGATTTAGGTGTACAAACCTCAGGGCTGGGAAAGACGTACCAAGCTTTCTGGCATCATTTTCGGGATAGAAAGTGCCATAAATACCAAGTAGTTGTGGTGTTGACTCCCCTTTGGCACTGTACTTTGCCAGTTTGTTTTGATAGAGTCCAAGAAACTAACCAGAGACCATTTCTACGGTCACTACTCAGTAGCAAGAAGCCAAAAGGACTCACCCAGAGTCTTCATCTATAGAGTCTAGAAGATGATCAAAACTCACCAATCTGATTGTAGAAGTAGTTCAAGCTTATCATGATGAGAACCTTATCCAAGGAATGCAACACATCACATTCCACCCTCAAGATAAGAAGTACATATATATATAGAATTTGACGGTGGGGAAACCCTTCAGATCAACAATTTTGCATTCATGCCAACACTGAAGGTATTACGTGTCTAGAAATGAGTATATGACTCCTTATCCATCTTAAATAATGCATAGTTGTGTTTTGGAAACTAAATACTAAATTAAACAGACAAAGGAGTTCATGTCTTCCATCAATGAGATATTAGTGACACAGATTTACCGAAAAGCATATAGGGAGTGCCGATACATTCAAGTCCACCTCTTCAACTCAGATTTGTTGTTTGCTAAGAAGATGATGAATGAAATTTAATGTGAATTGTATGAACAAGTAGAAAGATCAAACTATTCCCAAATAGATAAATATGAATCTTGTTTCAAGGCTGACACATATTGGGCAAAACTCATAGACCAACTCCAATACCAGTTTGGAGCTGCTAAAGCTACAAATTTGCACTCTAGATTATGGAAAATTATGCTCAAGATTATCACCAAAATACATTTCATCTAATCCAAAATTGACAACATCCACCATGATGTAATATATATTTTACCTTGTGTTATGGAGGGAAAACTTGTCAATATTGGTAGGTTACTGATCAATAGATGGTTGTCAATATAATTCCAACCACAAAATGAGTATTATACATGAGGACTTATTAGTATAATTTAAAGAGCTTATGGACATCCAACTTCACTTAAGACCTTACTAAAATCAAGGGTGAGTTCCATATCAACATTAAATACCTAACCTATTCTAGTATCCTCGTGAGTTGCAATGAGAATATTATTTATCAATTCATGTGATCTTACATATACATTCCCTAGTGGGGAGTTTGGTACTATGATGCGCAAATGTTACTTTTTTCAGAAGCTACATGGGAACAATTTCTAGTTCAAACCAGTGCATCTAATTCGACTCTAGGAAGTACACACAACGTCTCCTCCTCCAGAACCCGTATGATGCTCATTATGCCACTAATTGCCCAGGGGTCACTCTCTATCATTAGAGATAAGAGTGACCATGACGAACCAATGGACGATGACTTTGAGGAACCTCTACTCCTTTTGACACAACCTCCTCCTTCTAGGAATATGTCACTCCTACTATTCTCACATTAAAGAACAAGTGCACAGAGAGTTCATAGAGAAAAACTAGAAATACGGCTCCACCCACATCCCTGCCACTTTAGAAATTCCAACTATATCAGTATCAATAGTTATTGCACCAACACCTCCAACCACTACAACAGCAATTGTATCACCCCCATCTTATCCCCAAGGGGTTCATGAAATACTAGGTAGTCTACCTAACTGACAACAACATGTTGTCAGTCCCTCTAGTTCTTGCACTCACCACATACAAACCCCACCTCTTTACCATCTTTACATCATTCATCCGATATGGTTTATCCTGATAGACTTAGTGAAGTGTTTGGATGCAAGTTATACATCTTGCATGAGGTAACTACCAATCACATTTATAACATGGTTAATGTTGCAACCTGGCACGCTAAATGAGATTACTCAAAAACCAAAACATGATCGCTCACTAATTAATCAAGTCCCTAAAAAGGGGCAAAATTGAAACTGATTTAAACTTTACCAAAATGTCCAAGAGAATTTACATTAGGGCCGAACATCTTGCATAAATTCTATCTCACCGAGTGTATTTTACAATTTCTCTATGGTCTTAGCCATAACATATATACAGAAAATGTTATCCACATATACATCATGTAAAAACATCAAAAACTACCAAAAGCTCGAGTCAATTGAAACGTCATGTAGAAAACTTTCCCTCCCTGACCTATGAGTACATGGACGACTCTAGGACACACTAAACATAAAAGAAACCTTCTTCTAAGGTTATTCACAACATATTCTCCTGCCACTGCCGATGATCACCTAAAAGAATGTGGTAACCGACAAGGTGAGATCAATGTCCCCGCAAGAGATATAACCCTCAACAATGTTTATTGCTCATAGCACATTATCGAATCAAACATATGTATCATGTAATATAATAGGATGTAAACACATAGTATAAAACCTCCATTAAGAATAGTCCTAATAAATGTCTCAATTATAGGATTTAAAGGCTATCATTGGCTAACATCATAAGCATGGCTAACAACATAAGAGTGGCTAATTTTTCTTATTGAATACATATTTATAGATGACACATAGTTCAATAAGAAAAAGTAGCCACTCTTATGTTGTTATCCTTTCTTATGATTTTAGCCATGATTATGATGTTACCCATTATCTATATATATATATATATATATATATATATATATATATAGGACAACGATCTAGTGAGAAACATATCTTGGTGAGATCATGAGAGGCATTTGAATAAATTTACATAGAGATCAAATTTTCATAATCCAACCATTTGGATAAAAGATATACCTTATTTGTTACCTTACTATAAAATTTCATCATCATAGGACTTGTATTGTATTCATAACAAGCAAATACTTTTCAACACTAAATATTGAATTTCAGTCTGGCCATCAGATGTAAAATACATATATTCTATATATAGACATGTAAAAATTACTGGATTGCAGTGATTTTTTGTGTGAAGGTAAATAAAATGACGTTCTTCCCATCCATAAGGTTGGATATTGAAACAAAGATATAACTTGATGGTTATTCAAATGCCTATCATGCTCTCACCCTAGAATGTTTCTTACTAGATCACTACCCAATATTTCTATATATAACAAAAGCAGATCAAGGGTTATCATCCAATATCAATTGTTGTATAAACCTAAATTTTATGCTACACAACCTAGTTACATCTATTATTAAGCCCTGGGGAGTTTGAGGCATACCACTCAAACTTCCAACTGGACACTACAAAGTCATAGTCGATTCCGTATAAGATCTAGGAGAGTCAGAATCCTAAGATCTCTTTTCCTTAGTCACTACGAGTCTGTCACACTAACATATCAGTCAAGCTACAATCATCCTAGTCTGCTATTGGTACATGGGCCATGACACTAGAAACCAAGGTATGCAAACCCTATCATCTGAGGTACAACTACAACTTTTCTCAATCACATCACATATACATATTCATATTCATCCAATATACAGCCTTGACCGCTCTCCATAACCTTGGGATTAGGATGATAAGGATATACCCTCCCTACACTCGAATATACTCAATAGTATATGACTTTGAGTTTCCATTATGGGTTGCTTCTTTCCCTGTACAACAAATTCTAACACTGGAATAATTCTACAACACATGGAACTACATGATTAGGGTTTCACTTGATTATTTATAATGAGTTGGGTGAATTCATGATGCATCAACCAAGTTTGTCATACAAACCCTAGTTTATTTCTACAAAGCATGGGTATATACCAACTCTAAAAGATATAAAATGTATGAGACATATTCTTTATCACACCATCACATGATATTAATCCTTTGACACACATGAAGAGGATTACAACTTCACTAGGCCTCAAGTCATTCCCAAAGTTTTTTTAAACCATTCACATAATATCTTGCAAGAACATCATTATCTTTCATCACCTTTGCAAAAGGTTCCACATGTCATCATCACACTTATTGTGCATAGATTTAGCATAGTATTGCATGTCATGGTGTCTATAAGGCAACATAGTAGGATTTCCATTAGCATTATGAATGTCCTTCCATCATAATAACATAAAGGAAGACAAGACTATTTAACCATCATCACCTAATTACTATAGGTTAAGTTCAACAAGGTAGATTGAATTGATCTTACAAATCAGCACCATATATAAACCATCATATCATGTGCATCAAACCCAAACCATCATATTAGTGCTTCAAACACAAACCATCGGGTGATGTATATCAACCACAAACCATCAGATCATGTATATCAAACACAAACCATCGGATCGTGGTCACTAGAAAGACCATTGGTTCACACAATAAGTACAAGTATAGACTCATACATAACACAAAACATGAACATCAAATCATGGACCTCAATTAAAACCATCAGATTCTAAATAGGGAAAACCTTCAAATCATGGGCTTCATCAAAACTATTGGATCTTGGAATTCAACAAAAATCAGATTCCATGCAGGTAAAACCATCATATCATGCAACTAGCGAAACCATCATTTCTTGAACTTAATTGAATAACCATCTCATAGAGTAGTAGGACCATTGGTTCTGAGTACTAGGTTAACCACCAGATGTCAACAATAGGAAGACCATCAAATGTCAAGACAAATCAAACAATTGTTTTGTAAAGCTAGTGTAACCATCAATTATGAAGCTAGAGGAACCATCATTTGTGAAGCTAGAAGGACCATCAATTGTTGAAACTAGGAAATCCATCAGTTATGGGGAAAAGGAATACCATCGGTTCTTGAACATAGGAAAACCATCAATTGTTAAGGCTTGGTGAAATCAGATTTTTAAACCTCAAATGAAAACCATCGTTTGAAGTGTTAAAGAAACCATCGATTCACTTACTTAATGAGGGAATCAACCTAGGTATCATCATGAATATTGATTCTCAATCTCAAGTGAAATCATTAAGACAATAGGTGTGTAAAGAGCTCATTTGGATGAAATATGGGGAGCATATAAATCCTAGGGAGAGAGAGGAAGGTAGGTTGAGGTGTCAAAGCATGCATACCAAGTATCCAAAGGCTGAGACTCCCATCCATTAAAACAATCCTACCATCATATCTTGATTTTAGGGGCACCATCAGTTGTCAAACCTAGGAGCACCATTAAGTTCTAACACTAGATGGGCCATCAGATCTTGCCCTCACTTGGCCACAAAAATGAACCCTAGAACCTCCACCAATTGTTGCTTTCCACATGCAAAACCATCAACCTTGGTGCCTCAATAACAAACCATCGAGTCTCATGTTACTAAAGAGAACCATCATATTCTACAATCCCATAGTGTACCATCAGATCCCAAGCATACAAAGGAAACCATACAAGCTAGGGAACTTAGGTGAGAAACCCCACTTCTCGACCCTAAGTTAGAGAATGCCCCACATCCAATGGTACATATATGTGCCCAATTATGCAACCACATAAAACGTGTTATGAAAACTTAAGAGGAACAATATACATGTGACAATTACATATCAAACTCTAGATATGGAAAAATTGTATAAAAGTTCTTATAAGCATAACTTACAAAACTTACTCAAACAATGTCCAAACTGGGCCAAACTTGAAACTTAGCTTTGTCACATGATATCAAAGTACATGTTAGGGTTTGATTAATGTTTTAAGCACCCAATTAAGATAAAAAAGCATGTTTAAGCATTAAGCTAGATTAGGGTTCTTATACTTAAACTAAAACATGATGTGTGTCTCTTATCCAAGCAGATCGACCCTCACCAAGACCATGCACGAGAAACAACTAGCACAAAAATTAGATGCACTGGAGAGTAAATTCGATGCTTTGGATCACCTCCCACAATAGATGACATAAATGCTCAATTTGTAGAACAAACTACACAACTACTAGAGGATTAAAGACCACAAACTTTGACAAAAGACACATTGCATGATGACAATTACAATGTGAGTTATTTTCTCAAAATTCCCAAGGAGGCTCGTTACCATCTTCAAAGTCTTCAGATGGGAGTGCATATGTTTTAAATATTCCAGTGTTAGAAGTGACAAGATCCAATACCTTTCACTCAATGATACAATTAAAACCTATAGACTATGAATATCTCATATATCAGCAACACTGATGAGAAATAATTGCTAGAATGGTGTTTCTTCGACTGCTATCTCTACTCATAAAATTCCTCCAGCTATTGCATCTCCCTAATTCCCTATAGTGAATTTCAACTTAGGGATCCCTACTATCTCACAGTCATATGCCAATACATATGGGGACATACATGCCCATCCTTCTGAAAATGAATTCCCTTTCACTCAGATTCCTCACAAATTTTTTCCAAGAAGCATGATGTGGACATTACATGAGATTTTACTATGTGGCGTCAATTTTATTCGGTCACTTTGTAACCAATACATTTCTAAGGAAGGTATTTCTTTGGGCTTAAATGAAGAACACCAAGCGCTTCATTCTGATGCCTATTATCCAATAGATGATGATCACAGTACTTCTGATGAAGATGATGGCAATCAATAGGTCATTCTATATATTCTTGGTCCATGACTTCAAATCCCATCTTCCCAGAACTAACTTAATTTATTCCACCTCAACTCCCCTACAAAATGCATGATTTGTATTCAGACTATCAAGAAGGGATGAAAGTTTGAGATATCTTCATCTTCCAAGATATTCTGGAAGACAAGTTGGAGGGAAAACATATCATCTATGACAATGGGACACACTATCTTTCTAGGAATGCTTTTTGTTGTATATTCTGCAGCACAACCAATACCAGAAAATGTCTCTTCATGATGTCAGTATCTACTATTGTAGAATATGTGATTCCCAATGACAAAGAGTTACCATTTTACAACACCACACATTCTCTTATTGATTTCATTTTAAAAAATCATTTGAATGTGCCATCTATCGAGACACTAATCACAAAAATTGATGGACAGAAAACATAAGTGATTCTATTTCCTTTTCATTTTAAAGGCTATTGGCTCTTATGCACTATTGACCTGGTAAAAAGGCAGAATTTTCCATTTAACATGTGTTGTGCCGAATTTCAAAATGCAAATATGTAATTTCATGATCCTGAAGCAGAAAAGATTCAACACATTCCTATTTTCCTTCAAAAAGTTATCTGTCATATTGCTTACTACACACGTAATTGGAGCAACTATGTTATAGAGCCATTGGTCCATCAACGTAGACCTACAAAAGGCAACAATGTATTTATATTCCTTAGAGTCATGGAGTTTATTAACCGTAATATCTCAGTCATAGGCCTAGTCCCCCCATCATTTGTAAGCACGACATAAATGATAAGTGATGCATGTGATCCACAATTGTCACTTTATTCAAGATTTTCAGCTTCTAGATAATTTAAAGGATCTATAGACTCTCCTAGGTCTACCAAGGAACATTTTTGGATGGTCCTCAGTAAAGAATCTAATGAAAAATCTCAACTGACACACACTAGTCCACCTTAGACTCAACTAGGCCATCCTTTTGCTCTATGCTCCCAACCATCGGGATCTATATCAAATTCAATATAGGCTCATAAGGCTGCTATTATCTTTATCATGATGGACAAGCCTGATCTATTTCATGTATATGGGCCTATAGTGTCTATTGAGCCTAGTAGAAGTTCTTGTTTTGAACTTTTTTCAGCCGAGAATACTTTGCTAGTGATGTGGCTCAAAGACAGTAACAATAATTTTATTATATTCCTCCAAAATGATGTGATAGTTATATAAGATCACCTCAAAGATAATTTCAAACAAGGAGTTTATTTATCCCATAGTCTTATGGTTGCATATCAATTTCTTTTGAGTCATGCCCTTAATGATATCAATTGGGGGGACTTGATTTGCATAATGATATCTATAATCAAGACAATTTTGGATATAAAGATTTGATGATTGAATGACTACATATGTTCATCCCACATCATATTTTCTTTCCTATAATACATGTTAACCACTGGATGGTACTTGCAATATTTACTCAAGAACACTGAGTCATTTTCTATAACAGCTCAATTTCTTCCTTCAATTTTTTAAGTCTTTGATTCTCTTCTTTGATAGTAAGCGTACCAAGATGCATCATTGACACATGTGCCACATTGATCATTCCTCTTATCTGTCAACATGACAACATATCTTCCACTCAACACTCAAATAAATGGACCCTACCCCTATTTTGCCATCAAGCTCACAACAGAGACGTCTTTCAAATGATTGTGAATTCTACATTATCCAATGGATGACTCCATCTCAGTTCTTGATGCTGTATGGAGGAATGTCATGGAGATAACTACCATTTCTTGTTCTACAACCATGCAACGATGCTCTTAGATTATGAATTGGAAATGAAGGATCACTCTCGTCAAGTTTAAGTGACAATTTCACATACTTATATTTATCTTTCTTATTTTCACACTATGAGGACAAAATCTATTGCAAGTTTTGGGGTGTAATCTCATGAGATAGGTAACAATTGTAGCAAACAATCTTCACTTTTCCCTTTGATCATTAAATGTCCTTTTTTCTTCACAAATTTTCAACATCTTTTTAAAAATTTTCACATATAAAAATGGTGATGAAGAAGATGATCAAATTCTTATCTCCAAAGAACTTTGTCCTTGCTCTACAAGCTACGTTTATACAAATCAGCTATGAGTAAACAATAAGTCAAGATAAATTTTGATTTGTACACATTGATAATCATATTGCTTTTATATCATTCTCTCATCATAATGCTACTTATTTCTCTAACTTCATTCCAACCTTAGAACATCATCAAAAAAATTTACAGAACATCAAACAAAATAGAGTCATGCTATGTTGAAGATACACTCTCTTGAATAAGAAAGAGCTACCTCATTCTCCATCCCATCTCTACATCATACAAAACTCCCAAAAAACTGAGGAATAAAAGTAGAGAGTGAATATAAAAATTCAAAGAGTTGTGCCCTACTTTTAGTCAAAAGAGCTACTACAACAGTGTATAGGTGTTCTCATGAACACACATATGTCATTTTTTGATAAACTCTAAGATAAAAATATATACACACACTCCCATTTCTAATGGTGCTCATTAAAGGTATAGAAATATAGGGTGGTGGCACTTAGGATATGCAGTCAGTGCTCTAAAGCCAATTGGTTTGGAATTCTAGGACCACTTGCCCACTTAACAAACCTATGGTTGAATGACCCAAAGGAAGGAAGGGGATATCTACAAGCCTTCATCTTACCCATTTATCCACCACTCACCAAAAGGACGAGAGTGAAAGCTACCTTGAGAAGAGAAATGTCTATTCGAGATAGCACATGAGAAACAACAACCAATACCAAGCAAAGAAGGATTTCTTTAAGCTGGTGTTTTATGAAGAAAGACTATTTTATAAAATAGTAAAGTATTTCAACAAGAGGTTGACATAAAAACTTCTATCAAACGTCATTACTATCATCCTACTTGTTTTGTCTCACATAAATATTTTTATGTTATTAGCTTGAAAACAAGATAAATGATAAGTTTGTGGAGCTTGTAACATCAATTTTCATACATATTTCATAACTCTTTCATGATATAACTTTATAAAATTGATAGATTAGAGATAAAAAAATCCTTCACTTTACTATATTCTAGCTAAATTATCTTAAGAAGTGCATTAATCAAACTCAAAACCATGAAGATCGTTATCCTACCAATAGACCACCAAGATCGATCAATATTTCTAAAAGGTATGTCGACCACAACAAAGAAATTAAAACTCATTGGCCTCCTAGGTCGATGAAGGAACCTGACTCAAAATATTGATAGACCAATCCATTAGATACTACACCAACATGGACATCAACCTTGGGCCAATGGACCCCAAGGGACATAAAAAGATTGATATAAAAGTAAGCACCTATAGAGGGCCATCGACCTCCATTTCGATGGCCTTCATGTCAATTCATCGAGATGTTTCTTGACAAATCATTATCAACTTCTAGGTCAACACTCCATTAAAAGTAGCTTGTCGATGTCCAATAAATTGACATCCTCAAGGTTAATGAAGAATCAATCAAACTGAAGACCTATGGATCCCCAATGTAGACAACATGAAGTACAAGGGTCAGCACCATGTAGACCAATCATAAATCAATAAGGCACAAGTCATACCCTATTAATAGACCCCAAAAGTGTCAATTCAAGGAATCTTTTTTTCCTACAAATAATCTAAAGGGCTATTAGAAAAACTAAGACCAAGTCTAGAGTGATCGACGTAGCTAGTGGTAACGACCTAGAGAGATCCATCAACCTCTATCCTTGATCAAGTTCCTCCAATGAAAGAAATGAAGATGATTTACCTCCTCAAGGTTGATTAGGATATCTATTGAGATTTCCTAGGTTGATTGACCACCTATCCAGATTCAGTCAAAAGGTGGGTAGATCGACCTTCAGATTCAATTTACCCTTATATCGAATTATTACCCCTTCTATTATTGTTTTCATAATTTTCATTCAAGAACTATGACTTGTTCAAGCTGTAATCTTCTTCTTTATTACACCATGAGTTGCTAAATTTGATACCCTGGTTTGGGAGTATTTTTCAGGTCCCGCCAACCATGAATTTTTTCCTTCCTCCATTTAATACATATGTTCTTGTAGTTGTTTCCATAGTCCTATTTTATTGTATCACTTGTATGATAAGATACCTTCTTGTGATGTTTTGTAACGTCCCAGGATTTGAGGCCTCAGATAAAATGATCTCAAAAGGAATGATTGGGCAAACCATATCAGCAAGGTGCACCTCATTTTTAGGGAGCCTGTCACTAAAGAACTCTATGGTTAAGTGTGCTCATCCCAAAGTAGTACTAGGATGGGTGAATAGTTGGGAAGTTCATCTTAGGATGCGTGTGAGTGAGCACAAAGCACACAATAAGGCTAGTGGTGATTTGTGGGACCAGTCATCATTCTTGAAACTCTACTAGAGCCTTGGGAAGTGGGCATGAGTGTTACAAATGGTATCAGAGCCAATTCCCCTCCAGTAGGTGGGGCCCATGTGGGTATGTGGCATGCTAGTCTTTGAATTGTGCGGTCCAGGCAAGTGCTAGAAAGGGCTATATAAGTTGATGGAGCCACCCTTGCGCTAATAGTGTCCATGCATGTTGGAAATGGATATCTAAGTTGATGGATCAACCCTTGTACTGGTATCCATGATCAAGAGCTATCGTATATGGGATACTTGGGTCTAGACTGAAATGGGGATATATTGTGAAGCCATATACCTAAGCGTTGATGAGGATGTCAAGAGTTTAAGTTTGGGATATTGTAATGCCCCATGATTTGAGGACTCAAATAAAATGATATTAAAATGAATGATTGGACTACCTATATCCCCAAGCTGCACCTCCTTTTCAGGAAGCCCATCACTAAATAACTCTATGGTTAAGAGTGCTCATCCCAGAGTAGTACTAGAATGGTGACTAGTTGGGAAGTTTATCTCAGCTTGCACGTGAGTGAGGACAAATTGCACAGTTAAGTCTAGTGGTGGTCTGTGGGGCCAGTGGTCATTCTTGGAACTCTACTAGATCCTTGGGAAGTGGGATCGAGTATTACATATTTTACCAGGGTGAGTTTGAGATAATGAGTTCACTAAGATCTATAATATGGACTAGTAATGAGGCATGAGAGTTAGGAATCACTACACAAAAAGTCATATGTTTATCCTAGATGTATTAGTTATCATCTTGAGAGAGAGAGGTAACTTTAGATATAGATCTACCTGAATCTTGATAGAAGGAAGGTGTAGATATATTTTATGATTGCTTGCAAAATATGTTAGGATTTTATAAAGATTATAAGAGCAGGTTCTACAAGTTTGAGGTTGGTCTAGTTAGTGAAATGCAACCCAAGTTCCTTTTCTTATCATATTCATAATTATCTATGATTCATTTGACCTCTCATAACTTAGATTTACTACTTTTAAAGTATATCAATGCATTCCTTAACCAGAATATAGAATTGAGTCTTTTTGATTTAACTAAACTAAGAAAAACCTATTCATATTCTATTACCTTTTGTTATCCCTGTGTTTGACCATGTATAACACCAATAGACTCCATATTCAGTTGAAGAGTTCTCTTGAAGTTGGGTATAACTTGATAATCTGTATCTTGGACTAGGAGATTGTGTTTATACTTTTGACCCACAATTAAGAGTAATATGTAGTCAACATCTTTAGAAACTCAGAAATTAAACAAGATGTTGACCAATTGGGGGAGGAAAAATCTACATATCCTAATGGTCTCAGTTTAGACTGATATCAAAACATGTGTAAACAATTTACGCTCATATTTGAATAATCTCTTTTAGCACATACACCTTCATAGAAATATCTCCCCAAAATTGTTGTCCTAAATCAAACCCATATTACACTCATCAAGAAAGTCAATATGCCATATATGGTACAATAATACAAGACAAATAGCCACATCAATACATCCTAAAAAATCTTGATAAAAACCCTAAGCTCTAGAATTAAATGGAACTTGAATGATATCATCGAACAACAACAATGTGCCTTCTAAAAACACAAAAAAATCCCATATTAATACATTGTGGTCAGTGAAACCATTCACAAATGTTAGGATAACCCCATTGTTATCTATCAAACCTGATTTTGAGAAAACTTTTGATTATCAACATAATTGTATCTACATTGACATAAAAGGCTATGTTTTCCCATATAGATAGATACACTAGATAAAATCTCATACCAACACCTATGACTTGTCGACCATCATCAATGGAACACCATTTGGCTATTTTAAAAGCACCAATGGTATCTGACAAGGTCATCCTATATCATCATACCTATTCATCCTCATTACATCTATCCTTACTAGGATGATGAAATGGCACATCGTGGACTCATTTTGACCTGCAATGACTGTCATGAAAAAATAATGCAATATGTAGGAAAAACAATTATATTCATAGCTCTAGGAAATAATAATGTCATTAACACTATACCCATCCTGGTCTATTTCCATACAACTCAGGTCTCAAAATCAATCTCCACATATGTGATTATTGATACATATATCAAGAATGAAGACTTAAATTGTTACCAATCACTACTAAACTAGAATATAGAAACTTTTTCCTTCACCCACATGGGCCTTCTTGTCTCACCATACTCCTTGTCAAAAACCAAATGGAATCCTATTACTAACAATCTCAACAATCACCTTATCTCTTGGAAGACAAAATTCCTCAGTCTGACAGTCAGAATCTCTCTCCTCAACAACACCCTCACATTTCTCACCACTTACTTTCTCACATGTATCCCCCTACCCTTTAACATTCTAAAATCCATATATCTATCATGAGGGAACTCATTTGGAAAAATCTACATGGCACAATAGGAAAATATCCGTTCTTCGAAAATTTATTGGGGTTAGGGCATCATAAATATAAAAATCCATGCCTTATGCATGATACACAAAATTTGTGTGATAATTTTATTAGATTATGAATGAATTTTCAAAGAGCCAGTGATAAAAAATACTATCATAGAGAAAACCCATGTTGGAATTTCAAACAATGAGGGACATAACATCTATGAAGATACATCAAGCGTCACTTAATCACCATCCATAATTTCATCAGCACCCCAACACACTACACCAACAACAATAAATATTAGACAAACACCTGGTACCATGGACTTTCTATACAAAAATGAAAATTCATGTTGACATCCCAAACACTTTACACCACATCATCACATGCTAAGCATTACAATTGTTAGGAGGTAAAAACAATATCCACCTTGAAAGGATGCTCAATGGACTTTGCTCACCAAACATGATATTAGAGATACTACAACAACTCAAATCCAACACTAGAAACCACATCACCTAGAAATATGGTAGAGTATACTCTTCCAAACAAGAATACTAGTTTTACTTATACCAAGGCCACACTTTTCTATATGAAAACTTGAAATATCACCTATACACACGAACTTAAGATACTCATATCACTAATATAGTATAATAAAATCCTCACAGATCATAATTTTCACAACAGAGTATTCGAGGGCCCATCTTCAAATGTCCCACAACCATCATTCTAAGAGATCACTACATCCACACCAATACAACACCACTAGTAATATCTACAAACATACATCATATGTTCTCCATAGTAAAGCCAACACATCTTGAAACATATTAATATAAAACACTTCTGGCTTTCCTGATATGGAATATATGGACCAAAATAATTATAAAAAATTAAATAATGGTAAAAATGATGCCCCTAGACCCATTATAAGAATCAAGGATTCATATAACCTACTTTCACTTTGGAAAGAATTAGTGATAAAAAAATACTATCATAGAGAAAACCAATGTTTGAATATCAAACAATAAGGGATATCCCTCTATGGAAATACGTCAATCATCACCTACATATCATTCAAAATTTCATCAATGCCCCATGGAACTACACAAATTACATTAAATTTTGTACAGACCCATGGTACCCTAGACTTTCTATCCAAAAATTGAACATTAATGTCAACATCTAGAAACTTTAACTCACATCACCATAGACCAATGATTATAACTATTAGTATGTAAGTATAATAACTACCTTAAGAGAACGCTCAATGGCCTTTTCTCACCAGACATGTTATCAAGAATTCTACAAAAACTTGAATCCACCATTAGAAACAACATCACCTAGAGATGGGGTACAATATATCCCCAAACAAACATGACACTTCTACACATATTGAGGCCACATTTGCCCATAAAAATACTTTTGGAATATTGCATGCCTGCACTACTCATATGACTTATATGGTATGATAAAATATGTATAGTTCATAGTTTGCACAAGAGAGGATTCCAGGTCCCATCTATTTGCCAACTCTACACCAAAGACGAAGAAGCCACACTACATCCATTCTTCAATTGTCCCACAACCATAATTATGAGAGATCACTACTTTCACACCAAAACGACACCACTGACAATATCTATAGACATAAAACATATGTTCTTTGCATCCATATTAACATAAAATATTTTTGGCATCCCTGAGATGGACTATATAGATAGAAAGAAATTATAGAAAATTCAACAATGATAAACATGAATCCTCTAAACTCAATAGAAGCATCAACAATTCATATCAATTATTTTCAACCTTTTGATTTACAGGTACCAAAGGCTCTAAATAAAGACTACAAGCATAACCTATCCCGGTTTGGAGAAAATTCTACCTTAAAAAATAACTTACAATACTAGGGAGGTTCTGGAGGATACAAATGATTTTGAAGACCATTATTGACTAATATGCCTATTGTCGCGGTGTCTCTTATTTATTTGCATCTAAACTATCTTTTTATATATGATTTGTGTTGTTCCTTGTTCAATAAGTCTTTGACATTTCTAGTGTGTCAGATTCTATGATATCATATGTGTACTCTAATTAGTATGGGTTGTATGCTAATATCTACAATAATGAAGGGATATTTACATAAAAAATAATCTACCCCAGTCAAATACTGCTTTATATGCAATCAGCATACGTGTCTGGCGAACCACACCAACTGTCATTTTCCAATCATTTGTGGTCAAAAGCAGCTAGGGATGGGAATGGTGTGGATATTGTGTAGTTTATGTCAAAATCATAACCACACTGCGATTAAAAATCAACACCATATTTGCACCATATCCACTGTGGTGTTTTATTTGAGAAACCATATCCACATCACCAAAAAACATCTATTAACTACACCACACACACCATATCAAGGAAAAATTGTACATTACTCTTAGTACTATTATACATCAATTTTTTGAAGAAGTTGTACACCATAAATTAAATAACAAAATAGAAATATGAATCAATAATGCAATTTTCATACTATTTAAATAAAATTTGGTTTAGGTAAAAGAAGGTTCAAAAGTTTTTCTTAACTAGTGAATTGTTGACTACCCATTATTATCCAACATGATATCATGTTTAAATCTTAATTCATTAGTTAATGATGGAGTTCATCACAATTTCCACATTTTACCATTTTCCATATTTTTCCACATTATTACCTATTTAATCCATTTATTTTCACCCACCTTAACCCAGTTGTGGCATTCTATGAAGAAACCCTCTTTTGGTATGAAAGTGTAATTATTCATCAATTGCGCCTCTAATAGAAGATGCACAAGGGAAATGATTAACACTCTTTTCCCTTTAGTGTGGAGTTGCACGTCCAAGCCTCATCAGGTGGATGGAGGAAGAATAGTTTTCAGATGGAATCAAAACCTATAGAAGGTTGATATCATCAATGTGATAGACCAAATGGTGACATTAGTTGTTTCAATCAGGGATGCTTCTCAGGAGTGATATATGGGATCTATGGAGAAAATCTTGAGCATGACAAGGACAAACTGTGGAAGTCCATGGTGGAGATGGCACAAAGCGAGGGTCCTGGCTCATGCTATGTGACTTTAATAACACAAGGAGAGCATTTGAGAAACATAGTGGAAACATAATCCTAGAGAGAGTTATGGAGAATTTAAATCTAGCGGTTGAATAGGCTGGGTTGATTGAATTGAACAACATTGGTGGGAAAATATCTTGGAGAAACAAAAAAAATCTGAGAGGTAGAATCACCAGTATGTTGGATAGGGGCTTTGTGAATGAGGCATGGTTGGATGTGTTCCCCCATGCAGTCATGAAGATGGGGAACCACTAGTTTAGTGATCGCGTGGATGAGGATTAACCTTATTAATCCTATTTATATCAAAAGACCATTCAGATTCATGAATCTGTGGCGTGATTGGGATGGGTTTAAGGAGGTGGTCCTGGGATGTTGGGCTGATTATGTTGAAGGCAACCTATTGTTTGTGGTCCTTAAGAAGCTGTAGAGGACCAAAATTCATCTCAAGGCTTGGGCAAAGGCAAAAGTAAATATGTCAAATTTCCTTAACACGATGAGAAAATATTATGATGAAGCTTCCACTTCTTTAAGACATAACCAGATGAATGAAGATGTTATTTTGCATGATTGGAAAGTGATTAAAAGACTAAGTGAGATGGAGAAAGCACACAAACTATTCCTATGGAAAAGAAGTCAGTTAAGGTGGATTGAAGACGAAGATAGGAATATAAGAATATATCATGCTGCTATTAAAAAGAAGGAAATGAGGGACACCATTCATGAATTAGTGGATGAGAATGGTCAGAGAAGTAAAGGTAGAGAGTAGGTGTTTGTGGAGGCTATCAACTACTTCAAGAGGCTTTACAACAGAGAGCACATTGTGTTCAATGCATGTGGCTTTGATATGCCAACAAGAGGTAATGCGGAGATGAATAAGTCCTTATGGATGGAGGTCACTTATGATGAGATCTGGGTTGTTGTCTTCTCGATTAATACCTTGAAGGTGCCAAGGCCTGGCCTGACGAGTTCGACAAATTTTTTTTCCAAAGGATGTGGCCTATCATTAAGATGGATGTCTGTACAAAAATCAGATGGTTCATCATGGGTGGAAGCATGGTTTGGGCGGTCAACCATAGCTTCATCAACCTTATCCCCAAGTCTATGAATGCCTCTACTTTAATAGACTTCAGGCCTATAGCCTGCTGTTAGGTTCTCTACAAGGCCATAGAAAAACTACTCACTGCCAGATTGAACCCATTCTTCCTCTAATTATATTTGAGTAACAATGTGTTTGCATTAGTGGTAGGAGCATCACTGACTACTCTTTACTTGCCGCTAAGTTCTTGTAGGAGTTCAAAGTGGGATGCGCTAATGCGAAGGCATGTATGAAGATTGACATCGGTAAAGCCTATGACCATGTAAAAATGGGGAGCATTGTGGAAGATCATGAAAAATCTAGGCTTTGACCCAAGATTGATAGACCTAATGGCACAATGTGTTCAAACAATGTTGTTCTCCATTCTCATTAATGGTGCTCCTGCTGGGATGTTTAGAGTGACTAAAGACTTTTGAAATGGAGACCCACTCTCCCCCTACTCTTCACACTGGTGATGGGCGGCCTCCACACCTCATCAAAGAGGTCGAGGATAAGGGAAGGATCAAACTATTCAAGGTCCATGGAATCAAAGTTAGGACACATCTCATCTTCACATACAATGTCCTTTTCTCAGTAGGCAATGTCAAACATCTAAAGGAGTTTAAAATATTTTTGGTGTCTTTTAGCAAGACCATCGGACTATATATTAGCACCATTAAATCACACCTCTTTATCTTTAGGTCCTGTGATAACAAAAGAGGATGATTGAAGGTTGTTGTTGGCATGAACATAGGGAAATTCCCCACCAAATACCTTGGGTTTCTAATCGCAGGAGGTAAAGGTACGATCAAGGACTGCAGTGGATTCTTGGATAGTATCAAAGTCAGGATTGATGACTGGACTAGTTTAAGGCTCTCCATGGATGAAGTACTAATGCTGGTTAGAGTGGTGATTCAAAGAATGTTGTTTTATTGGGTGCATATGGAGGATATGTGTGAAGCTACCCTATACACGGTCAGGTCCTTGACTGCTAATTTTGTGTAGGGAGGCAAAGGGAATGGTGTTTCCTAGGATACCATTGCCAAACCTTACAGACATGGTGGCCTCCAAGTGATGGACTCGATCACCATCATGAAGAACATCTGTGGGAAGAGGCTGGAGCATTTTCTCTCTAACAAATTGTCAATATGGAGGAAGTGGATGCAGGCCAGGTATGGGCCTACACCTATGCTTTTTATGGCGTCAAAACTTTAAGGATTTGGAGGGAAATGTGCATGTTCTTAGATGAAAACCAGGGGAGGTTAAGTGTAGATGCTTTTCATATCTGGAGTTTGAGAATCTCGACACCACATATCAATACAAGTACTCCTCCTTTGGCCCCTTGGGCAAATCTATTCTGTGGTGGTGCTAAATGTCCCAAATGGTGTACCCCAACATATAGATCCAGACTCAATAGGTTACCACCAATGATAGGATACTCAGTTGGGGGCTATAGGTGAACCAGACGTGTGTTCTTTGTGACAAGGTCACTGAATCCAGGAACCACCTCTTCTTCACTTACAGATTCACCAAGACAATGTCGAGTATCACCTACCTTAGGAATGGTTGGGGTAGTACGGGTCCCGATAGTTTGTTCGAGTGTATTAAATGGTTGAACAACATCAAGCACCTTTGGGGCTCCGTTGGGTTCTGACTCACATGTGTTTTTTTCTATGTCTAGAAGGAGAGAAACTCCAGGATACATGAGAAGACACCAAATAATGAAGTGCAACTTTTGAAGGAGGTAGCTATACACCTTGGTGCTTTGGTTAGAGGCAGAAGTAGTTTTTTTTGTAGACTTAATGAATTAACAAGAACTTATTGAAGATTTTAAATGTAACCCAGTCATGTGTTTTCTTGAAATCTGGTAACAAAATTCTCTATTTTTTATAATATAGCCCCACTATGCTTCTATTTTGGCCATGTATTTACCTATTTCTTAAAAAAAAACTTTTCACAGATTGCCCAGTTGTATTGTCTGGAATTGAATATCTATCTTCCAACTGCCTTTTCTTGGAAAATATGAGAGATAACGCCAACTTATCTTTATAAGTACAATTGTCCTTGAATCCTTCCTTAAATAGGATATTCTTCATAAATTTCCCAGTTGAATTGTCTGAAAAAGAATATTTCCTTTTTTCAACATCTTTTCTTGGAAAATTCAAGATATAACTCCTACTTTTCTTTTTGTGCATCTTTTTCACAATTTTCTCCAGAACAATCCTACAATATCCATAAACAACAAAAATTAACTTTATCCTTCCCAGGCCACCGGGAAGATCACAACAATCCCCCATTCACACATGGCAGATTGCCTTGATCTAGAGGCCATGTATCGTGTACATCGATGTGATTCACGGCTCTCTAGAATCTTCCACTTGGAAACCCCAAAACCTTAATCAATCCTATAAATGGACCCCCATACCCAACGTACTCTAGGCCCCTCTTGTCTCTCTTGAAGCTAGAGAAATGACTACCTCTCCCTTTTATTTTCTGCATGTGAATAGAGGATCCTTCCTCTAGCACCAACCGTTTCTGCTAACAGGGTAGGCTATGCAACTTAATTGCTATGTTCATAACTGATATTTCTTCTGGTAAATTCATAATTACTGCTAATTGATTACCTAAACTATTCTTACCTACACACACTTTCAAAAATTTGGCCTTTCTCTACTGAATCTAATGGCTCTTGCCTGTCTATCTTCCTAGGCAGAGATGCCAACCACCAGTGATGGATATCCGTCATGGGAGGTCTTGAGGTGATTTAGACCACAAAACACCTAAAATTGGACCTTTGGAGAAATGACGAGAAAGCCATGGTCATCTCCATCCCTAAAGGTTTGATAACATAAAAATCAAATTCATAGTTTTCCACAGTTTTCATTAAGAATTTTTTTATCATTGTTGTTTTAATCTGAGATGACTAAAAAAGTTGCAGTATCATTACCACACGATATGGGGGTGATAACACCTTCCCCACTTGTAATAGGTTCATCACGTCTAATCATTGAAATAAATCATACCTTCTTATCCTCCTTGGATGGAGTCAAAATTGGTCTTTTTTGTGTTTTGCCGCTAATTTAAACACATATTTATGCTTTTCCTTATTTTGTAGATAAAACTAGGCGGCGACTCTGAGATTTATTGATATATCATTTTCTTTTGGTTTTTCCATTATTCCTACAAGTGTAGGATCCAATTGAAGTTTTTGGGTCAGGTAAAATATACTCTATTTGGGAGTTGTCAGGTGATCTGAATTACATTTTCCTTTTCATCTTCTCATGTTTTTCCAATCGATTGAGATTTCTAACTTTTCCTTCATTTTTCTTTCCTTCTGGTTTTTGCCATAGTTAGAGTTTTTCTGAAAAAATTGACCCAAAGATTGGAGCAATCTTCTCATAAAAGTTTCATTGGAGAAAAAAATTCATTTCTTTTTACTTTGTAGAAAAAATCAGCGCAACACTGGGTTCATAAGGAAAAAAGAGTGTTTTTCTTTATCACTGCCTTTTATTTTCTCGGAGCTTGAAAAAGAGGCTAAATACTTTGTACTTTTAAAAAAAATGTTTTTTCCTTCATTTTCTTACCATTTTGAGCAGTATGATAGTTTCCATCTTTCTAATAATTTTAATTTTGAGGGTTAGCCTCTGCTTCCCTTTCAGGGTTGGCCTCTGCTTTCATTTTAGTGTTAGCCTCAGCTTCCTTTGCTTTTTTTCTTTTCTTTTTCATTTTCTTTTTATTTAGTTATAAAAATTAATAAGAAAGAGAGAAAAGGATGAGAGAAGTATTCGGGATAAGAAAGATCTTCTAATTCTTAATAATTACATGATTGTTTTCTTATGTGCCT
The DNA here is from genome assembly GCA_963693085.1 of Alisma plantago-aquatica. NCBI lineage: Eukaryota > Viridiplantae > Streptophyta > Magnoliopsida > Alismatales > Alismataceae > Alisma > Alisma plantago-aquatica. The sequence continues at coordinate 877,466,026 of OY856412.1, read as the reverse complement.
ATCATTATCTTTCATCCTTTATTATTGTGAGATTGCATCAGAAGATATTAAAATCCTAAATAAGCACAACACACACCTACCGACCCATGCATCACGAAACAAGTGCCAACAATCATGTTGGATCCCTAAAAGTGGTGTGGGGGTGCCAGTAAAGGTACCAACGCAACATTAAGTTGAACGTCTAAAGTCCTTGAAAAATACTCCCCTCCCCTAGCACTCATGACTGATGATAGTCATAGTAGTCACAAGGTATACTGGGATAGCTAGTTATATCTGAAGAACCTGGGTGACTGCCATGGTCAACGCCATCACAACATAGAGATGATAAGTACCAACCTCTCCAATGCCAGTAATGCTTGAGTAAGGATGTAAAATCACATCTAAACTCATGGGCCGAACGGGGGGTTTTATTATCTACATATGCATCTAGTGGTTCTTTTATAGTTGTCATGATTGTTTCATGCTTTGTTAATTCTAAAATTGTCAGAAGATTTGTGATTTTAGATTGTTTGCAGGACGTCCTCATGTTTGAAAACATTGTTATCAAAACAACAATATCAAGTCAACAATCTTACATGATCCCAAGCAATTTCAAATCAACAATCTTATCATTTCCAATGATTGCTTATAATCTTAAGAATCCTAGATGATTTTCAATGATCTCAATCATCAACAACCTTTGATCATTGATCTTTTCAAATCTTTCAATGATCTTCGACGATCTTAAATGATCAATCTTTCCAAAAAAAGACACTTTTTCCTTTCAAAATAAGAATAAATACTTAGAAAAATTAACATTGTTTTTAAAACAAAAAAAATAAAACTCTTTTCAAAAAAGCAAAAAAATCTTAAAAAAAGAAATATATTTTCAAAAAACAAAAATAAATTTTTTTTCCCAAAAGAAAATTCTTTTCAAAACACAAAAAAGAAGAGAAAAGTATTTTTAGGAGAAAACTTTCTTCCAAAACAAAAAACATCTTTTCAAGACAAAAAATAAAGATCTTTTCAAGAAAAGATAATAAATCTATTCCAAAAAAATCAAACATTTCAAAAAGAAAATTCTTTCAAAACTCAACAAATTTGAAATAAATTCAAATGTCAAAAAATTTGAACATTCTTTTTTAAGAAAAAGCAACAAAAGTTGAAACATCTTACAAAACCCCAAAAAACTTGGAAAAAATAATATTTCCAAAACTCAAAAATTGAAATATGTTTTCAAAAATCAATAAATTTAGAAAAAGGAAGGCTTTAAAAACTCAAACAAAAGAAAGGAAAAATATGTTCAAACTTAGACAACCTTTTCAAATATCTTTTAACTTTCAATATGTCAAATGGTTTCTCGATTGCAGTTTCTTCTTATAAGATACAACTCATGATTGAAACCTTTGATATCAGCCAAAAGGCTACTCAATCGTCAAATCTCGGATCTAATTGCCAAATTTGGACTAATATCTACTTGTTCCCCAATTGTACAGCCTCCATTTCATCCAAAGGATTTTTCTACTTGACTGAGATGTCACCCAGTAGAATGTGGTCTGCACATATTTTCTTACCCATATCTACAGTCCCGAATCAAGACCTTAAATTGGGCCATTGATTTGCTCAAATCCCGCATATGGAAAGGAGGCGGACTCAGAAGGAATCTAACTTTAAATTGATAACCCAAAACCTCCAAGGACCCTCACAACTTTATTACGGGATCGAACACAGGGAAGTGGGGATGCTTAGGATGCTTAAGATCTTGTTCTTAAGTCAGATAAGCCAATCTGATAGTCAATAAAAGTAAGGAGATAAAACTAGTCTAGCAGTTGTTACAAATTAAAACAAAACAAATAAAATAAAATAAAATAGAGTCCATAGGATTCTACTAATTGGAGAGAAGGAGTTCCTGGCTATGTAACCACAAGTTAGGTATTCTATGCACCCATTCTCGAGCATAGACAACCCTCGAACACCTGAGCAAGCAACCTACATCTAAACAAGGTACGTGTTGTGGTGTCTGTTCTTATAGGGTCATCCCACTCACTTTTGCGTAGCGTAGCGTAACTACAACTCATCGATGATATGAAGCCTCTCTCAAGGATGAAAATCAACACCCTAGAATATTGTAGATACCCTCTCAGGTCTAGAATATTTTGAGATGCTAGGAACATGTGTGATATGGGAAGAACCTAGTAGTGGGCCCAGATCACCTTGAACCATCTTCCTTTCATATTCTGATCTAAACTACCTTTGCTTATCTATTTCTACAACAAATCTCTCGATATAGGCAGAAATAGAATTTCAAGCAAGAAAGAGATTAACCAAACTAGCAATCATAACTAGAATGAGAAGATAGAACAAGAAACATACTAGATCAGGGATAAAACTACTTGCTTAAGGTAAAAGTACATAAGCATGCCCAAAACGGGCTACATAGCCAAGAAGGAGCTCAACTAGCCATGGGCAATCACATATGGCACTGAACAAAGATGGAAGAACATCATCTGTATAGAAACAAAGGAGAACAATGGAAGAAAGGAGAAGAAGAAGAGATTTAGCCATTAGAGGAGAGGTTGCTCTCACTCCTTAGTCTATGTATAGGCTGGATCGTATCCTTTGGGTCATTCTCCTTGATTTTTTGGACTACTTGGCCTCCTTTCTCTCTAGATTTGCCCCAAACAATAGCTTGGTGAGTGGATGGAGGTGGAAAATGGTAGTGGATGATAGGAAATGGGCAGAAATGGGTGGATGATGGTGGGAAATGGTGGAGGGTGGAAGCACACTGAAGAGATGGGTGTAGGGTGAGCACTTTGGTCTTCTCAGACCTCTGGACCCTCCCATTGGGCTATGGGAACCTCCCAATGTCAGAACCACCAGGTGGAACTGCCAAAATTTAGAACCCCCTTCAGGTGGAGAGGGGCGAGTATTTATAGGCAGAGTCATCAAGGTGCTGATCCCGGTCATAGCCTTATTACCACGGTCATGGTGATGACCACAGGTCATAGTCCTCCCTTGGTCGTGGGTCATGGTCGAGGTACCTTCCTTGGGTCATGGTCTGACCTCACCACGGGTTGTGGTGAGCACATTGTAGGCTCCAGTGACACGTCATTGACACAAATGCGGTAGATGGCATGGTCGCTGTGATGAAGGTTGAGGCAGAACTTGTAGGCTGCAGTTGAGGTACCTTCCTCGGGTCGTAGTCTGACCTCACCATGACTGTGGTGAGCACCTTGGTAATGTCAAGTGACAGATGGAAGCCTAGCCGTTGCAAAAACTATCTATTGGGGAGAAATCTTTGGAGAATAGATGTCTTTTCTAGGTTCGGTGTCTGCAAGTCCCAAAATTGGCTAGTTGAGCAACTTTATCCATGAAAAGATACAAATTACCAAAAGATAAGAATCTAGGGTTATTTTGGGCATATTAAGGCTATCACGACACAAAGTACCATATATAAATGCATAGCATAAACACATGAATTTGGGTTTTATCAACACCCCAAGCTAAAAACTTTGATTGTCCTCAAGCAAAACTGTGCTCAATGAACAAAAAGATAACATCCAAATTAAGCATGGTGATAAATTCTATGGTTAATAAAATAGTTTAAAACATCGATTCTCCTAACCCATGTTATTTCATAGCAAACCCCCACCAATCGAGTACATCCCAGCTAAAGTAAGATCAAAGAGTGTCTAGGAAAGATTAAGAAAATTCACTACAACCTATCGATACTCATGAGGGTTTAAATCATAATTATACAACATAAAAGAACTGTCACATAGGTGATCACATAGGTTATGAACAATGAGCCATCATCATGTATTCATGTAGACCAATCAGGAACAACACGCCTCTCGCTTATTCGGGTCCTAAGAAGAAACAAAAGCAAAAAGACTCTAATGACTTATGAGGATCCCAATCTGCGTCAGGTTGGTCCATGTAACGAGCAACAATCCCTGCAGTCTGAGCCATTTGACCCAAACCAGTGAGACGAACTCCTCGTACTGTGCTCGAACCAACCCTGCTACTGGGATGATCTCATAGGTCTCCTAGGTGTTCCCAATGACTCTCTAATGAGCCTTAGAGTTGCACTATCAGGCACGACATACCCGCATTCATGAGCACAATCATACACTGGTTGGGCACCATCCTCAAATCTCGTAAAAGAGAAAACAACGCTCATTTATTCACACTCAGGATTTTATTCTCTGCATTCTATTTTGTAGTCTTAGGTAAGAACTATTTTTGTATTTTTGGGATTTTGTGGGAGGCCAAGCCTCTTTTGCAAATTTATATTTTTTTTCATCTTTTTGACTCAATCTAGGGTGAGAGAGAGCGCAGTCCATTGAGGAAAACACTTCAACCTAATTATAGCTCAAAACTCATAATTATCTGCTTGATACCTATGTGAAAGTAGTAATTATGATTTAAGAATCCTTAGAGTAGAGGAAAGTTGTGAACAACGTGGCTAGGAGTTTTGATTACACTTTAGCTTCTTTCTAATGGTCCTATATCCTAGATTTGTCATTCACAACATAGATCAAGGGAGCAATGTTTTAAGCTATGAAAAAGGCGCATAACCTCAGACTTATAACCATATTTAAGGAAAGAGTCAATGAGCAAGTCAAGCAAAAGATCAAATAGATTAAGATGAAAAATTGTGCATTTATGCATAAGAATAAGCATTTAGTTATAAGATTTGCATCACATAGCATTAATTGCAAAGATACATATTACAAAACAAAGTCTTACAAAGTTGAAAATTTATACTAAATGCATGGAACATAGAAGATAAACATGCATGCATGAAAATTGAAGAGATAGTAGGGCAACTAGCCCTACCTGAAGGTCCCACCAAGATAGGTGCTACCACCCAAGCTTAAAACTTTGCTCGTCCTCAAGCAAGCCTTAAACTTAGTATAGTAGGGAAGGAATGCATGGATGTACAGGAAAGAATTTTATTGATGTCCTAGTATGATGCATGTATGCCATGATATATTTAAGCAGTTAGAGGAAAGAAACTTATCTAAGAAAGAATGTGAAAAACAAAATTTATTTCAACCAAAAGAGAAAAGAAAGGAGTAAGACGAAGGGGGTGGTTTCCCCACGATACCAACATTGGGATCCCAAATCCTATGTTTTGTGACCAGTGTTACCTGTGTCTTTCCGATGGGGTCCACCATGTAGGAGAACAAGGGGTAGATATCTGAACCCTTCAGAGTCTGAAGTAGAGGAATGGAATCCAATGACTCAGTGAACTCATCCTTGTGCTGGAGTTGTCTTGAACCGCACTGAGATGAATTCTTCAACAAATCATCCTCAAGGCACTTTTCAATGTATGAATATGAATGGAAAGGCCCTAGGATGTCAACACAGGATGAGATGGAGGGGAGAGGCTAAAATTTTCTAGAGGACCCCTCACTTTTCTCTCCACCTCTGAACTTGAGGTTGGATGCTTAGATAAGTCTTCATGTACAGTCTGAGTCATCCAATCATTTTTTGAGCAAGAAGTATCCCTGGGTGAATTTAATTGTGATTCTGCCACCCCAAGCTTGTCACACTCTATGGGGTCTGGGGTGTCTTCATGCTCAGTAGCCATGTTGTGATGGATTTTCCATCATGCGCCTTTGATTTCCACCAAGCCTTGTAAAGGGACGGTAGCAAATGACGACTTGTGCTGCTCTAACTCGTCTTTGTCAGTATACTCACTGCTCCAATTCAAACAGTTGTAATTGTCCTCCTTCTCGAACAAGTTATTTTAGACCATAGTAGGTGTGTGGGTGGTGGCTAAGTGACAAGTCTCAATGTAAGAGTTATCACCTTGGTCTGGATCAATTTTTGATTGAGGTTCTTCAAACTGACCCCCCTATTGTGAGGTTGTCTGGCGTTCCCGGTGAGGATAGGAGTCATAATCATCATCATCTAACCATTCATGCATGCTACATGTATCTTCCATTAGTTGATCAGCTGAATATCTGAATAAAATGAATAGTTCCCCCAGGTTGGCGGTTCTTCACAGAAAAATCCCGACAAACCTAGTTGATGGTCTGAATAGGATGGTAGGACAAGCTCCACTTCAGGCCCAATGGAATGGTTTTGATGACTATAATCTTCATGATCTTGTGATGGAATTTGTAACCAAATTGTAACCAAATCAATGAGCTCTTGGAGCCTCCTGCCTTGTTCAACATCTTTATAATGAAGCTGTTGTACTTGAGCAGCAATGCTTTCGAGACCTGTCAATTCTGTTATACACATTTGATGGGAATCCACTGTATCAAACTGATGTTTTTAGATAAATCCATGTTGAACAGTTTGAAGTATACTCCTATTGCGGTCTACAATCCCCGTTGCTATTTGGAGTTGATGCTCCTGCTTTTCTAATAGTTGCTGGAGTGGATCGCCATTTTCTTGGAGATGAGGAGTTAAGGAGAATGTCAATGCGTTGACACTTTCTCCAGCTAGCTTCACTGCTCAGACCAGCTCTTGATCCCACATCAACGTCAAAGTCGAGGGCTGATCTACCAACGTCGATGGAGGCGAGTATAACTCGGCTAGTTGTATAGTACAACCTTCAATTATTTTCCAGTAGTCAAAACTATGGAAAAACTTGAGAGGACAGGTGGACAAAATAACTTGTCTTGCCAAAGAAAGATCCATGGCTGAAATAGGTATAAGAAAAAGAAAAGCTATTCAGAATATATGAATAAGTATGTGTAAAATAAAAAGAAAACTATGCATATATATATATATATATACAGTCTTATGGGTGATAGAAAAAAATCTTTTAGGCATGTAAACGTGAAAACCACGTCCCCGGTAACGGCGCCAAAAAGTTGATCTTCCTGAATCACACATCCAAAAAGGAGGCAGACTCAGAAGGAATCAAACTTTAAATTTATAATCTAAAACCTCAAATGACCACTATAACTTTATTACGGGGCCGAGGTAGATATACGGGGTCAAACACATGGATGTGGGGATGCTTAGGACCTCATTCTTAAGTCAGATAAGCCAATTCGATAGTCGATAAAAGTAAGGAGCTAGAACTAGTCTAGAAGGTTGTCACAAATTAAAACAAAACAAAGGAAAGAAAATGAAACAGAGTCTGTAGGATTTTACTAATAAGAGAGAAGGACTTTCTGGCTATGTAACCACAAGTTGGGAAGTTTATGCACCCGTTCTCAGGCAAAGACAATCTGCAAACACCTGAGCAAGCAACCTACATCCAAACAAGGTAGGTACTGTGATGTCTATTTCTGTGGGGTCATCCCACTCACTTTCACGTAGCATGACTAAAACCCATCAATGATATGAACCCTCTCTCAAGGATAACAAATAGACACCCTAGAATATTCTAGATACCCTCTTAGGTCTAGAATATTGTGAGATGCTAGGAACATGTGTGATTTGGGTAGAACCTGGTAGTGGGCCCAAATCACCTTGAACCCTCTTCCTTTTAGATTCTGATCCAAACTACATTCTCTTTCTTATTTCTATAATAAATCTCTTAATATAGGTAGAAATAGAAGGTCAAGCAAGAAAGAGATCAACCAAACTAGAAATCATAACTAGAAAGATAAGATAAAACAAGAAACATACTAGGTCTGGGATAAAACTACTTGCTTAAGGTAAAAGTACATAAACATGCCCAAAACGGGCTACATAGCCAAGAAAGATCTCAACTAACCATGGACAAGCATAGTTGGCACCGAGAAAAGATGGAAGAACATCATTTGTATAGAAATAAAGGAGAACAATAGAAGAAAGGAGAAGAAGAAGAGATTTAGCCCGTAGAGGAGAGGTTGCTCTCGCTCCTTAGCCTCCGTATAGGTTGAATATCATCCTTTGGGTCATTCTCCTTGATCTTCTGGACTCCTTGACCTCCTTTCTCTCTAGATCCACCCCGAACAACAACTTAGTGAGTGGATGGAGGTGGAAAATGGTAGTGGATGATAGGAAATGGGTGGATTATGGTAGGAAATGGTGGAGGGTGGAACCATGTTGAAGAGAGAGGTGTAGGGTGAGCACTTCAACCTTCTCAGACCTCTGGACCCTCCCACGGGGCTCTAGGAACCTCCGAATGTCATAACCACCAGGTGGAACTGCCAAAATTTGGAACCTCCCTTCAGGTGGAGAGGTGCATGTATTTATAGGCAGAGTCGTCAAGGTGCTGATCCCGGTCGCGGCCTTATTAATGTGGCTGTGGTGATGACCGCTGGTCGTGGTACTCCCTCGATCATGGATCTTGGTCAAGGTACATTCCTCGGGTCGCGGTCTGACCTCACCACAACTGTGGTGATGACCACGGGTCACAGTGAGCACATTGTAGGCAGCGGTGGCACATCATTGACATAGCTATGGTAACTGGCCACATCCGTGGTGATAAAGGTCGAGGCAGAACTTGTAGGCCGCAGTTGAGGTACCTTCCTTGGGTCACAGTCTGACCTCACCATGATCGTGGTGAGCACCTTGGTCATTTTAAGTGACGGATGGAAGCCTAGCCACTGCAAAAACTATATATCAGGGAGAAATCTTTGCAGAATAGATGTCTTTTCTAGGTTCGGTGACTACAAGTCCCAACATTGGCTAGTGGAGCAACTTTAACCATAAAAAGATACAAATTACCAAAAGAGAAGAATTTAGGGCTATTTTTGGCATATTAAGACTATCATGACACAAAACCATATATAAATGCATATCATAAATGCATGAATTTGGGTTTTATCATCCATCACCTTGCTTCCATGCTGACATCTATACGGTCATGGACCATGACCTAAAATTGTACCTTCGGTGCACCTTCACATTCACACCCCCAGATTCCTAAACCACAACCTTAAATTGGGTCATCCTTCACAAGCACATCTATGCGGTCTTAGACCATAACCTAAAACTAGACCACCACTAAGGTTTCACATTCATATCTATGGTTCCAAACCACAACCTTAAATCGGGACATCCATCATGATCACATATGTATGGTCTTGGAGAATGACCTAAAACTAGACCATCATTGAGGTTTCACATTCACATCTACAGTCATGGACCATGACCTTAAACTCAGCCATTACCTTGGCTTCACACTCACATTCATACTATCATGGACCAGAAGCTAAAACTGGATCAACACACCCCTTCAATTTTTTAGTATTCTTCTCATAAAACACTCTTGAGGAGAAAGGAATTTCACACACATGTATCCAACCACAATCTCTAGTCCTGAGTGGGTACCCTTGATCCTAAATACCCCTTTACCTTGTGAGTATTTCTCTCATAAGACACCCCTTTAGAGAGAAGAATCTCACACACCTATGTCCATCCATAGTCTTTGGCCTTGATTGGGTCACCTTGTCACACATCAATCTATAGCCACAATCTCTGGTTGTGAGTGGGTCACTGTAATGACTTGTTTTCAAATTAGTCATCTAATTAGGGTTTACTTGGATGATTATTTGTTTAACTAGATTGATCATTGTTTAAAGCTCAATAAATGATGGTAGTTTAATTTTGATATTTTAAAATTAATGAGAAGCTTTAATCATACTTTGATTCACATAATTAGTGTTTAAGAAATGAAAACCCTAATCAGCCAAAGTTAGGGTTTTGAGTACAGAATCTGATAAGTATAGTGGTGTACTAAATGATTTTTAGTATTTCATTTACAACTATGATTTAGTTGAGATTTGGATATGATTTGGATAATTCAAATCTGAGCACACTTGAAAAATATTAGAATCTGACCTATTTGTCGGTCGAGTTTCCTCAAGGGAAACTTAGGCGATCATGTATTTAGATTGAAATATAGCAATATGGTATTTTAATTTTATCTTTTTATTAATACATCCAATTGATATAAAATTATAATAATATTTTGGAAACTATATTATAGACATACTATTAAATTTGTGTAATTTTTGGATGATGTTTGATCTCTACAGTAAGGGGTGTCGATCAAGCCCTGCATTAGACAAACTCGACCGACCATGTTGTAGACTGCAATATCACAGTGTAGTATTTGATTTTTATTTATTTATTGGTAACTCTAAATGATATGAAATTTTAAAATTTTCTTATAAACTAAATTTAACACATTTTGTTCATAATTTTTTGAGTATGTTTTAGTTTTGAAGAGTGTGGTGTAGGTCGAGTTTATAACTCAGCCAACCAACCAGTCTGAGCAAAAGAAAAATACAATGAAGGACTTGTTTACAATTGTTTTAAACATCTCAATTCATCTATATCACTAACCTAACACACAAGGATCTCTCATAACTTGTCTTTCTTCTCTAAGAAACGAATTCTAGGGAGAGAGGAGAGCTAGGGTTTTTAGAACAGAAAGTGGTGGAGATGTTGACCTAGGGTTTTGCTATCTGAGATATGATGAAATCAAGTAAGTTTATCTTCTTTTCAAAGCATTTCATGGTGAATCTTCTCTCACATGTCAATATTCCATATCCTCTCAATTTGGTTCAAAATCAGATGAAGACGTCCACTTTTGTCACTCTTTTCTCTTCTAATCTCCATTTGTAGGGTTTCTAAGTTGAGAGGAAGATGAAATAGTTCATGTTGCTAGAGTTTGATTGATTTTATGAAAATTCAGAGTTTGACTTACGTTTTTAAGGTGTTTGTTACCTTACTTGAGTGTTTTTCTCCCTCCTAATCTTTGTATTCATGTTGAAAGCCTAATTCTATCTGGCTAAAATAACCAGAAACCTTGCTTGTATATGTATGTGATTGGATATTGATTTGGGAAAGATATTAGGGGATCAACTTCTACTGAACTTGATTATTTCTCATTGATTGGAACTTGATTAGTTCCATATATATTGATCGAGGATCCATGCATAATCCTATGGATATATGACTATGGTATTTCATGTGAATTTTTCCTAAACATCAACCCAATAGCTGATATGCTTGGAATTGATTTGACAAGTATAGAATCACATTTGAATCATACTAGAATGTATTAAACAAGTCTATTGTTGAATGTTAATGGAATTGAATATGATATACACATAAGGATGGGTATAAGGTGACCACTTTTCCTGATTAGGGTTTGTGTTGAGGAAGTAAATTAAAATGAATGAATTAATCAAAGTATAGTTATGATTGATGAATGTCATATGTGAATATGGAAACTAGTGTTTCCAAGTGTGTGAATAGCCCTAATGAACCCTTGTGCATCATAAAGAAATTACTTAGTGATACAATTCCTATGATGTGTTGAAATAAGGATGACTTCTTGAAAACCTTAAATGTTTAGAATTAAGATGAGTATGAGTGATAAAACTAGAACTTATATATAATGTAGTAAATGTGATGAAATGTTGAAGTGTAAGTATTAATACTTCAATAGAAGATGACAAGTCTTAATACTATAAATTAATACTAATGCATCTATTTTAGTATGACTTATGAAACTATGAGTAAACCCTCACATGAATGTGGGTCCTTTTATACAAGCTACATAATGATGAATTGGGAAGAATGATTAGAGATTATGATGTAAGAAGATGCAAACTAAACCATTCTTTTAAGCTAAAGTGATTAGTATAATAAACAATGATCATTTTTTATTATGGAAATGACATTAGAAGTCAATGACAAGGTACACTTATCTAAATATAAGAGATAAAATTAACAAAATGTATTTAATGGTGATTGCAAGTTAAAGATGAAACTAATGAAGTTATTATGATGAAGTCTTTAGTTTTTTTATTTTCATTACATGTGGATTAACCCAAATTGAATAAAATATACTAAGAATTGGACTTTGATAAATGTTAATGAGAAAAGAAACATTGTATGTAAAGTGAATCAAGAAAGATTGATCCAAATAATGTAGTGAACATGAAATGAAAGAAGTTGTGACTACGAAATATAAAATGAAGGAAAAAGATGGGAATTAGTAGATGATTCTAAGAATCTAAGTCTTCCCCAAAAATTTCGAGTTTAACAATGCTAGTGAATGACAATTTTAAATGCGGGATTAAGATATGCACATACTATAGTTGAATTCAATTAAAAGATGAGGTTCAAGCATTCAAATTTATTTTCAAGAAAGTGTTCATGGATTGTGATTCTCTGATAGAATACTTATATGATGAGGATGGATTATTTGATGGGCTTCAATCATATTCAGCATGTGTTGATTAGTAACCCTAACCAAAGAATATAAAATAAAATAAGAAGTGAACTAAGTGTGTTATGTGTGTATATGCGTGAAAATTATTTGCATTTATTGAATTTGGATGGTATAAATATATGTTGTATGATAATATATTATGAGTATGATGAATGTTAAAAGACATATGTATGCTTTTACTATTGCTCGTTCTAATACCTATGTGAATATTTGTTAGTATACAATGAACTAGTAAAAATATGTTGAAATTGAATTTAATATGCACTCCTTACATTTGAGAAATCTAGATGAGGGTAAATGTTCCATAATGAGATTATGTCTCAATCTGGAAGCCCATTGATGATGAGAAAACCCTGATGGCATGAATTCTAGACAATGAGATTAGGACTAAAAGCCCATTGATGATGACTTCTATGAGATTGTGTAAAAGATGGAAAGAATCATACGTGTTGATCTTATGTGTTGTAAAATACATATTTGTTGTGCTTCTTGCTTTAATCATTGTCTTTCTCGATAATCTTAATATGTTTCATGTTATTCTAGTTACATGAGAATACACATATATGTTGTTTGATGTTTTGAATTTTTTTAAGATGAGTAAATGAGATTAATAACAAGTGAAATGATGAAATGACTATTTATGTGCCCTAAACACCGTGAGTTTCCCATGAGGACCACACTGGGGAAACAAAACATATCTCCTTGCAGTACTGGATGAATTATGAGAAGGATTTACAGAGTGTTGACTGAGATATTAAAGGTTAGACCATTAAGATTTAGGAGTGAGTCATCTGGAGTGGATCTCACCCTAAATACTCATTGTGAAAGTCTATGTCCAGATGGAAAAGACTCTGATAAAATCAAATATGTAAAATGAAAAATATGTGAAATGTTGTGATATGTGATATATTGTTTTATTGGTTCCCATCTCGTGTACTCGAGATGAGGGTGTGAGCCTCTTTAGGCAACCCTGAGGTGGCTAGGGTATGTTGTTGATATCTTAGGGTGGCCGACTATAACCCTAAGATAGTGACAGTGAGTCATTACATGAGAATCTGGCGTGACAACTTCTACTTGGTGAGGTACAAGCCAAGTAGTTTCATGGCAAATGAATAAAAGATGATAATCTATGTAGAACACAATTTTAATGGTAGTTACATTCCTTGTACTACTACTTGATGATTTGTCATTGTTGATTATGCTTCTTGTTGTGGAAAGTAATCATGTTGCTATGGACATTTTCTATTTCATATTATGAATTGTCGTGTTAACAAGGTATAAATTTTGATATTTATATCCATTCTAAATTTGAGTTGGATTGCTTTCTATTTGATAGTATTGTTTGGTAGATATGTATTATGTGTACTTCAACTTCAGGACTGTAGGATGTGTTCCTGGTCCGTCTGCTAGAGTGTCACAAAGATATATTATAATTATGTATCGATTCAAAATGCTTAGAACTTGATTTATTTCTCATGCAGTAAGATTCTTAAGCTGAAATTAAAAGTATCCGCTGATTTGTTCATAGACATGCTCTAAAAGATGTTTCAAAGTTATAATTGGTTTAAGTGATTACCTTATCTATTGAATCAGATTACCATTGTAAGATAGATATGACCTACGATATAACTATCTGATAGACTTTTCAATATTTGCATGTTTCTTGTAAGTTTATTATACTTAATCTGATGTTGATGCATGTTCCTAACTTGAGTGGGAGGTATCCACTCACTAGGGATCTATATGAGTCTCATGAGGTTGTTTTAAATGTTTTTAGGTATAATGATATATAGTGAAGAGATCGTGACAAAGAATATATAAATAGCACAATCTAGATAGATTAGAATGTCCTTGTACTCTCTCTTTCTCGGGATGGGTTGTAGACTAAGTTTGTTCATTAATGTACATGTATCTGATGTAAACTGAACTGCATATGAGAAAAAGATTTTATTCTGGTTTAAATGGTGTTGAATAAGATTTGTGATATCTAAATGTGATGTCCTTAATGTGACATTGATTTATGAATTGTGAAGAAAGAAAAAGGAAAATTTTATCTATGTTTTTCATATATCGTTTAATCACCTTGATTGAGAATTAATTTTTTTATTTCATAATCCGGGTTTAGGTTTTGGATTATCTCTAATGGTTGGTATTTATGCTAATCAAAAGAGAGGCCCAAAAAATGTGGTATCAAAGCTTAGGTTACATGAGTGTACAGGAACAATAGGATCTAGGACTAAATGATAATGTGGATGTTGAATATAACCTTAATGATGTGCATACTAACTGAACTCAGTATCTAGATACTCTGGTCAAGTATTTGAGTATCGAAGTAAGCTAGTATGGAACTAACGACTGTACTTATTTTGGATTCCCTGACCAAGTATCCATATGAAGTAGCTTAGTAGTATCATAAGATGTATAAAAAAAGAATGATGATAAAATGGTGATAGAGAAAAGGATTTTATAATTCAATATGGAAAGTATGGCAAGCATGGAATTTCATATAATAAATATGAAATCCAAATGGATTATGAACACAATCTCTAATGAGTTTGAATTTGAGTATGAAATATGAAATTGTGAGAAAAAGCTTTGAACTAAGATGCATACTAGATGATCTTCTTTTTGAAGGAAATAGATGAATGCATATGATAATATAGAATGAGTCATAATCTTGATCCACAAAATACATAATCAAATTTTAAGTGTTTATAATATTGACAAAGGATGTATTACTTATATTTGTGATTTAAGTGTTTATAATACTCAAGGAGAGATATGATGATGACAAAGGATGAAATATCCATCTAATACAACAAAAAAAGATGTCATATGAAAGAAACATAAATGGAAGACTTTCTAACTTTATGTTGAGAAATATGAATGATAAGATGATATGATATTCTTCCACATCTTTTACTGGATTTTGGGACGAAATCATATAAGGAGGAGAGAATTGCAATGGTGTGTTTTCAAATTAGTCATCTAATTAGGGTTTACTTGGATGATTGTATATTTAACCAAATCAATCATTGTTTAAAGCTTGATTAATGATGGTAGTTCAATATTGGTGTTTTAAACTTAATGAGAAGCTTTAATCATGCTTTGATTCACATAATTAGGGTTTGGAATTGAAAACCCTAATCGGCCAAAGTTAGGGTTTTGATGGCATTTGAGTACAGAATTTGATAAATATAGCAGTGTACTAAACCTTTTTTAGTATCTTATTTACTACTCGGATTTAGTTGAAATTTGGATATGATTTGTATAAATCAAATGTGAGAACTTGTGAAAAATATCATAATTTTCATATAATTCTTACATGTGTTTTTCAGTCGAGTTCCCCCCAGAGAAATGTTGTGTGTTTTCCACATCATCTTTTTACATGTTATCACACACAAATTTGGTTCATTTTGATATCACTTAGCCTCTTTTCATATTACTCTTGCCATCTTTTTGCTACTTTACTTATCGCATAACATGTATTGTAGATTTGTTCCAAAAAGACTGATTTGCGGAGTTTAGTTCTACTGAAACAGTAGAACGCACAGCGTGCATGATAAAGACACGATGTGCAAGATTTCAGAAGACTATTTGTTCACCCAGACTGAAAAATGCATGACATGTTCATCCTTGAACACGACGTGTGAGTTTTGAGAAAGTGCAGTACAAGACAAATGCACGACATTTTTTGACAACACGTCATGTCCTTGGGAGTGGCAAGCAGACCAAAGTTTCTAGAAAGTTGCACGGCGTGCATTGCTTCAACGCACGCCGTGTGTAGTGCATTCTGGAGCAACTATCAAAGGTTTTGCATGGCATGCACTAGGAACGCATGTTGTGTCACTGTCAGTTTCATAATTTTGAAAATTATGATTTTTTGTTTAAAACAAAGAGGGAACTTAATGGGCAGTTATCCACAGTCATTATTCAAAGTTATCTCGTCCCAGAGCAAGACTAGAGTAGAGGAAGGTGATTTTGAGGAGAAAAGAGGTGGTTTCTTGCCAAAGGAGCCCCAATCTTCTTCTCTTCTTCTCCATTGTCTTCTCCAAAGGTGCAACAGAGCTTCCCCACTTCACACAGCTTCTCGGGAGAGGAGTTGGTTTGTTTTGGAGTAGCTGGAGGAGTAGAATTTCATCCCCATGCCGGAATTCTACCTTCTTGTGGTTACATCTTTGGATCTTCTTGCTTTTCTTCCTCTAGATCATGCTAGAATATGGAATTTCTGTAACAATTATGCAAAACATGATTATGGACAAGTAAACTCTTTTTCTTGGGCATGGGAGAGTAGCTCCCATGTCATAGCATGTATGGGACAAGTTAATTTTGTACTAAATACTATGTTGATTGCTTTTCTACCATGAGAGTATCGGTTGTATTTTTTCTTGCATGTATTGTTGGCCACTTTATATGCATGTGTTATGCTTTCTTGCTTAATCTGAGAAGATAGGTAGGAATGTATGGAGGTGTTTTTCTTGGAAACTCTTCTTCTACCATGAGATTGGAGATTATAGAGTTGAGGAATAGGTTGTGATCTAAAATGAAATTTATGCATGAGAATGTGGGTTTGAGTTGAGATCGTTGCACTTACACTGGGAGGTGAAGTACAACACATACCTATCCTTTAAAACAAGTACTTAGAATGTTTAAATTTCGTTTTCCTATGATGTGCTATGATATGTGGGTGGAATTCTAATGTCCAAGATCCATTAACATCTGAATCTAAAGCCCTTTTTAGTAATCCTTTCATTGTTTGTTTAAATCTGAATTTCTGTAATTAGATAAACATTACCATCCTTTTTAAACTGATCGAGATTGTTGAACTTTAGTGTTGTTGCATTTGATTAATTAACCAAGATCCTTGTGTTCTACCTCGACTATGACTACCTCCGTATACTTGTAGAGATTGGTTAAGTTGAGTAAACAATCCTTCTTAGGATTGAAACTCGTTCGCATAAATAGCCAACACGTTTTTGGCACTATTTCCAGTGAGCTACAGTAATCTCATTAGAGTAACAAGTGCTAATTAGTATTTGAGACAAGATCACCATTTCCATTTTCGAATTTCATTATACCTTTTAGTTGTGTTCTCAATTCCTCTTGCTATTTTTTAGGTTGTATGCGTCGCTCAAAAAGGGGTCTTCAAACATCAACGTTGTTAGACCTTAAGATCGAGCGTACTATTTCAAGCTTATGAAGAGCAAGGAGAGTAGAGTCACCATTGCTAGGAGGTACTCCACCATCATCACCATCGCCATCTTCTTCACCCTTTCTAGAAGGTACACCAAATGATCCAACCATGGACGACGACCGTCCTTTGAAGGATTTTGCAATGTTGGTCGCCACAAACATTTGTGGGGCCATTGACCTGCCTGTAGTAGAAGCGAATAATTTCTCTATTGCTCCTTCAATGATTCAAATGACACAGTAGCATCACTTTGGAGGTACAACCAATGAAGATCCAAGTCTTCATGTTGTTGAGTTCTTAGAGTATCTGAACACCTTTCGAATCAACATGGTATATGCCGAAGGAGTGAGACTTATGCTTTTTCCTTTAACCCTAAGAGATAGAGCCAAGGTATGACTTTTGTCTCTTCCAAAGAAGTCAATCAAAAGTTGGGACCAACTCTTAAATGCATTCCTTGCAAAGTACTTCCCGCCTAGCAAGACAACCCAACTAAGGAATCAACTCACCACTTTCTCTCAAAATGATGGAGAAACTCTGTATGACACATGGGGATAGTTTAAGGATCTTCAATGCCTTTGCCCACACCATGGTTTGACCGGCTTGATACTACTTCAAAATTTCTATAATGGAATGTTCTACAACACCCGATTGATACTATATGCCGCAGCTAATGGTGCATTGATGACTAAGTCTTATAGGGAAGCTTATGACATTATTGAAGATATATTGCTTAATCACTGCCAATGGGGATCATATAGGGGAGCAAAATTAGCCTCTACAGCTAGTTCATTGACCGGGAAGCAAGGAGGGAAACATATTGTTGGTGATGTTGATCTTATTGCTGCCAAACTTGATGTTCTTACACAGAAGTTTGAGAAGATGACCACTTTGCAAATCCAATCAGCTGAAGTAATATGTGAAGCTTGTGGTAGTGCAGGACATACTTCTTCTTCATGCTTTGCTCCTAATGCAATTGAAGGGAGCATTGAACAAGTAAATATCATTGGAATGCAAGGGAACAAGCAGTACAATCCCTATTCCAACACATACAATCTGGGATGGAGAGATCATCCTAACTTCTCCTACTAGAACACAAGCAATGCCCAAAACTTCCAACAAGGATAGCAGTGACCGCAATAACAACAACAATTCAACCGATAAGGGAATCCACCAGTTTCAACAATAGGGGTTATCAATAGCCACAACAACCCTAAAGCACTTCTTTGGAGGCCATGATGGAGAAATTTGTTTCTACACAAATGCAGCAAAATGAAGAGTTCCGGGGGAATAATAAGCTATTGAAAGATGCCATTGCCCAACTTTCTGCTAAAGTAGATGGCATTTCCACTCATACCAAGATGTTGGAGAATCAAATAGCACAACAAGATCTAGCACAACAAAGGAGTCCACAATCTGGTTCTCTTCCAAGCCAACCAGAAGTGAACCCAAGACAACAAGCAAACACCATAACTTTGAGGAGTGGAGCTGAAATTCAGAGACCTTCTCAACCCAAGGAGAAGAACACTGAGGTGACTGATGAGGAGGAGTCCAAAACTCCTATTTGTAGCAAGGATAAAGGTACGGATGAAATACCACCTTTTTACAAGGCTAATGCACCATTTCCACAAAGACTTGCAAACAAGAAGGAGGATTTAAAGTTTAGGAAGTTTATGGACATTCTAAACAAGCTTCTTGTCAACCTTCCTCTAGACGAAGTTATTGTAGAGATGCCATCTTATGCTAAGTTCTTAAAGGATATCTTAACTAAAAGAAGAAAGGTGGATCAAGTTGAAATAGTGATGCTTTCAGAAAGAAACAATTCTATAATTCAAAATAGACTTCCATAAAAGTTATATGATTTGGGAGCCTTCACCCTGCCATATAATATCAGCAACACCACTTTTGACAAGGGTCTAGTAGACCTTGGAGCTAGCATCAGTCTCAAACCATCTACTTTGCGGTAGGAGCTAGATCTTGGAGATCTAAAACCAACAAAGATGGCTATTGAACTAGCAGATCATTCCATCAAGTACCTGAAAGGTATTGTAGAAGATGTGTTAGTATAGATTGGCAAGTTCTATATCCCTTGTGATTTTGTTGTTTTAGATATGGTGGAAATTCTTTCCAATCCCGTTCTTTTTGGAAGACACTTCTTAAGAACTGTCGGATGTCTTGTTGACGTTCGGGAAGGCAAACTCACGCTTCGGGTGGGTGACGAAGCCATGGAATTCTCTATTTATGATGCTATGAAAGAACCTTCACGTTTTGAAGAAATTTGTTTATTGGATATTGTTGATTCAATTGTGGAGGATGACGAAAGTATTGCTGATTTGATGTTAAACTTTTGTGATGATGATGAGGTTGCAATCAACAAGTCTGAAAATGCTAGAGTACTTCCCATTCTAAAGCACAAGCTACCAATGAATACACTCCACTTGTTGATGATAAAGTTGAAGAAAGTACATCCAGGAAAAAGGTAGAACTTAAAGCCCTTCCACCTGGGATTAGGTATGCATTTCTTGACTCTAATTCTACTTCCCCTATTATAATGAATGATAACTTAACCAATGACCAAGAAAATAAGTTGCTTGCTGAATTGCATTTGTATAAAGATATCATTGGTTATTCTATTGATGATTTAAAAGGCATTCATCCCTCCATTTGCATGTATAGAATAAATATGGAGGATGATGCTAAACTAACTATCAAACCACCTAGGCATTTAAATCAAAACATGCTTGAAATGGTTAAGAAATACATTTTTAAATTGATTGATGTCGGAATCATTTATCTGATAAGTGACAACCCTTGGGTTAGTGTCATTCACGTGGTACCTAAGAAGGGGGGTGCAACTGTCATAAAAGGAGACAATGATGAGTTGATACAAACATGTATAGTCACGGGGTGGAGTAAGTGTATTGATTGTCGATGCTTGAATAAGGCAACTCGTAGGGATCATTTTCTGTTGCCCTTTATTGATTGAATGCTTGAACACCTCGCTAAGCACTCTTATTTTTGTTACTTGGACGGGTATTCTGGGGTTTTCTAGATTCCTATCTACCCTCCCGACCAAGAGAAAACTACATTCACTTGTACTTATGGAACATATGCTTATCGCCGCATGCCATTCGGTCTTTGCAATGCTCCCACAACTTTTCAGTAGTGTATGATGGCCATTTTCTCCAATTTCATTGAAAATATAATGAAAATGTTCATGGATGATTTTACTGTATATGGAGATTCCTTTGATCAATACTTATGTAACTTGTCATTAGGCTTATCCCTCTATAAAAAGGTTAACCTAGTGTTGAACTGGGAGAAGTGCCATTTCATGGTACAATCCGGTGTAGTACTAGGCCATGTTGTACCTAACAAGGGTATTGAAGTTGACAGGGCAAAGGTTGAAGCCATTGAGAAGATGTCTACTCCATCTTCAGTTAATGACATCTGTAACTTTCTTGGCCATGTAGGTTTTTATAGAAGATTTATTAAAGATTTCTCAAAAATTGCAAAGCCGTTGTGTTCCCTACTAGCAAAAGGTGCCAAATTTGTATTTGATGATGACTGCCACATGACTTTTTCCAAGCTCAAGGAGGCCCACATTTCAGCCCCAATTATTCAACCGTCAGATTGGGATTCTCCTTTTGAGTTAATGTGTGATGCAAGTGATTATGCAGTGGGAGCCATTCTAGGACAGTAGAAGGACACGAAACTCCATGCCATTTATTATGCAAGAAAGACCCTTGATGAAGCGCAAATCAACTATACAACCATCGAGAAAGAGATGCTTGCCATTGTATATGCCTTTGACAAATTTGACAATATTTAGTGGGATCTAAGGTGATAGTATACACTGATCATGTTGCCATAAAATATTTTATGAACAAGAAAGATGCCAATCCACGTCTTATTTGTTGGATTTTTCTCTTGCAAGAATTCGATCTTGAAATCTGGGATAAGGAAGGTATGAAAAGCAATGTTGCTGATCATCTTTCTAGATTAACTATGGGGGTCGGAGATCCATTTCCCATTGAAAGGCTTTATGCATTATCATCTACTCAAGCACTGTGGTTTGCAGATATTGCTAACTTTCTTGCTACCGGACAACTCCGACCTCATTTGATGTAACAAAAGAAGAAAAAATTCTTTCATGATGTGGAATTCTACTATTGGGATGATCCACTACTATTCAAGTATGAAAGTGATGGGCTGATCCGCCGATGTGTTGCTGAAGAAGAAATTCCTACCATTATTATTGAATGCCATGCCTCTCCTTATGGAGGCCATTTTGGAGGAGAGAAGACTATTATAAAGATACTACAAGCCAGTTTCTATTGGCCCACATTATTCAAGGACGTCAATCTATTTGTCAAATCTTGTGATAGATGTCAAAGAACTAGAGGTATATCTCACCGTGATGACATACCTCTCAACTCTATCTTAGAGGTTGAGGTATTCGATGTATGGGGAGTGGATTACATGGGACCATTTCCATCATCTTGCGGCTACCAATACATTCTTGTTGCTTGTGAATATGTGTCCAAATGGGTTGAGGCCATCCCAACCCAAGCGCCAAATGCCAAATCTGTAGTAAAGCTTTTTCAAAAGATCATCTTTCCTCAATTTGGAGTTCCTCGAATCGTAATTTCAGATGGAGGCACACATTTTGCTGAAAGACAATTCAACAACCTTCTTTCTAAATATGGTGTAACTCATATGATATCTACACCCTATCATCCTCAAACTTCCGAGCAGGTAGATGTCTCAAACAGGCAGCTAAAAAACAACCTTGAAAAGACTGTTTCTAGTTCAAGAAAAGATTGGGCTTTAATGATAGATGATGCATTATGGTCATACCAACCTACAAGACAATCATAGGAACTACTCCATTCAAGATGATCTATAGCAAATCCTATCACCTTTCGATGGAGTTAGAACAGCGTGCTTTGTGGGCCATCAAATTCTTGAACTTTGACATGAAGAAGGCAGGTGAGAAGCGCCTATTTGCAGCTATAGGAACTTGAAGAACTCTGCCTTTATGCTTATGAGAACGCAAAGCTATACAAAGAGAGGAAAATGCTTGACATGACAAGAGGATTCACAACAAGGACTTACAAGAAGGAGATAAAGTTTTGTTATTTAACTCTAGACTAAAGTTATTTCTCGGGAAGCTGAAATCAAAGTGATCAAGACCGTTTCTTGTGTGAAAGATCTTTCCATATGGATCTGTGGAACTCCAAGGCAAGGACGACAATTTCAAAGTGAATGGACAATGTTGCAAGCTATATACTTGTGGAGATGCAGTAGACAAGGGAGCCTCTTGCTCCCTCCAAGATGCTTGAATGAAGAATTGAAGAGTCTTACTTCAGACTCTAAACGAAGGATCTTGTGGGAGTTGACCCCACATTAGGATATATTTCTTTTAAGTTCTTTGAGTCAAAAACACTATTTAATTTCATCAATAAGCTTGTCATGGATGAATGTAATAATTTAGACATAGTTGTCACCACATCTGTCATTATTTTGTCCTGACTGACTACTATTTTCTACAGAAATTCCAAAATGTATGGCATGTCTTTATTTGACATA
The DNA here is from genome assembly GCA_963693085.1 of Alisma plantago-aquatica. Classification (NCBI taxonomy): domain Eukaryota; kingdom Viridiplantae; phylum Streptophyta; class Magnoliopsida; order Alismatales; family Alismataceae; genus Alisma; species Alisma plantago-aquatica. The sequence continues at coordinate 877,443,116 of OY856412.1, read as the reverse complement.
GTGTGAAACCCATCAGAATAGATACTAAAATTGGGATACATCTCCAGGTACATGATGTGTTTGCCACCAACACACCATGTTCTGTTCATGTAAATGTTTCTGGAATCATACATGGCATGCATTTATTCGATGCACGCCATACATCTATCTTTCTACCGAGCAGCAAAAGTTTATGAAAACTCACACAACGTGCTTTAACTCATACACACCGTGCATCTGGGCACAAAGGTAGATTGACAAAGAGAATTTAAAGAAGAATACAGTGTGCATGTCTCATGCACGCCATGGATCTAGGCGTAAAAGGCATTTCTAAAAAAGGGAAATTAAAGAAGAACATGTTGTGCATGTCTTATACATGTCGTGTCTTTTTTCGTAAAGTTTGGTGAAAAAAGGGGGGCGCACGACCTAACTTCTCACTCCCACTAGTCATGTGAGAGAAAGCCCTATCCACCATGCAATTTAGCCGTGCATCCACCTATTTCTTCCCCGACTCACACTGTGTACTCATACACATCGTCTCCTCCTTTCGCAAGTCGTGCGTCATCCGAAGCAGCCCACACCGCCCAGCACCTCAAGCTCGCCAGCAACGTCTTTGAGCCTTCACACCATCTGTGCATCTCTCTTTCCTCTGTTCCCTAATGTCATCCAGCATCACCAATCGAGCCTTATCCATCACCTGCAAGCTCACCCTACACCATCTAGTAGAGAGAGCACCGACTAGCAATGTCGTTCCACCTTCTCTAGCTGCTCATAGTTGCAGTGTCCTCTCCAGTACCTCTGTCACTGCCAAGCTCACAGTAGCGCCACCGAGCCTCCGCCGTCACCCCCAAGATCACATCAACACCACCCTGGTTTCGTCGCTGAATCACTCTATTTTCCCCTAAATCTTCACCTCTCTGTGCCAATTTCAGACTGTAGAAAATCTACAAGTACATGGCGTTCCTCCATAATACACACCGTGCATTCCAGTTTCAGGGCCAAGGAATACCTTCCAGGTGCACATCGTGATTGTCATCTGCACACCGTGCACTCCTACAGAAAGCAATGGCACCAATTAAGAGAGGTTAGGGCAAACATCATGGTGGTGCTAGTTCTTCCATCACTCCTTCTGAGACAACATTTGTGCCCTCCACCCAATTCTGAGTTACCCTTGAGGAGGATGCAGACTACCAATTCCTCATTACTAGGCGAGTATTACCTTCCCACTACGCTTGTGAAGAAACTCTAGACAAGCTTGGTTTTTAGAATGAGGTAATGGGGTATCTTCGATTCTTAGGTCTCCATCTACTCTACACTAGAGTTGCAAAGACCTACCCTTGCCTTGTTTATGAGTTTTTGACCATCTTTAAGGCAGAAGATGATCCCCAAAACTGTTGTGACACGTATCCGAAGATTAGTTTTCATCTTCTAAACAAATGTTTTGCTATGGATCTTTGTCAGTTTTGTAACTTTCTCGGGTGCAACTATGGAGGCTACGCTGACTATCCGCCCGCCTTCCATAGTGATACTTTTTGGTCTAAAATTACCAATGAAAAGATGCACAAGGAAAGGCAGGCACGAGCTTCCTCACTCCATAACCTAATTTTTAGATATGTGCATCACCTTCTAAGCACCGGTTCTTTTGACAAAAATGAAACTCAAGGGGTCGTGGGAAAAATTGACCTTTTCTTCTTGTGGTGCATGGTCAAGAATGAGCAAATCAGTTTAGGTTACTACATTGTCAACAAACTTTTAGAAAAAAAGAAGAAGAAGCAGTGGGAGTCAGGTGATATTATGTGTGGTGGGATCATCTCGCTTCTTCCAATGAAGCTTGGATTGAATTTGGCTACTTTAGAACCTGCACTAGGGAAAAGCCTTGTAAACATCAATTATCTTATTTCATGTGGCCTAATATCAAGGATTGGTGATATCACTAGAAAATTCAAGGTTTTTCTCACAAAGAAACAGTTCATAGAAGTCCTCGATGCATCCCAAAATGACCTCAGTAACAAAGCAAATTGGAAGGTTGAGTTAGAGCCCGAGGACCAAGAGGAGGCAACTACCCATGGTGTTAGTAGTTCTACAGTAGCAACAACCACTGCTACAACTACAACACCACCTACACTCTCCATTGGTACTCAACCAGAGTACACTTGGGCGATGCCTGATGTGAGGCACCATTATGGTTATGTCCAACAGCGGTTTGACCTTTTTGATGATAGTTTGGACTAATTGGGCTCACAGTATACTGTGATACACGACATGGTTCAGCGGATGGACTCGTGGCACATCTCTTAGGGCCACTACCCCATCCCACCGCCATATCCGACACCACCACCACAACATCATGAGTTTCCACCATCTAGTTTCCACAGTAGCCGCCTGAGTTTCCACAGCTGTCGAAGTTTTCACAATAGCCCGACTCCACATCCCAGCCGATGGACATCCCCGACATTGTTAGATAGTTTTTCCCCAACTAGGAGGGTGGTGGCCTTTGTTTATGATCTTATCCATGATAGGTACCCAGTTGTGAACTCCTTAGGTTTGATTGATGTAGTGAGGACACTTCTGATTTCAAGCTTGGGGGGGGCACAACCAGCCCGTAATTGTAGTTTTCATTTTGCATTTTCTTTCGTTTGAGTCAGTTGTGCCAGTTTGTTTTCTATTTTAATCCATGTTCTATTTTTGTAGATGGCAATATTAATATGATTTGAGGCTACCATGTTAGAATGAACCCCATGCTTGATCTATCATGTCCTATGTATTTCTTGTGGCTATATGAAAAGATTTTCAAGAGCATGCATGAATCAAATGAAAAAGGAAAGTATTTATGTACATGATCTTGTTTTGTGTTTGTGGTTTGGAATCTTACTTTTTACATATTTGATTTCTCAATACATTTAACAGTTCCCCATTTTTGCAAAAAAATCAACTTTGCAACACTTACTAGAATACATGTTAATTTTGCAAAACTCTTAGTGCTTTTGCAATCAATTTTTAAGTGAAATTTTTTCAAAAGAATGAGTGAAATCTTGCTAATCTTAACACTCTTATTGGCTCTTTGATGTTGTACCATACTTGCACTATCATTTTTTTACCTTTACCCAATAAAAAATGGCAAATGGCGCACATATCATTCTAGCCTAGTGTGAGTCCGATCTAGCATCGATGGTTAGGTGATATGAAAATCAAAAGAGGGTAAAAACAACACCCCAATCGGCATTGCACGTGAGCATAAGCCTAAATTAGCAACTGAATGCCAGAAATCCAAAAATTTCCATCATCATATCCTTTGAGAAAAAGAGTACAACTAAGTTTGTTAATGTTAGCACTGATTTCATTATCTTATATCCATACTAGCTAAAAATTTTGTAATCAACATTCACTGATTGTTTGGCTCAATTATCCAAATTCTATTTAGTGTTGTCTAGTTGATTATCTTGTTTGATTTGGAACCACTATTGCTGAACTAAAATTCTCTATCTTAGATGTCTAAATTGAGAAGATAACAATGAATACAAACACTATATACATGGTTGGTTGAGCTGATTGCATATCTTCTTTTTCATTTAATCCATGCATGAGTTTGAAAATTCTTTCATCCTCATTTTATCCCTATTATTTTTGGTTGAGGACAAGCAATAGTTCAAGCTTAGGGGAATTTGTTGTGTGTTTGCCACATCATCTTTTCACATATTATCACACACAAATTTGGTTTATTTTGATATCACTTAGCCTCTGTTCATATTACTCTTGCCATCTTTTTGCTACTTTACTTATCGCATAACATGTATTGCAAATTTGTTCCAAAAAGACTAATTTGTGGAGTTTAGTTCTACTGAAATAGAAAACACACCGCGTGCATGAAAAAGACACGATGTGCAAGATTTCATAAGACCATTCATTCACCTACACTGAAAAACGCACGACATGAACACGACGTGTGAGTTTCTAGAAAGTGCAGAACAAGACAAAACACACGACGTGTTTTTGACAACATGTCATGCACTTACGAGCGGCAAGCAAAACAAAGTTTCTGGAAAGTCACATAGTGTGCATTACTTCAGTGCACGCTGTGCACAGTGCATTTTGGAGCAACTGTCAAAGATTTTGCATGGCATGCACTAGGAACGCACGCCATATCGTTGTCAGTTTCAGAATTTCGAAAATTATGATCTTTTGTTTAAAATAAAGAGGGAACTTAATGGATAGTTATCCATGGTCATTATTCAAAGTTCTCTTGTCCTAGAGAATGTTTAGAGTAGACGAAGGCAATTTTGAGGAGAATTGAGGTGGTTTTTTTGCCAAAGGAGCTCCAATCTTCTTCTCTTCTTCTCCATTGTCTTCTCAAAAGGTACAACAGAGCTTCCCAATTTCACGCAGCTTCTCGGGAGAGGAGTTGGTTTGTTTTGGAGTAGCTGGAGGAGTAGAATTTCATCCCCATGCCGGAATTCTACCTTCTTGTGGTTACATCTTTGGATCTTCTTGCTTTTCTTCCTCTAAATCATGCTAGAATCTGGATTTTCTATAACAATTCTACAAAACATGATTATGACGAGTAAACTCCTTTTTGTGGGAATGGGAGAGTAGCTCCCATGTCATAGCATGTATGAAACAAGTTAATTTCATACTAAATAATATGTTGCTTGTTTTTCTACCATGAGAGTACCAGTTTTATCTTTTCTTGCATGTATTATTGGCCACTTTATATGCATGTTATGCTTTCTTGCCTAATATGAGAAGATAGGTAGGAATGTATGGAGGTGCTTTTCTTGGGAACTCTTCTTCTACCATGAGAGTGGAGATTATAGATTTGAGGAACAAGTTGTGATCTAAAACAAAATTTATGCATGAGAATGTGGGTTTGAGTCGAGATCGTTGCATTTACACCGGGAGGTGAAGTACAACACATACCTCTCCTTTAAAACAAGTACTTAGTATGTTTAAATTTTGTGTTCCTATGATGAGCTATGATTCGTGGGTGAAATTATAATGTCTAAGATAAATTAACATCTGAATCTAAACCTTTTTTAATAATCCTTTCATTGTTTGTTTAAATATGAATTTTGGTAATTAGATCAACATCACCCTCCTTTTTAAATCGATCTAGATTGTTGAACTTTAGTGTTGTTGCATTTGATTAATTACCCAAGCTTGTTGTGTTCGACCTCGACTATGACTACCTCTGTATACTTGTAGATATTGGTTAAGTTGAGTAAATGATCCTTCTTAGGATTAAAACTCATTAGCATAAGTAGCCAACAAGAAACTCAACCGATCATGTATTCAGATTGAAATATATCAGTCTGGTTTTTTAATTTTATATTTTTATTGGTACATCCAATTGATCTCAAGTTTTAACTATATTTGGGAAACTCTATAAAGACATACTATTAAGTTTTTATAATTTTTGAATGATGTTTGATCTCTACAAAAAGGGGTGTCGGTCGAGTTCTATCATGGACAAACTCGACCAACCATGTTGCAGACTATAATATAGCAGTCTAGTATGTTATTTGTATTTATTTATTGGTAATTCCGAATGATATGAAATTTTAATTATTTATTATAAACTCAATTTCAAACATTTTTTAAATGTTCATAATTTTTTGATGATGTTTGAGTTCTGAAGAGTGTGGTGTTGATCAAGTTTATAACTCAATGACCAACCAATCTGAGCAAAATAAAAATACATGTAAGGGCTTGTTTGCAATTGTTCTAAGCACATCAATTCATATATATGAATAACCTAACACACAAGGAGCTACATAAATCGTCATTACTATCCAAGAAACAAATTTTAGAGAGAGAGGAGAGCTAGGGTTTTGAGAATAGAAAGTGGTGGATATATTGACCTAGGGTTTCTCTATCTGAGATATGATGAAATCAAGTAAGTTTAGATTCTATGCATAGAATTTCATGGTATATCTTCTATAACATGTAAAGATTCTATCCCTTATTTGATTTGATTCAAAATGACATCAAAACATCCACTTTTCTAACTCTTCTAATCTCCATTTATAGGGTTTTTGAGTTGAGAGGAAGAATAAATAGATTATGTTTCTAGAGTTTTATTGGTATTCTGAAAATTTAGAGTTTGACCTACGTTTTAAGGTGTTTATCACCTTATATGAGTGTTTTCTCCCTCCTAAGCTCTGTATTCATGTTGGAAGCATCTGACTTAAATAATAAGAAACCTTGTTTGTATATGTATGTGACTGGATATTGATTTGGGAAAGATATTAGGGTATCAACTTCTACTGATGTTAATTATTTCTCATTGATTGGAACTTTATTAGTACCTTGTATATTGATTGAGGACCCATGGAGAATCCTATGGATAAACAACTATGCTATTTCATGTGAATTTTTCCTAAAATCAACCCAATAGATGATATGCTTGGAATTGAATTGACATGTATAAAATCACATTTGAATCGTAATAGAATGTATTATACAAGTGTATTGTTGAATGTTAATGGAATCAAATATGATATACACATAAGGATCAATATAAGGTGATGACTTTTCCTGATTAGGGTTTGTGTTGAGGAAGTGAATCAAAATGAGTCAATTAATCAATGTATACTTATGATTGATAAATGGAATATGTGAATATGGAAACTAGGGTTTCCAAGTGTATGAATATCCCTAATGAACCCTTGTGCATCATGATGAAATCTATTAGTGATACTATTCTTATGAGGTGTTGAACTAAGGATGACTTCTTGAAAACCTTAGATGTTTAGTATTAAGTTGAGTATGAGTGATAAAGCTAGAACTTGTATATGATGTTGTAAATGCGATGAAATGTTGAAGTGCAAGTATTAATACATCAGTACAAGATGATGAGTCATGATACTATAATCTAATACTAATGTATCTATTTTACTATGAATTATGAAACTTTGAGTAAACCATTACAAGAATGTGAGCCCTTTTATACAAGCTACATAATGATGAATTGGGAAGAATGATTAGAGATTATAATGTAAGAAAATGTAACCTAAACTATTTTTTAAGATAAATTGATTATTATAATAAAGAATGATCATTTTTTTATTATGAAAATGACATTAGAAGTCAATGACATGGTGCACTTATCTAAATATAAGAGACAATATGAACAAAATGTATTGAATGGTGATTGCATGTTAAAGATGAAACTAATGAAGTTATTATGATGAATTATTTAGTATTCTATTTTAATTACATATGGCTTAATCCAAATTGAGTGAAATATACAAAGAATTGGACTTTGGTAAATGTTAATGAGAAGAGAGGCATTGTATGTAAAGTGAATCAAGAAAGATTGATCCAAATAATGTAATGAACTTGACATGAAAGAAGTTGAGACTACTGAATATGAAATGAAGGAAAAATATGGGAATTAGTAGATGATTCTAAGAATCTAACTCTTTCCCTAAAATGATGAGTTTGATGATGTTGTGGATAAAAATTTCACATGAGTGATTAAGGTATGCACATACTATAGTTGAATTCAATTAAAAGATGAGGTTCAAGCATTTGAATTGATTTACAAGAAAGTGTTCTTGGATTGTGATTGTATGAAAGAATACCTATATTATGAGGATGGATTATTTGATGTACTTCAATTATATTCAACATGTCTTGATTAGTAACTCTAAATGAATAATGTGAAATAAAAGAAGAGAACTAAGTGTGTTACACATGTATATGCGTGAAACTTGTTTGCATCTATAGAATTTGGATGGAATAAGTATATGTTATATGATAATCTATTCTAAGTATGATGAATGATACAAGATATCGATATGCTTTTACTATTTCTAGTTCTAGTACCTCTGTGAATATTTGTTAATATACAATGAATTCATAAGAAATATGTTGAAATTGAATTTAATATGCACTTATTACTTTTAAGAAATTTAGGTGATGGTAAATATTGCATAATTAGAATATGTCTTGGGCTAAAAGCCCATTGATGATGATAAAACCCTAATGGGGTAAATGTTAGACAATGAGATTAGGGTTGAAAGCCCACTGATGATTACTTCTATGAGATTGTGTAGAAAATATGTGTTGCAAAATACATATTTTTGTGATTATTTATTTAATCATTGTCTTTATCAATAAGCTTAATATGTTTCATGTTATTATAATTATGCAAGAATACACACATATGATATTTGATGTTTTACATTCTTTTAAGATGAGTATAAGAGATTAATAACAAGTGAAATGATGAAACATCTAGTTAGGTTCCCTAAACACAATGAGTTTCCTCGAAGGACCACACTGGGAAACAGAATAGATCTCCTTGTAGTACTTGATGAATTATGATTTAAAAGTGTGGATTGAAACCTTAAAGGTTAGACCACCAGGATTTAGAAGTGAGTCATCTAGAGTGGCTCTGGCCCTAAATCCTTATTGTGAAAGTCTATGTCCAAATGGAATATACTCTGATGAAATGAAATATATGAAATGAAAAATATGTGAAATGATGTGATATGTAATATACTATTTTACTAGTTCTTATCTTGTGTACTCAAGATGAGGACATGAGCCTCTTTAGGCAACCCTGAGATGGCCAGGGTCTGTTGTTGATATCTTAGTGTGGTTGTCTAAACCCTAAGATAGTTACGGTGAGTAATTGAAATGAGAATCAGGTATGATGACTTCTACCTTGTGAGGTACAAGACAAGTAGTTTCAGGGCAAATGAATAAATGATGATAAGCCGTGTAGAACTTGATTTGAATGGTTTTTTACATTTGTTGTACTGCTACTTGATGATTTGTCATTGTTGATTATGCTTCTTGTTGTGGAAAGTAATCATGTTGCTATGGAAATTTTCTATTTCATATTATGATTTTTCATGTTGACAAGTTATAAATGTTGGTATTTGTATCCATTCTAAATATGACTTGGATTGCTTGCTATTTGATAGTATTGCTTGGTAGATATGTATTATGTATACTTTAGCTTTCAGACTACAAGATGTGTTCCTGTTCTGGCCGGTGGATTGTCACAAAGATAATGTTATTGTTATGTATTGATTCAAAATACTTAGAACTTGACTTAGTAATCATGTTGTAGGATTCTTATTCTGAACTAAGAAGTATCTGTTGATTTGTTCATATATATGCTCTAACAGATTTTTCAAAGTTATAATTAATTTAAGTGATTACCTTATCTATTGGATTATATTTCCATTGTAAACTAGATTTGACTTATGATAGAACTATCTGCTAGACTTTTCAATATCTGCATGTTTCTATTAACTTTATTATACTTAATCTGATGTTTATGCATGTACCTAGCTTGAGTGGGAGGTATCCACTCACTAGAGATACATATGAGTATCATGAAGTTGTTTCAAATATTTTTAGGTATAATGCTATCCAACGGTGGTTGTGACAAAGAATATAAAAATAGCATAATCTAGATAGATTAGAATGTCCTTGTACTATCTCTTTACTAGGATGGGTTGTAGACTAAGTTTGTTCATTAATGAACATGTATCTGATGTAAATTGAACTGCATATGAGAGTAAGATTTGATTTTGGTTTTAGTGGAGTTGAATGAGATTTGTGATATCTAAACTTGATGTCCTTGATGTGACATTAATTTGTATTAAGAAAGAAAAAGGAAAAAAATTATCTGTGTTTTTTGTCTATTCTTTAATCACCTTTGTCAAGAATTCATTATTTTATTTAATAATTTGGGTTTAGGTTTTGGGATTATCTCTAATGGTTGGTATTTGTGCTAGTCAAAAGAGAGGTCCCAACAATGTGGAATCAGAGCTTAGGTTAGATGAGTGTATAGGGACAATAGGATCTAGGACTAAATTATAATGTGGATGTTGAATATAACCTGAATGATGTGCATGTTGACTGAACTCAGTATCCGGATACTTTGGTTAAGTATTTGAGTATTGAAGTAAGCTAGTATGGAACTACTAACTGTACTTATTTTGGATGCCCTGACCAAGTATTCAAATAAAGTTGTTTGGTAGTATAATAAGATGCATAAAAAAAGAATGGTGATAAAATGGTGAAAGCAAAAAGGATTTTATAATTCAACATGGAACCTATGGCAAGCATGGACTTACATATAAGAAATATGAAAGCCTAATGGATTATGAGCACAATCTCTAATGAGTGTGAATTTGAGTATGAAATATGAAATTGTGAGAAAAAGCTATGAACTAAGTTACACACTAGATGATCTTCTTTAGAAGGAAATTGATGGATGTAGAATATAATATAGAATGAGTCATAATCTTGATCCATGAAATAAATAATCAAATTTTAAGTGTTTATAATCTTGATAAAGGATGTATTACTTATATTTGTGAGTTAAGTATTTATAATTCATAAGGAGAGATATGATTATGACAAAGGATGAAATATCCATCTAATACAACAACAAAAAAGATGTCATATGAAAGAAACATAAAATGGAAGACTTTCTAACTTGATGCTGAGAGATATGAATGATTAGATGATATGATATTCTTACACATCTTTTAATGGGTCTTGGGATGAAATCCTATTAGGAGGGGAAAATTGTAATGACTTATTTTCAAATTTGTCATCTAATTATTGTTTACTTGGATGATTGTATGTTTAACCAGATTCATAATTGTTTAAAGCTTGATTAATGATAGTAGTTTAATATTGATGTTTTAAAATTAATGAGAATCTTTAATCATTCTTTAATTCACATAATTAGGATTTAAGAATTGAAAACCCTAACTGGAAAAAGTTAGGGTTATGATGGCATTTGAGTATATAATTTGATAAGTATAGTGGTGTACTAAATGATATTTAGTATTTTATTTACAACTCTAAATTTGTTAAAATTTGGATATGATTTGGATAATTCAAATGTTAGAACTCTTGAAAAATATAAAAAAAATGAATAATTTTCTCACCTATTTTCCGGTCGAGTTTCCCCAAGAGAAGCTCAACCAATCATGTATTCAGATTGAAATATACCAGTTTGGTATTTTAATCATATCTTTTTATTGGTACATCCATTTGATCTCAAATTTTAATTGCATTAAGGAAACACTATTATAGATATATTATTAAATTTGTTTGTTTTAATATGATGTTTGATCTTTACATAAAGGGGTGCCGGTCAAGTTCTGCCCAAGACAAACTCGATTGACCATGTTGTAGACAGCAATATAGCAGTCTAGTATTTGATTTTATTTTATTTACTGCTAACTCAAAATCATATGAATTTTAACTATTTATTTTAAACACTATTTCAGACATTGTGTTAAATTTTCATTTTTTTTATGAATTTTGAGTTCTGAAGAGTGTGGTGTCGGTTGAGTTTATAACTCAGTCAACCAACCAGTCTAAGAAAAATAAAAATAGAATGAAGGGCTTGTTTGCAATTAGTTTAAGCACCTCAATTTTCTATATGACTAACCTAACACACATGGATATCTCATAACTTGATATTCCTATCCAAGAAACAAATTCTAGAGAGAGGGGAGACATGGTGTTGAGAAGAGAAAGTGGTGGAGATGTCGACCTAGGGTTTCTATATCCGAGATATGATGAAATCAAGTAAGTTTATTTTCTTTACATAGCATTTCATGGTGAATCTTCTCTCAGATGTCAAGATTCCATCCCTTCTCTGATTTGATTCAAAATCACATCAAACATCCACTTTTCTCACTCTTTCTCTTCTAATATCCATTTCTAGCATTTCTGAGTTGAGAGGAAGAAGATAGATAATGTTGCTAGAGTTTGATTGGTTTTCTAAAAATTCAGAGTTTGACCTACTTTTTTAAGGTTCTTGTCACCTTAGATGAGTGCTTTTATCATTCCTAAGCTATTTATTGATGTTTAAAGCCTAATTCTATTTGGCTAAAATAATCAGAAACCTTGCTTTTATATGTATGTGATTGGATATGGATTTGGGAAAGATATTAGGGGATCAACTTCTACTGATCTTGATTATTTTCTCATTGATCGGAACTTGATAAGTTCCTGATATATTGATTAAGGATCCATGGAGATTCCTATGGATAGACAACTATGCTATTGCATGTGAATTTTGCCTAAAAATCAGCCCAATGGTTGATATTCTTGGAATTAAATTGACATGTATAGAATCACATTTGAATCATGCTAGAATGTATTATACAAGTGTATTGTTGAATGCTATTGGAATTGAATATGATTTACACATAAGGATCAGTATAAGGTGACCACTGTTCCTGATTAGGGTTTGTGTTGAGGAAGTGAATCAAAATGAGTCAATTAATCAATGTATACTTACGATTGATGAATGGAATATGTGAATATGAAAACTAGGGTTTCCAAGTGTGTGAATATCCCTAATGAACCCTTATGAATCATGATGAAATTTCTTAGTGATATGATTTTTATGATGAGTTGAACTAAGGATGACTTCTTGAAAACCTTAGATGTTGAGTATTAAGATGAGTATGCATGATAAATCTAGAACTTGTATGTGATGTTGTAAATGTGATGAAATGTTGAAATGTAAGTATTAATACTTCATTAGAAGATGATGAGTCTTAATATTATAATCTAATAATAATGCATCTATTTTAGTATGACTTACGAAACTTTGAGTAAATCCTCACATCAATGTGGGTCCTTTTATACAAGCTACATAATGATGAATTGAGAAGAATGATCAGAGATTATGATGTTAGAAGATGTAATGTAAACAATTCTTTTATGATAAATGGATTAGTATAATAAAGAATGATTATTTTTTTATTATGGAAATGACAGTAGAAGTCAATAACATGGTAAACTTATCTAAATATAACAGACAATATGAAAAAATGTATTGAATAGTGATTGCAAGTTAAAGATGAAACTAATGAAGTTATTATGATGAAGTCTATAGTATTTTATTTTAATTACATGTGGCTTAACCCAAATTGAATGAAATATACCGAGAATTGCAATTTGAAAAATGTTAATGAGAAGAGAATCATTGTATGTAAAGTGAATCAAGAAAGATTGATCCAAATAATGTAATGAACATGAAACGAAAGAAGTTGAAACTACTGAATATAAATGAAGGAAATATATGGGACTTAGTAGATTATTCTAAGAATCTTACTCTTACTCTAAAATGAATAGCTTGATAATGCTGGTGAATGAAATTTTCAAATGAGGGATTAAGGTATGCACATACCATAGTTGAATTCAATTAAAATATGAGGTTCAAGCATTCGAATTGATTTATAAGAAAGTGTTCTTGGATTGTGATAGTGTGATAGAATACTTATATTATGTGGATGAATTATTTGATGGACTTCAATTATAATCGACATGTGTTGATTAATAACTCTAACTGAAGAATGTGAAATAAAAGAAGAAGAGAACTAAGTGTGTTATGCTTGTATATGTATAAAACTTATTTGCATCTATTGAATTTGGATGGAATAAGTATATGTTGTATGATAACCTATTATAAGTATGATGAATGATACAATATATTATATGATTTTACTGTTGCTAGTTCTAATACCTCTGTGAATATTTGTTAATATACTATGAACTAATAAGAATTATGTTGAAATTGAATTTGATATGCACTCCTTACATTTGAGAAATCTGGATGAGGGTAAATGTTGCATAATGAGTTTATGTCTCAAGCTGAAAGCCCTCTAATGATGATAAAACCCTGATGGGGTAAATGCTAGGAATGAGATTAGGGCTAAAAGTCCACTGATGATGATTATTATGAGATTGTGTAGAAAATGGAAAGAGTCATATGTGTTGATCATATGTGTTGCAAAATAATATTTGTTGTGATTCTTTCTTTAATCATTGTCTTTCTTGATAATCTTAATATACTCAATGTTATTCTAGTTATGCGAGAATACAACATTATGATATTTAATGTTTTTCATTTATTTAAGATGTGTAAAAGAGATTAATAAAAAGTGAAATGATGAAACATCTAATTCGTTTCCCTGAACACCTTGAATTTTCCTCGAGGACCACACTAGGGAAGAAAAATGGATCTCCTTGTAGTACTCAATGAATTATCAGAAGGATTTTTGGAGTGTGGATTGAGACCTTAAAGGTTAGACCACCATGATTTAGGAGTGTCATCTAAAGTGGCTCTGGCCCTAAATCCTTGTTGTGAAATTCTATGTACAGATGGAATAAACTCTGATATGAAATGAAATATGTGAAATGCAAAATATGTGAAATGCTATGATATGTGATATACATTTTTTTGGTTCCTTTCTCATGTACCTGAGATGAGGAAGTGAGCCTCTTTAGGAAACCCTGAGGTGGCCAGTGTGAAGGAGTGGTTTTCATTTAATTTCAAGGATAAAATTTCTAAGGTGTATAGGATGTAATAGAGTGAACTTTTAAGTCTCTTGAATAATCAATTGGATAATTATATCCTTGAAGTTGACATTGGAATGTTTTTCCTAGGAGTTTATGATTTTGTGTGGTAATGATGTCATCATGCTTGTCTTTGCGTGTTTATGGAGTTATATATCAAGATTGAGGATTTTAAGAGTTATTATGATCCAATGATGGTCCCTGAATTGTGATTAGTCAGATAAATGCATATCCATTAAATTGATGTAGTTTAGAAGTTAATTGATTTAGGAAATATGATTATGATACATAAGTTTATACCTTTTTGGAGTATTTAATTGAATGTTCAAATAAGTGAGTATTGACACCAAAATTGGATGGAGTGTAGTTGGGATGATAGTTGAGCTATGGTCAAAGTTTCATGGTGACCAGATATTCCTAGAAGAAGTTATGTATGCTTGATTGAATGTGGTGATAGTTTTGATATTTTGATGATAAAAGACTAAGGTTTATAATCTAGGTCCTAACTTTTATATAGTGTCATGCCCCCTTTAGCCTTGGCTGTGAGATACCACAGATTGGAGATGGTAGGGAGTTGCAGGATGACGAGTCTAACCCATCCCAGGTCGTGATTGTGGTTCAAGGGAGAAAACTGAATGCACAGTTATACTTGCCCAAGAAAGATTGATCCTAAGACCCCTCGGCAATTTATCTGGATGAATGTTTTGAGAGAACTGGGTTTTCCATTAGTTGGATTCTCCACCAAAAGTTGCTGGCAGCAGTGTCGAAGAGAAGGGCTCACACCCCATAAAGGCTGAAGAGACGATGTATGTGCCACCTGAGACACATCAATACATGGCAAGGAGGAAGGGCATATGCTTGATATCTCACTGGGGTTCTCCCTCATAGAGAAGGCTTTGTCCAGTGAGCACATGGAGGTGGAGCTTTGATTCACTTATAGTCACCTGAGAAGCCATGATGATGGTTTTATGGCAACAAAGCTCCAGGCCGGCGTGAAAAGGAGCAGGGGGAGCCCTTGGTAGAAACAGACCTTGGAGGAGGATCCCTCCTCCTGATCTGCCAGTAGCAGGCTTGAGGAGTAACCGTTCCAACACTGCCCAAGTAGTGAGCATGAGAACATGAGGGATTAGAGGAGCAACCTTGGCAGCACCCTTCATCTATTGATCACACTCTAGTGAGGAGGTCAGGGGTGCAGGAAGCGCTGACACACATGGAGGGCTCAACACTGTAGAGTAGAGCAACGTACGTGAGGAAGAACGATAGGGGGAGGCGACCAAGAGACCAAGACAACCTGGTAGGAAGCCACTAAACTAGAACTAAGTAGAGTACATGGTAGTAGGTGATGATTGGAGGAAACTGTCGGAAAACCCTACAGATGGGAGTATCACGTAGAATGACAGAATGAACGAGAAAGGAAGAGGAAGTTGGTGGTTCATATGGTGAAACGGGTCCAATTACCCTGAATCGACTAAAATATATGCTGAACTAGACCGACCCAAGAGCAAGTAGCATGCCCCCAAAGTGGACACCTAGTAGCACTCCATTGTCTACAAAAAATTAATTACCTTTGAAATTTACATATCTTCAATAATCTACAATAATTAGCTCGATTATCATTAAAAAATACAAATAAGGTACCACAATTCTCAAAAAATGCATAGAACAACATGGAACCATAATATTATACTTTTATGCTTAAAACTCACTGATATAATGTAATATATTATACACTTGCTTCATGGATAAGAAATATCAAATAGTGACCTAAAATTATGATAATGCTTTAGTAACTCTTAAAGTCTCGACTCGACTCTCTCTCTAGGGTTCTCGGCTCCGCCTTCTCTCTAGTTCTTCCCTGGAGACCGCCGCTGGGGGGAGGGGGTGTCTCCTCAGAGCCTTCCTCCCCCTGGATTTCACCTTGGTAGGATAGATCCTGATGTCGGTAGTGGTCTACTCTAGAGCTAGGAGTCGGTGCCCTGTTCGAGTCGTAGGAGCTTCTCTCGATTGGATTGGGTGAGTCGGAGGCGATGTGCTGTGAGGTTGACCTAGAGTGGGGGTTCGGTGTATCGACCATGTCGAATCCACTCCATTCAGGCATGATGGGTGGATAGGAACCATCCCTTTCCGGCTCTAGGCTCTCGTGCTGCAGCTCCAACTTCGTCGACGAAGCTAGGAGTCCATGCGTCGCCTCTGTCACTGCCTCTCTTCCAGTAGTTGAGGGCTCCTAACTCTAGGGTGAAGAGGCCCCTAGGATTGGACTCAACTGGATCCTCACTGATCTTGGCGGCAGGAGTGTCCACTCGCCAAGCTTGCTGGGTGACCTGGTTCCCCTCCTCTGACAGGTTCGTTCCGGCGGAAGGTGTGTTGCGCTCTTCCCAATGGTCGTCTCGGCGGCATCGACGTGGTGGCATCCCCCTATTCGGGGCTCTGGCTAACCGAAGTGCGGCATCCATTCTGGCGCGTGTCTTCTCCACCAGCGGCACCCTCAACAGGACATAAGGGACATCTTGTTTGAACGTCTGCTAGGCCTTCGACGAAGTGTCCTGTGTTTGCAGGTGCCTTGTGTGAGGTTGGATTCAAGGGGGGTTGGGTTTCTTCATCTCCTATTCGAATCCTCCATGTTGTTGTGTGTAGAACCTCGTAGGGTCCAAGTATCTAATGGTCGTCGACTGTTAGCCGACATCGAGCTCGTGGTTTGCTATTTGCAGGTACTCATGTTAGATGTTTAATAACAACTGTACCCCTAAACAAATTGGAGGAGATCTCATGGATTGATTTTTTCAATCTGGGCATTTCTTTCTAGTTGTCCTGGGGTTTACAGGTCCATTGGAAGATTGTTTAGTCCTCCATGGATCCCTTTTGGTTCAATATACATCACATGGTCGTTGTTCTGAAGTCTGTTTGTGGATTTTGAAGGAGATGTTGACTGTTCTCTGTCTCCTCTTCTTCATACATTCTAGGTGAGCATATAGCAAGTGGAGAAAGGCTTCAGAGCACATCAATTGTCAATTTCTTGGTTCTTCGACTCGTTCAGCCTGGTAACCTGTCTGGTGTGCATATTGGATATCTGACATCTTTGCCGACTTGGGGTTTTCCCCTTCTGTCCTGGGATTTTGAAGGTCTCTGATCGTGTGCAATAGGGTCTAATCTTTGTCTGACCTCATCCGGATGGGTTTGATCTGTATGCATTGCTCTGTTTTCTTTATTTCTGGGTGTTCTTCAGGCTGAACACAGGGTGATGTATAGGTTTCAGGCCCTCAGTTTGTTTGTTTGACGGGGCTTAAGTCGTATTCTACATAGGTCAGTGTTTTTTTTCTTTAGTATCTTGATCCCTCATTTGTGAGTATCAAATTTTTTCTGGTTGCTTGTAATGGGGTGCTTTCTGTACCTAAAGTTTTTGGTAATATAGCAACAGGATTTTTAGCCGACCAAAAAAAAACTCTTAAATATGATATATAATCCATAAAATGTCAGATATGATCATTTTATGACACATATTCATGTAACTTTCTTATTATGGCTATCTAGGGCTAATAACCCTAAAATGTAGAAAATACATTTCTGATCATTAAATGATAGAATTTATAGAGTAAGCTCATAATAGTAAATGAAAGCTAATGTGGAACTTTGATATCAGTTTTATACATGAAATCCATGTTATATGAAGTTGACCCTTAATACATGGTTTAAAACCCTAATTTAGGTTAATGCATGTAACCTATGGTTAATATGTTCACATATTAATGCGAAACACAATTATCAGTAAATGAACTATAATATAGAATATGACATCAGTAAGATGATTCCAAAATAAGAATCCAAGTAACTATGAGAATATCCTAATTAACTAAGCTAAACCCTAAAAATGGAGATAACTAGGGTTAAGATGATGAGAATCTGATGATAGTATGTGGTTTTGTCTTTATCAGGGTTTAACCAAGAGGATATAGTGACATAAGGAATATATGATGATTAGATTTACCCTTGATCAAGGTACATCATTACCTCTTACTTGGCTTATTATATAGTATGCTTGCATTATATGTATAGTAAACACTTGGCATATGATATTGGATGAAATGATTGTTCTTGTATGATATCTTTCTTGATTTTCCATTCATATTTCTTTGAACACATGGAACTTAATATATATATTCCATTATATCTAAGCACTTCAACTCTTTGGTAGTCAAGTGTTGGAAAATAAAGTACTTCAACTCTTTGGTATTCAAGTACTTGAAAGTGATCCAACTCATTGGTAGTCTGATCACATTATGATACGATCCAACTCTTTCGTAGTCGATCATAAGGCCTTCAGTCAAGTATATGATTTTTCTTATATTTGTTTATTACTGCCAAGTTCTAGTTTTATCTTATTTCTAAGCTTAGTAATGAGAGGTATATAAAAGACAAGTAGGCGTACTCAGTATAATATTCTTGAATATTGTACTGACGTGTACCACATGTAATCTTTTGTTTAGGTTGTGGTTATGTTCTTGAAGATCTGGGATAGTTGAGAGTTGTGTGGAGAGTTGATGTACAGGTGGACCTATTGTCTTAAGATCCTATTCTTTAGTGCTAGTACATGTATATGTAGAAGTTTATTGTTCAATATGTAATATCAAATGTTGTAACTATTCATGTTGTAATTATATGTTGAATGGTGAACATGTTTTGTATGGTTTTATTATTGTTCATGTGTATGTGCTATTGTTTGTTTCCTTCTCACTTCCTCTTATTTTCTTCTTCTAAGCCTAGTGTGTGGTGTTTAAATTATGATTTTCATTGAGGTGAGGTTTCAATTTGAACATCACACACCAAATTAAGTTTTAGAAACTCTGGGGATGTCACAGGTGGTATTAAAGCATGAACAATAGCAAAGCCTGACATTTTCTCATTATGCAACTCAAACTAAATAAAACCTTGTACTTGAACATCATTATGGTTAGATTAATCATCTTTTAGAGACTAGATCTGACCTAGCCTCTAGGTTAGAACCTAGATGTCTGAGAACTAGGTCTAGACTAGTGCTTCTTTTATAGCAAGTACTAAGATGACATTATTTCCTTATAATGTAGCAGTATGGGACGTTACACTATTCGTAAATGATGTGCATCAAGGGAAGAGAAATCCTAGATTTATGGAACTCATTGTCTAGAGTAAATACACTAGTCTACACCATGTTCTCACCCTTTTCACTAGTTTTCATGGCATTGTACTCTTTACTATGTGTGGGACACTCATTTTGTTGATTAAGTTTTTTATTCCAATTGCATAGAACCTTGGTAGTTTTTCCAACGCATGTTTTATTGAAGAAAAACTATATAATATTTTATTATATATGTAAGTATTACAAAAATGTATCCCCACACATGTACAAGTAGGAGGTGGTCATGCAACATAAGTGAAAGTGAGTAACATTAGTTTAGAAAAGATATTAGGTCTAGATTAGATGTCTAGAGCCTTATTGGAATTTGTGATAGAATGAATAGATGAAATAAGTTTTTATCATATGATGTAAGTCTTATAAGAATGATATAAGATAGTTTATGGTTATATATGTTTGTCTTTGAGGACATGAGTTTAGATTTGATGTTTTGAAATAAGGTTGATGATGCAAGTATGTCAGATTCTATGAGATATGATAAGCTAAGTTAAGAAAAGATGTGAGTCAGCGTGAGCCTCAATCTATTTTACAAAGGAGTACCTATAGTGTTAGGACCTATTTTAGGGGGTTAAATCCAGAGAGAGTGAGACCCATTGGGAGAAGGTCAGAGAACCTAAACTCTAAGATATGAAAATTATGAGATATGTGATATGATATGTCCTAAACTATAATACTCCTGAGTGATTGAGTTGAGTTGCTTTATGCATGATTTCTATAGTATTGTTGAACCCTAGATTTCCTTGGGAGGGTCAAAACCTAGATACAAGGAGATGCAGGTTATATGTGCATATATGAACATGAATATGAGTTCCTACCATCTGGGTGAGGGAGAGGTCCCAAGACCCTAGAGTAGGTAACTGTACAAATTTGTGTAAAGCCTCTTGCTCGAGTTGGTGGTTCCTTGTAGGATTCTAGTGGTGTGTATATATAGAGAGTTTTGGGTGAGCATAACTCATGGGTAGAGACTTATGAAGAGAATGACATACATGTTTTGGTTTGTGCTTATGTGGATAGAGCTTGTAAGGCTATAACTAGTGACAATGTGGTAACCTGAGAACCCTAGACTGAGAGAGGAAAGATAAAGTATATGCATACAATATACTCATAGAGTTGAGTTAGCTCAGAGAGACTAAGCATGAACCTACCCTCATGATATGGGTCAGGAGAACCTCAGTTGGACTAGATAAAGTTTTGATATATGTTTAATAAGACACTTGCATAAGTTTGTTTATCACTACCGTGGTATAATATATGTAAGGATGTGATATAATCTCGAGATGTGATACAAAGATATGATATGATGGAAACCTAAAGATGGTTTAATAGATATAAATGCATAAATGGTTAACCATATACATGAATAATGATGATATTGTGATAGTGTTGGTTAATGTTGTGATGAAATCACTAGTAAATGTTGCAATTTATTATGAGCAATGAAATAAGATCATATGAATGAAACATGTTACACGAGGTGTTATTCTTAGTTCTTAATAAAGAGGGAAAATATAGTTTGATAGTTAGCACAATATAATGATAATGACATCTGGATATGATCTAGATGGATAAAGTGGGTTAACTATAGTTAACTCCCTCCTAAAAGGCATATGTTAATGTTGAACACGTTCTAACAATTATCTCAATAAAATGTTGATGACACCTTAATATAATGGGATAACTTCAGTTAACTCCTTTAGAACATGGTAATATTATGTGGGAACCCTAATGCAAGGGTAAAGATGACGATGAAACCCTAACATATGAGATCAGTCATGACATAACCAGACTTTCTAAGCAATTGTTTCTATCTTTTATGAAAGGGTGATTCACCTTAGATGTTTTAAAACCTCCTAATAGTGGTTTGGTGGAGCTTTTTTTTTATATGTTGCACATAGAGTGGTGTCACTACAACAAACAGCCACATTGGTGGCCTTTTAGAAATGCCACTAAACATGTTTAGTGGCATTTTTTGACATTACCAATGCCACTAGAAAGATAGTGGCATAATTTGTAAATGCCACTAAATGTTGGCCTTTAGTGGCTTCTAATAAATGCCCCTAAAAGATCATTTAGCATTTATAAAAATGCCACTATACATCAATTGGCTTTTATACAAATGCCACTATTTTGTATTATGTTGTTGTATGAAAATATTCTTATTGAGTTTAATGGCATATAAAAAAAAGTCACTAATGACTACTAGTTCTGTATTACTACATTTTCATGACTTTTAGTCATTCAGTTTTCAATTCATTATCATGATTTCTAAAAGAAAGTCAATTGTAGACAAACTCACTTTTCTAAAAGTATGCATTTCTTTTATTTATAATCAATTGAGAATTACATGGGGAGGACATTTTACCTTGCCCCTTATATTCAATACAACACCAATGATATACTTTCATACAACCTTTTCTATTTAGTACAATAACTTCTACATCATTAGATCTGTCTCTTCCCTGATATGACTGTCTACTTTTTTGCATGCCGACTTCATAGCTTTACATTATGGTGGAATCCTTGAACCACTTCCCAGAATCATTGGATAACAGTTGATGCATTATTGTAGTTGGAGTATTCTATATTTGCCCTCAAATCTTACACTACAATAACCCATAAGACAAATAAGAAATTAATATAACCACACAACTGTAGAGTATGGATATCAAACAAAAAATATTTACAATCAATATCTAGAATTCCACTAATAAGAAACTATAGTAGTTCCTTGTCGTTAAATATACAAATCAAATCCTTGGGTACTGGGTCATTTAAGCCCTCCATAAATGCATTGATTTTACATCAAATAGCAGTTGTAAGGAAGTGTTCGACCACTAGATCACCATATTTAGGCTTGTTTGTATCAGTTACTCTAATATTGCGACCACCGGGAATCAATTCATAATCGGTCACCTAATATAATAAAAAAGTAAGTAACATATGGAGAAGATTAATATAGAATTTAAGCAGATAATACAATCAAGCATTGACAAGAAAACATGATTCTAAATAATGAACGTAAACGCCCTATACCATAGGAGTTACTTTTAATATAGCTAGCTCCAACATTGTCTAAATCCCTTGAAGCATCAAACTTCAAGTCTGAACAAACAAAGATCCACCTAAAGAATCATCCAAGTGTTGTATCACTACATATTTAAGTGAGCATGTGCATGCACGCATGTCCTTGTGCATGAAAACTTTTCAAAAGTATCACATGACATGTGAGTATAAACATACATAATCAAATGCACGCAAACTAAACAGAACACAATACTCATATGATTACATTGTGATAATATCTTTTTTTAACCTACATTGATCTTACTCTTCCTCACTATAAAAATCTACAACACACACACAACTTGATCACTCTCTCCAATTAACATATAAGATGATCACAACAGAAAAACTTCAATTCCCAACATTCTCAAAATTGAAACCTTAACAGACTAGTAAGGATTCTAACCCGAATTATTTATGGAGGTGGGTTGGATCCAAAGAAGGCATTGATTACTTTTATTCCTAATCAATCCTTAGCAAACTAGCTTGAAAGCAACATGATGTACCTGAAGTTTCTACTCATGTTTCTAGAATGGTATTTATGTAGACTTTCATAATAACTTGTGTGTGGAATACAAACTGAAATGTAGTTTTTAGGATAAAAGAAAATCAGTAAATAGGGTTTTACTTGTTTATCTTAAATAACATCGAATCAGGTTGATTGGGAGCCTAAAGCGTCTATAGTATAGGTGGAGGAAAGATTGGTCAAACCAATTATCAGTTTGAAGAAAATAGAACATTATGTATTTGAACAAACTCCATGACCTAGAAAAGAAAAGACAAGGAGGAGGAGTCTAACCTTCATATATCAACCAATCAACAAAAGACATCAAATTTTTCCAGAGAAAAATGATGATGAGAAACCAGTAGAAAACAAAGACACCAGACCAACCAAGCTCAATTAGAAACCTACTTTGAACACATGATCAAGAAACCCAGATATCCCATAGGAGGAATCATCCTAGTATCAATCAATAAGCATAATGGATCCTTATACACTAAAATCATGTAGCTTCATCCATATGAGTTCCACATTCTCAAGAACTTTGGCATTCCTTTACTTCCACACCTAGTACATAATACACAAAGCTAGAGCTTGGTATTTCCTTCCATTACACTTTGAAAAATTATTATTGTCAATTAGAATATAAGGGAAACCAATATCTATAGCATCAACATAGATAAAAACAAAGCTAGAAGATGTATAGTTCTATAAGAAAATAAAGAGTAAAAGGAATATATATTCATATTAACCACTACAATGTCAATAAGCATTGTAATGCTATTTATGTCGCTTGCAAACATATATTTGTTACTATAATGAGAAGCATACAAAATTGAAGATTAAATATAGAATGATAAATGCATGAGTTAAAGAACCAAGAATCAAATCCATCAAGAAGTCACTATAGGGTATATTATAAGTATTTTTCATAAGCTTTTAACTAAGAGCAAGATTTTGAAATCAAGAGGTGCACTGGAAGAAGGTTCCTCTACAACTGAGGTAGAGGGATTAATTCCAAAAAAGTTGAATTAGGCTTCAAACCATCTCATAAGTGAGAATGCTTTAACTCTCCTATAATCATATGAAATGTGAGTCACCCTTGCCTAAAACCACTGAGTTGTTTCATGAAAGTAGGATTTTTTATGTGAATCTCTAACCCTTTTTTCTCTTCATGCGACCTTAGTTGTTTACTTATGTATTCTTATATTTCTAACTAGACTAGTGACATGAGTTTCTATGCCACATTTATTCAGTTTATAATAAGATGGTCATCTCATTATTATAAGGGATGGACATTATAACACAAAAATACATCATGAGGTCACAAGGAAGAGCCATATAATGGATTGTATTTACATCCTCATCAAGGAAAATGACAACTCTACTAGGGAGTTGACTCAACATGATGCCATGGATTTCCTTAAAAGCCTATTCAATAGGACCATAGTCTTGTGATTGGTGAGTTACCCCAAGAGAGAGTCAAAATTGAAATCAATCACTTATTGTGCAATTTGGTCACTGACGAAGAAATCAGGGACATATATCAGTAGGACTGTATGGAAATTACTGTAGGACTATAGGGAAAAATAAAATAAAAATGAATATCAACTTTGTAGGAAAAGATGCAACATTCTTCCATGCTAACAAGTCGATCATAAAGTAGGATGTACCTCTTTTATGCTATCCACATGTTTCTTATGGAGGGTGCCATGGTGAAGAAGGTATACCATGCATTTTAGACCAATAATCATCTATCACAAAGTTAAAAGGACAAGAATATACCTAGCACCAAATAAGAAGTGCATCACATACCAATTTAAGAAACAATTGCCCATTTTCACAAATAAAATATACAATGTTGGTAAATAACAAATATAATTCTCATGCATAAAAAACTCACCAGAGAATATAACATTTTAGAAGTGCCACACATCATGAAACTACTGCAGGACTATAAGGAAAAATAAAATAAAAATGAATATCAACTTTGTAGGTCAAAGATCATGTGTGAACAGGTAATAAGAATCACAATGCTGTTATTTAGAGAAAAACTGTAGGTTAGCTTATATCTTCAGAGATATATCAGTAACTGAGCACCATCAGATTCCTCTGCCAGTGGATGATATTGATGAAGCAATGCATTCAATGTCTCTCCTTCTCTATTCTAATTAGTGTAGTTCCCAAAGGCCTATTTGGTGCTATTAATAGGCTAAGGTAGGTAGATCCTCCATCCACATCCGATTTACCATTGTAATGGAGGCTATTACCTATCAAATTATGAAACTAGAGGAGCAGGGTGAGTTATAAGTCATTGCTCAGTCATTTTCATATGTATTACCTCTAAACCAACCATATTTTTAGTTAAACTCAACATTCTTCTTATTGTTTACAGATCTGTACATTGCCAAACTGGAAAGACATAGTGGAAAAACCCTTGTGATGCACCAAGATACAAGTTGGTGGTGGGGTACCTATTTGTATGATTCTTTTATCACTTACTGTCAGTGTCCTCAATGCCCATTTGAAGAGAAACTCCAAAAACTAAAGAGAAACTCTAGAAACTTTCTCTTTCTTTGAAGGGTATGAGTGTTTCTCATTCTAATAAAGAAATCCAGACCTATTGAATGCAATTTGAGTTACAACTGATATTCAATTCTGAATAGAGAAAAAAAGTTAAAAATAGATGCTCTAATAGTCTGTAATAAGAATTGCACAACCATGAGCATAACCATAACATATATGGAAGAGTTGAGACCTAACGAACTTGTATCATCAGCCAACAAAATTGTCCTTGTTCACCTTCACAGTAGAATGCATGGTAGGAGAAGATGAAACAAGAATTGACCGCTGAAAACCTATCAATTTGTGTAGAATAGAAAGGCAGTAGAAGCATTACTTTTTTCTAGAATATTATTTATGTAGACTTTCATAATCACTTGTGTGTGGAATACAAACTGAAATGTGGTTTTTAAGAAAAAAGAAAATTAGTAAATAGGCTTTTACCTATTTATCTTGAATAAAATTGAATCAGGTTGATTGGGAACCTAAAGTGTCTACAGTATAGGTGGAGGAAATATTGGTCAAACCAATGATCAGTTAGAAGAAAATAGAACATTATGTATTTGAACAAACTCATGACTCAGAAAAGAAAAGACAAGGAGGAGGAGTCTGACCTTCATATATCAACCAATCAACAAAAGACATCAAAGTTTTCTAGAGAAAAATGATGATGACCATCTATGTTGTTTGAGAACATTATGTACTTGGGGTTGTATGTCTCTACATTAGGATGTTAGGAGGCCTCATCTATGTTTTTTGAAACATATCCATTTATAAAACTTAAGTGAGGATGTTGGTCATAATTATTAGCAAAGCCACCCACAGTGATTGAGGAGAATCCACGTCTTCAAGTTGCTGAGTTGATGATAGATATGTTTGTGGTTCCAACCTGCATTCATCATGGCTTTACTATGTGTTTTCTAGGTCCTATGTGAATATGAATGGAAGAGCAAGGGGGTGATGCATACCTACAAGGGACAGTAAAGGAGAGGCAAAAGGGGGACGTCAGTGTAGATAAGCTAGAATCAGGGAGTACTACATTTTGGTAAAATAGGGTTTTTTGCTGGTAATTATCATATCCACTGTATGGCCTTGACCAGAATATATATTATGTTCATATATAGTACATTAGTAAGAATCTTACAAAGCCATAATGGTTAAAATTATTGAAACATACCTCAGTAGATTTGAAAATGTTGAACACCTCATTTCAACAAACATGAAAAATGTGTTTGTATTAGACCATCAATGGATGGCACACAGGTTCAATCCAACCATAGGCACAGGTTCAATCCAACTTAGGTAAAGTGATTGATTCTAGCTAAAAGTAATTAGTTAAATGCAATAATAAACACCATTAAAGAATTCATGATCAGTGCGTAAATGGGAATAAAAATAGCTCGTAAATGGGAAACTTACAGTCAATAAGGCTACATAATACACACTAGAGGATTCAATTGAGGCTATACCGGCCATTTGAAAACCTAAGTCCACCAGCAGTGATTTTCAAAGCCTTGGCATACTCTGTTATGTCTTGATGCAAGTATGGAGTTCATGCTAATAAATATGGGTCCAAACACCCAATTTCCTAAAATAAAAAATAATAGAATAATAATGAAAAGTAGCTACTTAGCTAGATTCTACTCTTTTCTTTTCTTTCCGACACCAACTCCACCAAATAGCCCAATCTTTCCACCTTTTTGATAGGGTGCAAGTAGATCCACAACCTATTGCCAATATATGAGAGATGGAAAGTGTCATACATCTATACTTTCGTGCTACCATATACAAGATGACCTATTTCTATAAAGAAACTTAAATCAAGAAGCATAATGTGTATAGAGAACATCCTTATAAAGAAACCATGAGGTCACTAAATTCACATACAATCCATTCAGTCATTGCTCATATATAAATCTCACAAACAAGAAACTCAAACATTGCTCATATCTACTAATAACCCAGAAGTCAGGGAACCATAGTAAAAACTGAAGCAACTGAAGCTTCTAACAGAGAAGCATAGAATGCCCTTCAAGTTTCAAACTAATGCATCTAATAGAGAAACAACACACTTTCACTCAAACATTGTTCATATGTAAATCTACAAACAAGAATCTCAAACATTTCTCATATCTAAAAACCACAAACCATTCATATTGCATGTATTTGTTGGATCCTAGATGGGTGATTAGATGCTCTAGAGGGGGGGTGAATAGAATTCAATGCACTTAAACAAAATTCATTAGACCTTTAAGATATATCATAAGATGAGGTTGCTAAATAGGTAATTTGAGTGCAACTAAAACATGCATAGTAAGGATGAGAGAGATTGAGTAAACACAAGTATATAGGCTATTTAGAGTGGTTCCACACTTCAAACTAGAAGTATGTCAGTCCACTTACCTAGAGAGGTCAACCTCTAGGATTTCCTAACCATTGAATTCTTATATTCATTCATAAGACTTACAATACATGACCAAACAAAGGACTTACCTATCCAATACAAAGAGTTTTCAACCTTACCAAGGACTTACCCACTTTGCAAGAGTCTTTTGCCTTCTTCCCAGGACTTACCTACTCTTGCACAAGTCTTCAGCCTTGCAGGAATTACCCACTCTTCTTGGATCTTCTGCCTTTGACTTCACCTTCACTCGTAGAAGCTTCTACCAAGGACTTACCCACTTGAGCAAGGAGTCTTCTGCCTTCACCAAGGACTTACCCATTCTAGCTCCAAGTCTTCATCCTTGATCTTCACCAAGGGACGCCTTCCCTTGTTCTTCTTCACCTCTCTTAGATAAGAGAGAGAACCTTCATCTTTATAATTGAAATGAGCGAAAGGGAGGTGGTGGAAGTGAGAGCCTCACAAGATATACATGTAGGACTAGCTCTCTTACAGATTTCCTACTCACTCTAATGTATGTAGCAAGGGATTAAGCTTAGAGAGAGAGAGGATGATGTAGGAAGCACTCAACTATAGAATAGGAACCTCACATAGAGTTTTGTAATGAATTCTCAACCATGGAATGAAGCCCAAGGGGTCCTATTTATAGCTGGGGATGCCTCTTAGCCTTTGGGAACACTTGAAAATGGAAACTAGCCATTTTATGGCTTGCAACAGATATATTTTCACTTGTTGCAACTCCACAATGGCTAGAAGAACCTTTCTGCACTTTTCCGTACAGTGCAATATTTTGAGTTTCTATAAGGGTAACTCGACCAATAGAGTAAAAGACAAAGTCAATATTCAGACCATCGGTCGAGTTTGTCCTGGGGAAACTCAACCGACCAATGAAAATCAAACTGGTTAGTTACTCCATCGGTCGAGTTCTGTGTAGTGAAAACTCAACCGATCAAAAGTCATTTTCAAGATCCAATCAGGATCGGTCGAGTTTGCAACTCACAGAACTCGACCGATGAACAACCTGATTTGAATTTTGGAAAATGGCTTTTGAGTGATTAAACATTCGATCTAAGTGCTCCTGATTTTTTCTAAGCTTAATTACAAGTCATACAATCATTACAAGTGATTTACAACATGATTCTAATGGATTTACATCATATTACAAAAATGTGCACTTATATTGACTTTGACTTGTCTTTTCTCCAATTTGATATGCACAAGTTAGTGCATTTGGAGTGTGTCTATACCTAATCTGAAATCACTCAAGTAGAAGCATTAGACACCAATATGTTTAATGGTTAGTCATCATCAAAACACGGGTTTAGCCAATTTAGACGTGAGTCAACATTGACCTAATTGACCTTGAGTCAATAGTATTGTCCATAATACTAAGATTCTCCATAACAAAATTAAAAGCAGGTCAAAACAAAATAGCATTGTCATTTTTCAACATTGTCTACGACAATGGACATGAAACAACATTATTTGGACCGTCATGTACTAATAAAAATTTGATTAAAGAAAAACAACTATGCCGTCTCTTTAGGTAGTATCCAAGAATGCAATTATCTTTATACTTCATGTCCTACATCAAATGGAAATGAATTCAGATACTACTTTTGGTTTCAATTAAGTAATATTAGAAGCAAGACTTTATGCTCATTGTGGCAATATATGTGTTTTCGGCCATGCTATGACGTTGCCAATAACATCATCAATAGATTGATATTTCTCATAAGGTCTCACTAGAGGATCGTTGTCCAAGAAATCAACCTCTACAAAAACACCAACAAATGATGAGCCTAATATTGCACCTCCCACACTTTTCATGGGGTTAACCTCAGATACTCTACCAAATGCAATTCTAGCAATTGGATATGTGAAACTCAGCAGATACACATCCTATAAACAAAATATTTTTTACATAACAAATTTATATAAACATAAAATAAAGAGTAATTTACACAAATAAAAACATACTTGTCCCTTCTTAAATTATGAATGTCATATTGGGAGTGGAGTATGCCTTGAAAAGTTCGCTTGCACAATTTTTTTTTTGCCATAAGACCAAAAAAGTCAACTTGGAAAATAAATGATATTTCTTGTATAAAATGTATTCATACTTGGTCAGTGGCAACATTTTGTGCTTGACTATTTCCTTTTCTAGTTAAGGCAAGTAACTCTCTAACTTATGGTTGAATTCATCCTTTTGTTCTTGAAGTTTGGCATCAAATTCCAACTGTTGCTCTTCAAGCTTATCCTGAAAATGCTTCCTTTGTGCTTCTTCGACTTCTCGGGATTTATGGTTCTTGCCCCAGATCAGAAGGTGATGGTCCAAGCCCATAACCACAAACATATCCTGGTCTCTCTTCTCCCATAACATGCCTATAAATTCATCTGAAGTAACATCAAGTTGTTTTCTTCGCAGCTCTTCTCCTGCCTCAAATTTTTTTTCCTACATGCAATAAATCATAGCAGATGAATTTTATAGAAAACATATACCTCTTTCAAATTAGTATATGTAACATAACATTAAATGATAGGATTTCTTGTACCAAAATTTTGGCAGATTCAAAATCAACTATGCTCCCATCTTTTTTACGATGAGTTTTCTCAAAAAAACATTATGGGATCCACTTCTCCACCTGTTTCCTTCTCCATCTTTATCAAACAAACAAGGTTATTGTAAACATCAAATAAAAGGATGTCATCAATTTGTCCAAATGGATCACAAAAATTACTAATCTTACATCATATTTCAGACATGCAAATTACTTAGTTCCTATTGTGTGGCTAAGCTTTTGAAATTTTCTGCTTGTCTTGTTAGTTATAGACTTCCTCTATGAAAAATATTACAGTATTGTGCATATTAATTATATGTGAGGTAAATTAAGTATCAATGAATAGAAAAAGAAATATTACCTTTCCTTTATTACTCCTCCAATAATCCACAAGAAATTTCCAATGAGACCTGTCCACTCAGGGAACAACTTATTCAAGTTGTTGTTCATATGGACTATCTTCTAGGAAGTAAAGTCTCTGTAACTCCCACTTGTGCTCCCTCAATTTATTTCCTAGTCTCTTCATTGTCCACTCCTTTATATCTGAATCCATTATGAATTTACTCTACCCACATAAAGGATATCAATTAGAAGATTCATTTAACCATTCAAAAATAAAATTTAATAATGCACCTTCACAAAATTCCATATAGAATCTTTTTTGTTAGCTAGAAATTTTCTCCAGTCCTTGTAGTTTAGTGGACAAAGATTGTGATCTCTTACAATAGTTGTCAGAAAACTTGATAATTGACATTGTTTTTCACCAACTGGTTGCCCAGACTGATTTCTCTCAATGGGAATTGGATCGTCAGTCTTTCTTTTCTAGACTTTCAAACATTATGTTCGGCCATGTGCTCGATGTTTTTGACCTAAGCATTCAAATTATATATCATTAACGCAACACTAGAAATGCAATGATATGCATAAAATGATTACCTAGACCATCAGAAGGTGTTGCTATAACATTCCATGACTCAACATGGTGATCAGAGATGTCATTTTGCTCCATGTTATCAGGAAATTCATTGCTATTTTGATTATTGGCAGCATTATTCTCTACACTTCTTGACTGAATAGACACTGAAGCATTGACATTAGGCACACATGATAGTTGTGAATTTCTTGATCTTTGAACTTTATCGTCACTTTCTTTGTTGTGCTAACTTTGGAACCTTGTTCCCATCTCCTTTTCAGTTGTGCATGTTTGAGAGGATTTGGAACCACCAACAATAATAGAGTCTTGGGGAGATGTGGGTGATTGGGCATTTTTTGCAGAGCTAGCAGTAGTTTTATTGAATTTCTTTGCTCTATCATTTTGAATTTCAGTTGCTAGGGAAGCAAAACTTTTTGGTAGCGATTTGAGGATGACAAGTTCAAAGATTGCCAACAACCATGTTGAGTAATTCTAGGTAAATGAGTCGTCGTACAAGAATCATTGTTGTTGTTTTTATCATTCCTTGTGGTTGTCTTGTCATGGCAGTTGTCACTAAACTGTTCTCTCATCCTGAGTATAACAAATCACATATATTAGGAGACATTTAAAAAAATATTTAACAACATATTAACAATTATTAATCAATATTTAAAAAATAAGCACAATTATTTAATCAAATATATCTCATATAATAAAAAACAAAGATATAAAAGACATAAACACTACATAATTATAAACAACAGTAGAGATAAGGATAAATTTGATTAAGAAGAATGTCATACCAGCAAAATGCATACACCTAGCTAGAACATAATGTGAGATAGAAAATTAAAGAGATACATCGAGCCAAAAATGGCATGTACAAGTGAAATAATAATGTCAAACTAAAAAAAACATCTGCTGCTATTTTGTAATCTCCTCAATCAAAATTGTCATCATAACTACTTTCAGATTCACTTTCATGATCTTGCTGAACTTGGGATTGGTCTTTTTCAATTGTTGAACTATCAACTGTTTCAACTCCATCCAAGTATCTTGAACAAAACATTAGACACTCTTCCACTATATATCCTTCTACTACTGATCCTTCTGGATATCTTTTATTATGAAAATATCTTTTTAGAGTCATTAGATACCTGATAACAAAATTGAGGAAAATATTATCAAAAATTATATTCCAATAGGTATAATCATAACGACGTATGAAAAGATACCTTTCAATTGGATACATCCAATGATACTAAACAAGGCCGACTATCTTAGCTTCATTAGCGAGATGGATTGATAGATGCACCATTATGTAAAAAAAAAAACATGGAGGGAATATCTTCTCCATCTCACAAAGTGTCACAGCTATTTCATATTCCAATGTAGCAAAATCATTTGGATCTACGACTATAGTGCACAACCTTTGAAAATAGAAACAAAGATTAATAATACATGACTTAGCATTCTTATTGGGCAATGACACAGTGACAGCTAATGGCAGAATTTTTTACATCAACACATGATAATCGTGACTTTTCATTGGTAGAATCTTTTGATCCTTTGGCCATGCAAATTTGGATATATTAGATGCATACCCGTCTGGAACTTTGACAGATTGTAGGAGTTTTTAAAATAATATTTTTTCATCTTTTCACATTGTATATCAAGCTGGAGGTAGGACGGTATATTTACCAACTTCTTTTGGATGAAGTGGAAATCTTATTTGCATATCCTCCAAATCCTTCTTTGCATTCAAGTTGTCCTTACTTTTGTCCTTCAAACCTAGCAACGTTCCAACAATACTCTCACATATATTCTTCTCAATGTACGTGACATCGAGATTGTTCCTTACAATGTTAAACTTCCAGTATGGTAGCTCAAAAAATATGCTTTTCCTATCCCAATTGTGTGTTGAATCTTTACCTCTTGGCCTTTTCTTTCCAATTACAGTTCTTTCGTCCTCCAATTGTGATCTC
This sequence comes from Alisma plantago-aquatica, assembly GCA_963693085.1. Classification (NCBI taxonomy): domain Eukaryota; kingdom Viridiplantae; phylum Streptophyta; class Magnoliopsida; order Alismatales; family Alismataceae; genus Alisma; species Alisma plantago-aquatica. The sequence continues at coordinate 877,409,631 of OY856412.1, read as the reverse complement.
GAAGGTGGTTTAGGTGGATTTCTAAATTCTTGCTCACCGTCAAATGCTTTTTCTTCTTTTCAAAATCTATGGCTGATTGGAAAAAACCTACGATGTCCTTTATAGCAAACCTTACGGCTATGTGGCAACCAATGTGAGATGATATCTTTATTACAATAAGGAAATGCTTTGTAGCCTTTAGTACTCCAACCAAAGAGATGTGCATATCCTAGAAAATAACTAATAATCCATAGTAAAGAAGCACACATCAGAAAGAATTCCTTGGTTCCAGCGTCATATGTATGTACACCAGTATCCCATAGTTGTTTCAACTCATCAATCAATGGACACAAGTACACATCTATATTTTTCTTGTGAAGTTGGTCTAGGAATGCGTAGGGACAACATAAAATATGGTTCCTTCATGCACAACAAAGGAGGTAAATTATATGGAATAATCACAACAGGCCATGTACTGTAAGAAGTGCTCATTGTTCCAAAAGGATTAAATCCATCATTTGCAAGTCCCAATCAAATATTTCTAGTGTCTGTAGAAAATTCTAGATGCATGATATCAAATGGTTTCCATGTAGGTGAATCTATTGGGTGTCTTAACTTGTCATCTTTTTCATATTCTTCTGCATGCCACCTCATTAAGAAAGAGGTTTTTAATGACATGAACAAATGCATTAGGCATGGTATAAGTGGAAAGTGTCTGAGCACCTTGACATGTATTCTCTTGGTTTGTTTTTCATGCTCATTATCATCTGGGCTTGTAATTGTTTTCCATCTTGATGTTCCACATGTATCATAGATGTCTTTATCACCATAATCCTTCCAAAACAACATGCAACCATTTGGACAAACATGAATCTTCACATAATCTAAGCCCAACTCCATAATCGTCTTTTTTAGCTCATAACAAGAATTAGGTAACTGTTCTCCTTATGGTAGCATCTTCTTAAAGAACATAAGAAACATAGATGATTCTTTCTTACTCAAGCCATTAAGACAAACCAGGTGATAGAATTCTAGGATGCAAGTAATTTTGCTAAATTTCTTACACCCTGGATATAATTCTGTCTCAAAATCCTTTAACAAGATATAAAATTTGTTAGCATTGAAATGTTGATCACTAGATGACTCTACTCCTTCCATATTTCCATCTTCATTGAAACTCTGAAAAGCATCATGCAACATATCTTGTAATTTTTCAACATTTAGGCAATCACCCTGATTAGTAGCATCATCCATTTAAACATCGGCATCTTCACCATGAAAAGCCCAATAAATATAGCTTGGTAAGAAGCCATGCCACAATAGATGGCTCAATGCAGTCTTTATGGTGACCTGGTATACATTAGCACACTTTCTACAAGGACATACAATCTTGTATCCAATTGTTGAATGTTAAAAAAATCCAAAAAAATTACACTCCACATAAGTATTTACTGCTCATTCGATCAACCTTTGTTATCCAAGACTTATCCATTCTATAAAAATATTAAAACATATAACATATATGAGTAAGTATGTCATATCAAAAAAGACTATACAATATGAGAAAACACTAATGTAATCATTCAAATGAAGTTCACATGAGCCTATCCGCCTAGGCGGGTGCCCAGGCATTTTTTAAATAATTTTTATAAGAATAAAAGAACATAATTATAATAAGGACAAAAGAACATTTACAATTATTTTTTTCACTAATTTGTAACACAATAATCATTAAGTGGAAGCTGGTAGTTAGCGGGGCTGATTTCAACTTATAAAGAATGAGTTTAGAGAAAGCAGTTGCATTGAGAAAGCAATTGCCTCTTGTCTCCATAACAATTTTTCATTTTGGCTGATTCTAATGATGGGAACCATCTTTGATTGTAAGGGAGATTGATGCATTGAGATTGCAAAGTGAAGAACACTGAGCTTAGTAAGGTGTTTCAAAACCTTAGTCAATACTTAACTATGGGGCAATAAAGTTTAGCTTTTGGAGTTGGTTCTGTCAAGTAAGGGGAAGGCATTTCAATACATATCCTTTTCAATCAGACCAAGGAGTAATTTAATATATACATGAGATACGGTCTGACCACATAAGGTATTGATATTGGTATTGTTTCAAAATCTTGTACAATGTCAAGTGTTGCTAAATTTCTAACATTTGGTAACAATATTGCTCAAAACCCAACTAGGTTGGAGATTCTACTTTTGGTCTTCTTAGTAAGACCATTTTAAGAAATTGTGCTATATCAAACTTCCATAATTTGTTGAACTCAATAAACCTTTTCTGAAAACCTTAAATATCACTAAAATGCCTCCTAAATTCTTATCCTTTGGTAAAAATAATTTGGAATACCCAATTAGTATGGAGATTATACTTCTTGAATTCTTAGTAAAAGATTCTCAATACCCTAGTTACATCAAGCCTTTGTAAGACATTGATTTTAAGAAACCCTTTTTTCAAGTTGTTGATCACAAGATGGCTATTATATTATTCAAATTGTCAACAGTGATGGGTTTTTTCAAGAAATCACAGAATCATGTTCAATGTATCAATATAATTATGCCCTCCATCTTTTTATATTTTTGACCCAATACCCCATCGCCTGAAGAAATGTGTGAATATCTAATATTTGTCGGTATACATCTACCAAAGTAAACTACTGAATATAAATTGATGCATCATTAACAAGACAATAATGCTATGTTCGACAATTGAGACATGAGAAAAATCATAAGAAAATCTGTTGAGGTTGGGACTTACAAAGCCCTTGATTCTAACCATCTTCTTTAACAACCAAATATAAAAACTTGAGTATGAGAGCATCGGCTAAATCTATATGGGATATGGCATAATTGGTCACACTAAGAAAAATGCATATTATCATATGACATAGTTACAAAAAGGAGCATTTGTGTAACCATGTATTGGAACAATCATGGGCATTGTCCTTATGAAATGTTAACATAATGAATGAATTTAACAGTCCAAAAATTTGAAATTATTACAATTATGGAAATTTTTGTAGTGGATTCAAAGCTTCTCATTTTTAAGTAAGTTGGATCCAATTCTTCTCATTAGGTTGAAGTAATCACATTATCTATAGGCATATGGAACCTCTGGAACAAATCCGTCCGCAAGTGAATATGCTACTATGAGATTGGTAATTTGTCCACTACAAAATCAACAATATTTGCATAATCTCCTTCACTTATCACAACTCAAATATAGGAAACTGATATTTTTTTATGAAAAAGGCTCACTGCAATTAGACAAACAACTATTATTGCATAGGAAGTCCTTTGAGATTCAACACTTTGTTGAGCATCTTTGAGATATAAAATAGAAAATGATTAGATAAAACATCTAGTAGAATATTCAATGCCTTTCTCCTTGATACTTGTCTAATAAAAACCATATCACAAGTTTAGTTCTTTACCTTTAAAATTTATAAATAAAAATATTGCAAAAGAAATTCAGTGAAGTATTGTTTCAAGAAGAGGTAGATTGGAAATAGAAGTCACACATAAACCAGATTTGTAGAGGGGGATAGTAATAACAAATTTACTTATTATATGTAAAGTATACATGGAACCATGATACAATTTCATAACTAAAGAATGAGAATGGTCATAGCCACATAGAAGTATTGGAAAGCCATAACCTTGGCACCATCTAACATCACATTTTCTACAAATAGGGTAGAAAATAGACCTTTACTATTTCTATTCATATTGTTATTATGTTATACTCATGGCTTGCACAACTACCTCAATCATAATCACACTATCCCAACAGATTCATCAATTAGCCAATTTATAGAAGGCATGGGGGTAGTTCAAAGGCAAGACATGCATTGAAACAAACACACCCAACATGAAAAATGTAGAGCACAGAAAGTCGAATACAACATTGTACATATCAATAATGGCAATTGAGATAAATGAAAAATACATATAGGTCTTCCATTGACAACAATGAAATGTAGTTACAGTTACAAAATAACCCAAATAGTAACTAGCACGTAAGTTTGTAATTAATTGCAATGACAAAAATAACTACAGTTTGCAGAATAGGTTCAAACATGTTTCCCAATGTTATATTTTGATTTTATACCTAGAATTTAATCAAACACTTATAGTTTTTGAGTGTGATTTTGCATAGATTTGACAAAAACATAGTGATAGCTTACATTGAAGTGTGACAGGCACACCTACCACTATACATTCATGTCCAAATATGTTCTGGTAATGTGAAGGGTGATATATGTAGAAGGATGCTTTGCTCTCTACTGGAGAAAAGTTACAATAGTGTAGTCCACTATTGTGGGATGTACTCTTGTTTCCATCTTAATTGATCTTGTCATTTAGAAATGTTTCACTTTGACATTTTCAATTTGGAGTTAAATCACCTTAACTGATAGTCAATTTGGAAACAATGAAAATTGGCCTTCCTGTGTTGGAAACATTTTCTATCAGAGATGGCATTGTCATTTAAGTATTTAAATTGACTTTTCCCATAACGAAATTTAATCTAGTCAACAAGTCATGTGTGCCTATTCTAGATGCCAACTTTCTCAGTGCACTATGCAGGAAATGATTTACAAATAAGTAATCTTGGGTCTCAGGGTAGTTGAGCAGGTTGCAATCTGAAAGGCAGCCCCACATGCAAAAATGAATGACTGGCAGAGGTAGGGCATCACTTTCAAATTTTCCCAGCTTTGATAAATAGGAAAACCATCTGATAGAAGTCAGACACTACGAGAGGCGTGGGTGAAAAAACAGCAATGCTTCAAGGAAAGGTGCACAAGAAAAAGATTGTAATGTGGGAAATGCCCACCCCTATATTTAACTATTCAAGCCCATTGATTTTGTTGCCTAATTCAAGATATCACCATCAGTTGTGAAAGACAAAAGCAAAATCCAAATATGACGTATCAAGCAAAGCAATAAACTCTATGTCTCTGATCTAAACCACTCGCCAAGCAATGAAGAGCTTTTCAAAGTGAAACAAGAAAGGGAAATAATTATGCCTATGTGGGGATCTTGAGGAACATCACCCTTTGAGTCTCTGATTAATGATCTTAATACCTTATAGAAGCAACACCAAGAATTTCAAATTGTCCAGTTCTTGTGTAGTCTCCATGAATCAATTCTTTTTTGGTTTTTCAAATGTTGTTGAGTGATCCCCTTCCAACTGTTTGAGGTTGTTGATGAGGGTCTCAAACATCTGCAACATCTTATTACTACCTCCTCAATTGTTGCAGCTCCATCCAACTCTACTTCTTCTTACTAATGGTGGACATGGTTCTTCTCAAGGCCATGATCATTCTAATGGAGGCCACATGCATGGTAGAGGCTAACATTATAGGTCCTCATTACTCTCCCTACTGAAGATATACCAATCATGTGTAGGAAAAATGTCCACTTAAACATGGCACTGACATGCCTACTTGTGAAACCATGATCTAAGGTTAATGTGGATAGACTTGTACAATTGCCACTACTTCTACCCTGATAGAGTTCACTCTCTTATCTAATCCATCGACCTATGTACAAGTACAACCAATGTAAATCCTCTCCCATTGTGTAAAAGTCATGTTATCATGGGTGGAGGATGGATGATGAGTGGAGGAGAAAGTGGAGACGGAAATACCTTGACTAAAGATCTAGGGCCAATCGTCCCACGTGCTGGTGCTCCTCTCTCAGTCACTAGTGCTCTCTCCAAGTTGTTACCTAGTCATCGACATTGATCGTCCCAGGTGGGCTCACAGAATCAGGGTCTCCTCGTCCGCGTGTGGAATCAGGGAGACAGCTGAGATTGTGCAGGTGAGATTGCGTCGGGTGGGGGGGGGAGTCGCGGGGTGGGGGAAATCACGGGTGGGGGGGGGGTGGAATAGCGTGAAGCCAATTGCAAGCAAGAAGACTACCTGCTATCAAATTGGCCAATTCAAATAAACGGACTGCCCGCTATCAAATTGGAATCTTTTAATTGCCACAAATCATTTTTATAAATGCCTTTAAAATTTACTATTTTTGGTAAACTAAATAGTAGGGGGGTTAGAGGCTTTTTTAATGCCTTTAAATTAAATAAATAGTGGCCTTTTTTATAATAGCCACTAGAATAAATGCCACTAATGGGCATTTTTGTTGTAGTATGTCCTACATATGGATGAAGACCTTTTGGTTTTTCCTTAGAATATGAGGATGGCTTAATTTCAAGGACGAAATTTCTTTTAGGATGTATATGATGTGAAGGATTGTTTTTCATTTAATTTCAAGGACAAGATTTCTTTTTAAGTGTATAGGATGTAATAGAGTGAACTTTTAAGTCACTTCAATAATCAGTTGGATAATTATATCTTTGAAATTGATATTGGAATGTTTTTCCTAGGAGTTTATGCTTATGTGTGGTGATGATGTCATCATGCTTGGCTTTACGTGTTTATGGAGTTATATATCAAGATTGAGGATGTTAAGAGTTATCATGATCCAATGATGGTTCCTAAACTATGATTAGTCAGATAAATGCATATCAATTAGATTGATGTAGTTTAGAAGTTAATTGATGTTTGTATTATGATTATGATCCATAAGTTCATACCTTTTTGAAGTATTTAATTGAATGGTCAAATAAGTGAGTCTTGACACCAAAATTGGGTGGAGTGTGGTTGGGATGATAATTGAACTATGATCAAAGTTTCATGATGATCGAATATTCCTAGAAGAAGTTATGTATGCTTGAATGTGGTGATAGTTTTGATATTTTGGTGGTAAAAGACTAAGGTTTTTCATCTAGGTCCTAAATTTTAGATAGTGATCACGTCCCCTTTAGCCTTGGTTGTGAGATACCATGGATTGGAAATGGTAAGTAGTGGTAGGATGATGAGCCTAACCCATCCCACATCATGATCATGGTTCAAGGGAGAAAACTGAACGAGCAGTTATGCTTGCCCAAGAAAGAATGATCCTAATACCCCTCGTATAAGTTATCTAGATGAGTGTTGAGAGAGAATTGGGTTTTCCATTAGTTGGCTTCTCCACCACAAGTTGTAGGAAGTAGTGTGGAAGAGATGGGCTTGCACCCCACAAAGGCTGAAGAGATGGTGTTTGTGTCGCCTGAGATGCAAAGAGATGCATCACTACATGGCAAGGAGGTAGAGCAGATTCTTGATCTCTCACTGGGGTTCTCCCTCGTAGAGGAGGCCGTGTCTGGTGAGAACATGGAGGTGGAGATTTGATTTAGTTGTAGTCACCTGAGAACCCATGGATGATGGTTTCATGGCAACAAAGCTCCAGGTCAGCGTGAAAAGTAGCAGGCAGAGCCCTTGGTTGAGACAAACCTTGGAGGAGGATTCCTCCTCCTAATCTACCGACGATAGACTTGAGGAGTAATCGTTCTTCCCCACACCCCAAGTAATGAGTGTGAGAACATGGGGGATGAGAGGAGCAACCCTGGCGACACCCTTCGTCTATTGATCGCACTCCAGTGAGGAGGCCAACGACACAGGCGGTGCTGACACACATGGAGGGCGCAATGCTATAGAACAGAGTGAGGGAGAATGATAGAGGGAGGCAATCCAGCAACCTAGATAACCTGGAAGCAATTCGTTGCATCAAAACCAAGCAGAGTTCACAACATCGGGCGATGCTAGGAGGAAACCGTCGGCAAAACCCTATGCACAGGAGTATCACATAGAATGATAGAATGAACAAGAAAGGAAGAGGAAGTGGGTGGTTCAGATGGAAAACTGGGTCCAATTACCCTGAAGCGTCTAAAATCTGTGTTGAACCAGACCAACCCAACAACAAGTAGCATGTCCCCCAAGTGGACATGTGGCAGTGCACTATTGGCAACAAAAGGTATACCTCTGAAATCTATAGATCTTCAATAGTTTGTTGTAATTATATCTATTATTAGAAAAATACAAATAAGGACCAAAATTCTCAGAAAAATGCATAGAACAACACATATATTTAATATTGGACTTTTGATGCTTAAAACATAGTGATATAAGTAAGATTTTATACAATTGTTTCATGGATAATAAATATCAAACAGTGACCTAAAATATGATATATAATCCTAAAAATATTAGATATGACATTTTATGACACATAATCATGTAACTTGCTTATTATGTCTATCTAGGGCTAATAACCCTAAATAAAATGTAGAAAATACGTTTATGATCATTAAATGATAGAATTTATAGAGTAAGCTTATATCGGTAACTAAAAGCTAATGTGGAACTTTGATATCAGTTTTATACATGAAATCCATGTTATATGAAGTTGACCCTTAATACATGGTTTAAAACCCTAATTTAGGTTAATTCATGTAACATATGGTTAATATGTTCACATGAATGTGAAAGACAATTATCAATAAATGAACTATAATACAGAATATGACATCAGTTGCTGATTCCAAGATAAGAATCCAAGTAATTATGAGAATATCCTAATGAGCTAAGCTAAACCCTAAAAATGGAGATAACTAGGGTTAAATTGATGAGAATCTGATGATAGTATTTGGTCTTGTCTTTATATGGGTTTGACTAGGAGGATATAGTGACATAAGGAATATATGATGGTTAGGTTTACCCTTGATCAAGGCATGCCATTTCCTCTTACATCACTTATTATACAGTATGCTTGCATTATATGTGTAGTAAACACTTCGAATATGATATTGGATGAAATTATTGTTCTTGTATGATATCTAGCTTGATTTTCCATACTTATTTCTATGAACACATGAAACATAATGTATATGTTCCATTATATCTAAGCACTTCAACTCTTTGGTATCAACTACTGGAAACTAAAGTACTTCAACTCTTTGGTAGTCAAGTACTTCAAAGTGATCCAACTCTTTGGTAGCTAATCACATTATGATATGATCCAACTCTTTGGTGGTCGATCATAAGGCCTTCAGTGCATTCAACCTTCGGAGGTCAATGCATGGATGCTAAAATGGAAAATATGCTTAAAATATGTGTTATCTTTTGTTGATGAACATCTTTGTGTAAGTATATGCTTTTTATTATATTTGTTTATTATTGCCAAGTTCTAGTTTTATCTTATTGCCAAGCTTAGTAATGAGAGGTATATAAAAGACATGTAGACATACTCATTACAATATTCTTTAATATTGTGCTGACGTGTACCACATGTAATCTTTTGTTAAGGTTGTGGTTATGCTCTTGAAGATCTAGGATAGTTGGGAGTTGTGTGGTGAGCTGATGTATAGGTGTACCTATTGTCTTAAGATCATGTTGTTTAGTGGTAGTACATGTATATGTAGAAGTTTGTTGTTCAATATTTAAAATCAAATGTTGTAACAATTCATGTTGTAATTATATGTTGAATGGTGAACATGTGTTGTATTGTTTTATTATTGTTCTTGTGCATGCGCTACTATTCATTTCCTTCTGACTTCCACTAATTTTATTCTTCTTAGCCTAGTGTGTGGTGTTTAAATTGGGATTCTCACTGAGGTGAGGTTTCAATTTGGACGTCACACATCAGATTAAGTTTTAGAAAATTTGGGGACATCACGGCCAAGGTCTGTTGTTGATATCTTAGGGTGGCTGGCTAAACCCTAAGATAGGGACAGTGAGTCATTGACACAAGAATCAGGTGTTGCGACTTCTATTTGGTGATGTACAAGCAAAGTAGTTTCGAGGCAAATGAATAAAAGATGATAAGCCAAGTAGAACATGATTTGAATGGTTGTTACATTGCTTGTACTGCTACTTGATGATTTATCATTGTTGATTATGCTTCTTGTTGTGGAAAGTAATCATGTTTCCATGGACATTTTCTATTTCATAATTTGATCTATCATGTTGAAAAGTTATAAATTTTGGGATTTATATCCATTCTGAATATGAGTTGGATTGCTTGTTATTTAATAGTATTGTTTGCTAGATATGTATTATGTGTAATTCAGCTTCAGGACTGGAGGATGTGTTACTAGTCTAGCTTATGGAGTGTCACAAAGATAATGTTATTGTTATGTATTGATTCAAAATACTTAGAACTTGACTTAGTGCTCATGCAGTAGGATTTTTAATCTAAACTAAGAAGTATCTACTAATTTGTTCATAGACATGCTATAAAAGATGTTTCAAAGTTATAATTAGTTTAAGTGATTACCTTATTTGTTGGATTAGATTACCATTGTAAGCTAGATTTGATTTATGATAGAACTATCTACTAGACGTTTCAATATCTGCATGTTTTTATTAAGTTTATTATACTTAATTTGATGTTAATTCATGTACCTAGCTTGAGTGGGAGGTATCCACTCAATGGGGATCTATATGAGTCTCATGTGGTTGTTTCAAATGTTTTTAGGTATAATGCTATGCAGAAAAGAGTTCATGAAAAAGAAGATAAAAAAAGCATAATCTAGATAGATTAGAATGTCCTTGTACTCTCTCTTTCAAGGGATGAGTTGTAGACTAAGTTTGTTCATTAATGTACATGCATCTGATATAAACTGAACTGCATATGAGAATAAGATTTGATTCTGGTTTTAATGGAGTTGAATAAGATTTGTGATATGTAAATGTGATGTCCTTGATGTGACATTCATTTATGAATATGTGAGGGAAAGAAAAAGGAAAAATTTACCTGTGTTTTTCATATATTGTTTAACCGCCTTTATCGAGAATTCATTGTTTCATTCATAATTTGGGTTTAGATTTTGGGATTATCTCTAATGGTTGGTATTTATGCTAGTCAAAAGTGAGGTCCAGACAATGTGGTATTGGAGCTTAGGTTAGACGAGTCTACAAGGACAATAGGATCTCAGACTAAATGATAATGTGGATGTTGAATATAACATGAATGATGTTCTTACTAACTAAACTGAGTATACAAATACTCTGGTCAAGTATTTGAGAATTGAAGTAAGCTAGTATGGAAGTACTGATTGTACTTCTTTTGAATTCCTTGACCAAGTAGTTAAATGAAACAATTTGGTAGTATAATTAGATGAAAAGAATAATGGTGATAAAATGGTGAAAGTGAAAAGGATTTTATAATTCAATATGGAACTGTGGCAAGCATGTAATTTTATATAAGAAAGATGAAAGGCTAATGGATTATAAAGGCAGTCTCTAATGAGTTTGAGTTTGAGTATGAAATCTGAAATTGTGAGAAAAAGCTATGAACTAAGATGCACACTAGATGATCTTCTTTATGAAGAAAATTGATGAATGCGAATGATAATATAGAATGAGTCATAACCCTTATCCATGAAATATGTAATAAAATTTTAAGTGGTTATAATCTTTATTTAAACCCTTTACATGAATGCATTGCTCCACAGACGTGCATGCATGCATGGGAGACTGGGTCACCTAAACTCATTTGGATTTTACTTTTACCCTAACTAGGGCTCATATGGTTAGGCTTACTATTTCACCTACATGACTCTCATTCCCCCAGAATAGGTTTTAGGGCTCGGGTTACAGACTACCCCTACACCTTAAGGTTTTATGATGCCCTTGACCCACCAAGGGTTTTCCTAAACCAACCCTAGATCCATCTAGGGTTCACCCTTGCAAGGAAAAAACCCATAAAATATTTTTCTTTACTTTATCATTATTTTCACATTACATGTACATTAATTGACAGAGGATGCCTTAATCCTACTTATTCTCAAAAACCCTAACTTGAATGAGTATAGAATTATCTTTTAGGGTTTAATAAGAAAAGGGATGACAAGTGGATGAAATCAGAGATAAGAAGCCTTGGAGGAAACATTACTTTAGGTAGACCCTAGGTTCTATCCAGGCCAGTATCACATTGGTTAAGAGAGTCCTCGTATACCAACTTAATGGTGTGAAGGAAAAATATTATCAGCCCTAAAAACAATGATCCTTTCTAGACACCATTAACATCAGATTATGTCTTTATAATTTTCCTGACATGTCTACATAATACTTGAAATAATAAACTAAAAAATATTAATTGAAAATTTTTAGGATCTGATACCAGATGTAACCACATCACTTTTTAGGATCCCCAAATTAAGGAAGGACCTTAAAGTTGATAGCCATTACCAAAAATCCCCAAGATCCAAATTTAACCAAATAAAAAATAATACAAATAATTTCCCTTAATTCACTAATGTTGTTTAGAATAACTATAATGGTGTTTCTCTAAGGACATACATCAATTTCTACCATGAGCTATTAGATATTGAGAAGAAATATTTTAGTAATCCTCATCTACTTAGCTTAATGTCTTCAGTGGGTTTTATCTAGTTCATCATGTCTTGATATCTTCATGTATAGTGTTTACCAAGAATGGCGTAAGACAAAACATGTATCAGTATATTAGTATATTGTGTACGTGGGGTGCATCCAAAAGTGTGCAAGTACTATAGCAAAAAATATTCAAACAATTACTTACAATTAAGTATTGTCATTTTCTAACCCACACTTGATATGCCATCTTGGGTGTGATCACAGTCCAATCCTAGCTCATGTGCATAACCTCTAGATACCTACCATACTAGGATTCAAAATATGATATCTTATCTTATGTGATACTCATTGTGGCATTATAATTGAACACAATGTAAATAAACATCCAACAATTTATTTGAATAATCCTCAAGAAATACTCAGCAAACCTCGATGATAGATATTGTGAGTAGTCACAATTGTAACCATGTACCTAAATATAGAGCCATGAATATCATGCAATCATACTTTAAGTACTTTGATCATATCACCCAATCAAGCAAGCAAAGAGGAATACAAGCAATTCAACATTTAATTTGCATGTACATAAATCCTAAAGTGTCACCATCACATTATTCAGATTAAACCCTAATCGGGTCCTAATCTAGGGTTTTTGGGTTGTCTTGGGTGTAGATAGAATAAGGAAACATACCCTAGTTCCATCAAATATTAAACATTAGGTAAAATCCTAATTGTCATATCTATCATACACTTGCATTATAAACACTTAGATCAAATTATGTTCATTCATATCATGGCAAGTAATGATCTTTGGTTTCAAAATTGTAATCATAAATATGCATGTTTATCCACTTTAGACACCCTAATTAATCATCATATTTATCATCGTCGTCATCCTAGATTGCTATTGTTTCCAACAATATCATATTATAACATGTAATGAGAGCATTTAATGTATTCAACATGCTAATACACAAATATAAAGTTTTTATGTACTAATAACTTACTAAACATGTATCCAAGTTAGTTTTGGAATAGGAAACTTTATTCGGTTCTGGAAGTATTTAATTTAGATTGCAATTTTTCCCCCAATCAATTTCATATATAACATTGCTATGTTTGGATAATCCTTGCATCCACTACGATTCTTCAAAGATATGCTTCAAAGAAAAGAAAATTCCTTAACTATGAGTGACTTGGCAACCCCTTATTGGGCCACACCACACGGGACCCATGATACATCTGGATAAGTGGGGGTGTCATGTGTGTGTTGAGCCCACATTTAGTCAGCCAGTATTGTGCCAAATCGACAATTCGTCGACCACATCCTTGTACAAGGTGTTGCTTCTGTCTACATTGATGTAGACTTGAATGTGCCATCATTAGCACTGTGGACAGGGTTGTCTCTAGCACCAAACCTCTCATTCACTGGGTGTGTTAGATGTTGGGGAACCTTCTCCATCACTGTTATAGGATGTTTGTCGCCTAGTGTCCTTCTCGCGTGGCTCACAATCAACACTCATGCCATTGTGGGTGGAAATGGAAATTGACCCTACAGTGGGGTTCCTATGGTTGTTCTCCAACGACGATCATCTTAGGTCTATAAGTAGAATAAAGACTTCCGGAAAGCATCCATGGACTGAATGGAAAAGACCTTCCCCATCCATACGCCTCCTCTTATTTTGCTTGAGGATGGTGGTAAGGATGTTATTTGTACATGGTTCTTTCTGCTCAAGAGTTGCACGAGTTCTGACCAAGGGAGTCCTCAGTGGGCTTCTCCTGGGTCCATAGGTTTTTGAGATGTCTTTCATATATCAAACTTGGTTTTTGAAATATTTCATTAAAGCAATTACCATTATATCAAGAAACGTTCTTTTGTTCCCAATTTCTAGAATTCTATCCCTTTTCTTTATTATCTTTAAGTATACCAAAAGTCAATTTGAAATAATACCACTTGATGTCTAAAAACTTGTGTGGCCAAACTGAGTTAGATAGTTACTCCATTAATTATATAAAATACCATATATCTTATTTTCTTTTGAAAGCTTCCTTATTAACTCATACTTCTTTTTTCCAAAAAATCATGAAGCCATTACTAATTATTATGCACAAAATATCTTATTTCTTTGTCTTGTGTCGTGAGGTCCTATTTGTAAAGCAAATAGTCTCATGGGATTCACTTTGGACAAGGGTTGCACCCCTACCACAAAGTGGATAACATTATTATCCCATCAATAATACAATTGGGGAATTTACTTATCAATTTATGCCTTATATTTATTTAATTCAATTTCATCAAAATTGAGGATATTACAAAACCTTGTTAGGTCAAGTTCTCTAACTTTATTGAGACTTTAATCACATGTAATTCGATTAATAACATAATGTGTACATTAGTTCATAATCATTAAACCCTAATTGTGGTCTTTGAATTGTTGAAGAAATTGAATGTGAAAAAGAGCATTTAAAAACATGTTAGATATATAGAGAATCAAAAGATATTTCCAAGGCATATTTTCCATCATTTTCTGTGGTCATATGCAACAATTATGAATTTTGCAATATTGACAAATCAACATTTAGGAAAAATGTGGAGGTTTAAACAAAAAACAAATCCAGTTGAAATGAAGTGCAAAATAATGAGAAAACATAGGTGCACGTAATGCGTACATCAAAATTATAGGGGCTAAACAATCATTTAGGACAACATGAATCCTAGCGGCTTAAGAAAGAAAAACACAATGTTGAAAGACAAAAATACCCTTGTCAATTTTATTGTTTGATTTTGATGGCATGGACAACAAGGGGATCTCGATCCCTAGTTTCTACCCCTTCCATTTCTCTTGCAAGAACCATGGCATGAGCTCAAATCTCCAATCAAAGCCAAGACATGTGGATCCTGGAAGAAAGGAGAAGATGTCTTCCATGATCCGCAAGCCCCTGTAAACTTGGCAAGCCCAAGCTCAGGACTTAGGGAGGATCAAAACTCGACGTCCAAGCCATATCCACAAATGAATGTTATAGAAACATGGAAACAATGAAACAAAATTTAAAACAACTAGAGGATAGGACAGAGGAGCCTGCATGCCAAAGGAGAAGATGAGGCAAAGCCAAAACAACATTTGTGCCATTGAAGAGACTATTACGACACTTATTTATAGGGAAACATCACCAAAATAGGGGAGGCAAGGTTGGTAATCAAAGAAATAAGAAACATAGAAAGAAAGGGATCAAAAAGGTTTGAGAAACCATCAACAAGATCATGTGAAGCCAAAGACATTGTTTCCCTGGGCCAGATGACCATTGTAGAGCCATGAAGTCAAGCATTAGTGAGGGCAATAAGTGAGCTAGAGGGTATGGTGCTTGGTCAACCCTCACGATAAACAAGACATGTGTAAACCTACACAGAGACATAGAGAAGCTTAATGGGAAGTGACTTTCTTAGGAGGGGTGTTACAACCCCGATTTTCAGGTGTTTTTTGTTGGAAATGCAATTTCCGCAATAAATGTATGATTATGTAATTGAAATGATTTATGTGCCTTGAATGGTTTCCTTTGATAAATAACCTTGTATGTTTGATTTTATGGGCCTTGTTGGCTATTGGGCCCAATAACAAGAAAAAGGAAATTAAAAGGAAAAGAAATCAATTAATAAAGGAATAACTGCGACAATGAGAAAAGAAAGATGTAGAAGTATCTCGAAGGCTAAGAATTCTCCTCCAAGGATAGATTTTGTATCTTTGGGATTTCTTGTGTTCCAAGGATTCCAAGTTGCAAAGATAATAGGAGATGAAAGAGAAAATACAAAGTAAATAAGCCTTAATTAAGGATAACTTGCACACAAAGATAATGTCCTTTTCGTATGGAATTTGGGACTCAAATTTGATATAAGAGTAGACTAAGTCAAGATAAAGGTTTCCCTAATTTTGGTTGAAAAAGAATGTACAAATTGAGAGATATGCTTTTTGCAAATTATCCTAAAGAGATATGATAATCTCTAAATCGTATTAAATGGCACAGATTTAATCAAACAAGGAAAGCTATGATTCGGCCTTTAATGTCACGTGCCTAATGTGGTCCATTTGATTGTGGATCTGATGGTGGGGAACTTATCTCCCTCTCTCGGCCATGGACAGGAAGCAGGAATAGTAAGATTCCCACTCCCCCTCAACTTCCTGCTCTCTCTGATCGACGAGAAATCTTGGAAACCATCTCATTAGTTTCAGAATGAGATTACAAATTCAACGAGCCTGAGTTTTTCCCTCTTTAGGAAGCTCTTAAAGAATCCCCTAAATCTCTGGGACTCTCGCTGACCACCCTACACGGCCATGCCTATATATACGGGGTAGAATTCCCCCTTTGAGATCTCCCTAATGTTTGTGGAACTGTGCTCAACCCCAGTGAACTTTCCCTACCTTCAATTCATTCTCTATCCCACAACCTTCTCTGATCTTCTCTGGCTTTTCATCCTAGAACGCCGCAACACGGATGCATGGATTTCCTGCTATTCTTGCTTCTCTGGCGAATTGGAGGATATAGGTGAGTTCGGACGACCCTTGCGGAGCCGATGGTGCCTTTGAGTGCCTCTAGTGGGACATGTATCTCTAAGTCAACCATCTGGTTAACCCCACTACCTGGAGCGCATGGAGGAACAGTCGCGGATTGGGAAGACGATGGAAAGGAGGAAATTACCTCATTGTCCCGCGGCACTCTTGACCAAAACAATGACACCGAGGGCAAAAGTGGGAGCCACTGCTCTGGCTTGGTGCCTTGCCAGTGTGGTTCATGCACGACATGGACACCAGTGATTAGCTGGGTGGGGTCCATGTGAAAAGGAAAGGAGCGGGCCTCAATGCTGATGTGGCGGCTTCTCTTTGGCCACAGGTAATTAATCTTGTGAATATTCTAGAAATTAATTGGTAGCTCGATTTAAGGCATGTTATATATGAAAGTTCATCAAAAAATCATGAGAAATCTGTTAAAAATGATATTGAAGCCTGATATCGTTTCTAATTCCAAAAGTACCTTAAGTTAACCCTATTTATGCATTAAACTATGTGAAAACCCTAATTATGTTTAGAAATTGGATTTAAGGTCTTAAATAGGTTATTTTGAGACATAATGACCTGTTGAGAGAAACACTAAGAGTTAAATCTATTTAAGATGATAATATGCTTGCTATGGGTTTTTTACACATGAATATGTTATAATGCACATAGAAACCCTAATTTAGGGTGAAGAATTTTTAATATGGTTAATTCAAAATTCATTAGAAGAAAGTAGTATTGAGTTGATCCTAAGCATGTTAGGAAGGTTTTAACGAGCTAATTAGGGTTTGCATCTAGTTTTTCTATTTTAGGGTTTATAGTGATAATGATAAAGATGAACCCTAATGAAACCCTAAAAAGAAGTAGGAAACCCTAGGAAGCGAGTTCAAGTTGAATAGATAGAATCTTGATAAAGTATGTAGTAAATAGAGTATATGTGTTTTCAAGATTCTTGATTGTGTGGTTGAACTACTTGTTTGGATTGTTTCTTGGCTGGATTTGCTTATAGCTTGTTGAATCTGCTAAACAAGTATGTGGTTGAATTATGAATAATCGCTTATGATTCACAACATTTTCACAAAGTTTTCTGATTGCTATGAAACCTAAACTGTTGATTGTTTCAATTCTACAATCTCATAAAGTGGCCATGTGTATAACAATTAAGTATAAGTGTACTTCTCGAACCTACATACCAACCCTGATGTATGTTGTAAGACCAAGCCCTAGAGGGAAGGTCTGAGTTGGTCAAGCCCCAGAGGGAAGACCATTGGGCACCCTGAGAGGTGACACTAGGCACCAAGCTCAGGATGGAGAAGGTGGCCTTATGTCCCTTGCAAGGACAAAACCCTAGGAGAGGGTAATCCAGGGTTTGAGTAAAAGCAGTTGAGAAGTTACATTGAAAATGTAATTTGTCTTGTTAATCAACTATTTGCTATGTTTATGTTGTTAGTGCCTATTTGTGATGTTGTGTTTGTCACCACATACCAGTGTAGAAATATATTGACTGACATTGTGTTTGTCGGCATTTTAGGTGTTATCTAAAATTGGACAAATAGTAAACAAAATTTGTGAAGATAAATATTCAAAGGAGGATTATATAGCTTGATTTTATCTATGAATAGAAGTCATAGATCCTATTTTGATAAGGTATGCAAAAGTTTTATTTTATTCCAGCATTTTAGTTTAGTATTAGTAGAATGCGATAGTTATTTTTTATTAAATTGTTAAACCATTGATCATGAATTTTGGGATAACGCCTCCAACCTCTTGGTCTCCCTTGATTGGGGGTTACTAGGAAGTGGGGTCGTTACATTTGGTATCAGAGCCAGTGGTTTCTCATAATCCTTAATAATTATTAAAATTTACAAACTTTGTAGAACCAAGGGAGTTATTAGAGGATTTTCCAATGACAGAGGTGTCTCAAAAAGGATCATGATCCAGGGGCTGGCAATATTTTCCTCCACCCCGCTAGTCAGTCTATGAGGACTCCCAGATACCGTGTGACTGTCTGGCTAAAGTCTGAGTTTTTGACTGGAAAGAAGATACCTTTAGGACTCTCTCATCTATCTTCTTCCCTTATCAACCCTAATTCAAGTAAGGTTCTAGGGTTTATGGTTTTTCTCTCTCTTCCCCACCCCTCTTGAGGTCAGGGTAAGTAAGATATGGATTAAGGAATCGTCCACCAAATTACTAAAAGGCGTGTAAATAAGATTTCATCAACATATGTATAATAGTTTAAGTGTAAACTAAAGATTAATTACATGCTTAGGTTGCATGGCATGTTCCCTCAGAAGAGCTCTGAGGTTAGACCTTCTTGTGAGAGTATGAAGGGAGAGTTATCCCTAGAGGCAGAGGACTCCAGGAAGAGGAGGAGACCTGATGCATCCTCTGAGGATGATTCTAACCTAACCCTAACCCTAAGCGGAAGTTAGAGAGAGAGAGATGACAAGATGAGTTGGATAACATAGTTGACCATGCAGGTATGTACGTGGGTTGACATGCGTATAGGTTTTGTGTACCCATGAGAAGCATGATCTAGATTTTACCTAGTGCTTTTGGAGACCCGACCTTTGGCTGTTGTTCCTGTTGAGGGTGAAGAATAGATCCCTATTTGTGGAGGATAGTGGTGACCATATAGAAACCCTTATGCGCATGTAGGAGCAGAGAAGAGGCATGCACCTATGTAGAGGTAGACAACAGAAATGCCGACAGTAGGTTGAGACCTAGGCTAGAAGAGTATGTTGGATAGCTTATGAGATGAGCATGCCGAGCTCTGGATGATCTGGGCTGGACATAGGTTTTGGATCATATGTTTTACCCAGGTAGGTATACACATGTATCCTTAAGAGTTTGACCCATCTTCTTAGAGAGAACCCTCGATGGTAGGACCAGATTTAAGGTTAGATCTAGAGAGAGAGACCTAATGGGGAAGGTTGGACATCTTGACTCTGAGATACGAAGAATCATGAGAATTTGGGAATAATATGGCCTAGAATGGATGACCCTGAGTAGATAGTTGTGGCTGCCTCATGCACGTTCCTCAGAGGCTTGTTGTACCTTGGTTGCCTAAAGAGGAACCAAACCCTGGAATGAGAAGAGGCTTCTTGAATCGATGTACTGTGGTTATATGTACCTACCTTTTAGGTATAGGAAGGAGAGTTCCTTAGACCTTGATGAGGTATGGTAACAAGTGTGAGGCCTCACACCCAGTTGGTTGTCCTTATGTAGGACGCTAAGGTGTTGTTCACGTTGAAGAATGATAGGAAGTGCATGCCATACCATGTACCTATTTGGGGACGTGGTTGAACACCTGAGCATGTTGTTAGATAGTTGATGCATATGAAGTTAACATGGGGTTCCTAGACCAAAGAGAGGAAGTAGTGGTACCTGGTGCACCTGATGCTCATGAAGATGGTTGAGTTCCTATGGATTCGAGCATGGCACCCCCTCATGTTTAGAGGAAAAGGAAACCCCTTGGACTAAGGTATATGTTTGATGAACCCCTCACACATAGGTTGGTGACATATGCATGTATGATATTGTTCTAATGTTGAGGAATAAGGAACAAGTATGATAAACCAAGGAATGCATAGTTTCTTAGTGGGTTGTCTTATTGCTAGCTATATGCCTAAGTAGAATGATAGAGCTAAGCTGGCACATGATGATGTAAACCCTGGATGTAAGGATGTTTGTGACCTTTGTTGCTACCAAGAGATAGTTTTCTCCCATCCTGGGGAGGGACCCTTCTATAGGATGAGTATCAACTTTTGTTTAGGTTTGAAGTAACCTAAAGAGATCTCATAGGAGCTTGATGAGCCAAGTTGGGAGAACATGCTGTGATCATGAATCTATAAACCCATAGGTGGCCATATCTAAGGGCATGGGGATATATTGCCACAGAGGTAACATGTATGGGGCCTGACTGAGGTAGGTAGGTCGCCATGATCCCTATGTAAGGATGTAAGTTTGACCATGAGTGCCCAAAGAGATGATAGAGATTTGGGTAAGGATTCAAGTTTGAGATGTACCAAGTTATGATCTTAAGTCAATACTAGGGTTAGGTAGGGATAAGACCAAGGGGAGTAGGAGTTGTCTGTTCCTAGATGTACAAGACCATAGGGTCGGGAGGTAACACTTATCTTTGTCCGAGAACCATGGGCTAGGAGATTGATCACCTTCATGAGTTCATGGGATCCAAAGGGAAAATTGAGGTAGGCACTCCCTAGATGCATAAGGGAAATGACCCCAAAAGTACCAACACCCTACAGACCTTGAGGAGATGACGAAGGATCTTGTGACAACCCAAGAGTGTTTGGGAACAGTTCTTCATAGATGTAAACTTGAAATCGAGATGTTCATGATGAGGAGACATGTGATGCATGTTTCAACTTAGATTGGTAAGTGTGCTGACGAGGTGTGATGCACCATCTCTACTCTTGGAATAGGATGAACTCTATATTTGGATTGTAGCCAAATGCTTATTTCTTCTCATTATGGGTGTGAGGGATAGGGCAAAACACATTCCATACACTAAGGATAAAGATAATGTGAGTTGAAACATTGCTATGATGTTTGAGGATAGAGAGAGTATCATACTTTTTGGAGAGTACGTTGAATGGATGGTTTACAAACACCAAGAGAATTAAGGTAGTCATCATATGAGGACGTTCTTATCAAGAGCAGTATGGGATTTAGAAGTTATATAAGTTTGAGTTTGATAACCAAGATGATGAGCTTAAAGTCTTCTTGACTCAATTAGACTAAAATCTGAGATGAGGATGATGAGTGAAGTATATGAAGGTTTATGTCTTCACCGTTACCTAGTACATAAGGATGTAAGGCAGTAATGGATGCTCTTAGTTGAGACATGTCTATCTTGTTTAGCCAGTACAGAGGTTAGAAGAGTTTGCTACATAAACACTAAGTTTGTGAGACATATATGGCTAAAACTCTAATACAACCAGACCCGTTGGTCGAGTTGGTGGTTCCTTGGTTAGCCACCCTACAGCTTGATGCGATAGAAGGATGGTTGTACAACCTCAAATACACCTCTCTGGAAAAGAAGGTGATGGAACCCACGAATAGAGTGTTTTAGGGTTTCTAAGAAGTCACCTTGAGGAATCATTTCATGTAATAAGCTCATGATTTCAAGTACATCGTACATCGTTGTACTATTGAGATGGTTACGGTTTGCATTGGTACTTGGAAGAGGGATATAGAGTTCCATGTGGCCAGTTGTCGTACATGCCATAGGGTGAAGGTCGAACACTACTAACCCAGAGAGCTGCTACAGAGGATGAAGAGTCCCCAGAAGGGAATGGGAGTGGATCATCATGGACATTGTGGTGAGTCCCCCTTAGACCAAGAGAGGTCAGGATGCAGTTTGGGTTACGATAGATCGCCTTACCAAGTTGACCTAATTCCTTGCCTAAGAGAGAGGACACTATCAGTGTGACAGATCTGGTTGAACTATATGTGAGAGACAAATAGT
This sequence comes from Alisma plantago-aquatica, assembly GCA_963693085.1. Classification (NCBI taxonomy): domain Eukaryota; kingdom Viridiplantae; phylum Streptophyta; class Magnoliopsida; order Alismatales; family Alismataceae; genus Alisma; species Alisma plantago-aquatica. The sequence goes on along the minus strand of OY856412.1, from coordinate 877,387,390 downwards.
TCAACTACATTGTGATATGAGTTCAACATCTAGAGCATGACCTCAAATTCACTTCCATGCGGTAGAGGTAGGTACATGAAGAACTCAACACCAGGTTGAAGCTTGGTACCGCTTATCACCCATGACTTATAAAAAATCAAGAGAGTATGATCCAAACTAGAGGGTCTAAAGAGAGCATGTGTGCTCGTCCAGGGTGATACATGGGAGCAGTTCCTGCCCTAAGAGAGTTTGTTTGTGATGATAGCCACCATAGCCAATATTGAGATGTAAGAAGCTTTGTAATGGAGGATGTGGATGATGTCGGTAAGAGTACCTTGTGAAGGTCAGAGAGACCATAGTGTGTGGAGACAAAGTCACTTTGATTGAGCGATGGTTGAGATAGCCCAGGGGTGACATGAGTCATGAGATGATATGAAGCAGACTGACATGTAGTTCACTGTGGAAGAACATGTGTAATGAAAACCTGACCCCTCTGAGATATAGCTAAGAAGGCTGAGTCCCTGATACATATGTCCATTCAATATGGATTGGTGGAGATGCTTATGTTTATCCTTACCCCTCAGGATAACATGATGTATGATGTGTTCCATGAGTTCAATCTAGAGCATAATGTGATATACCTGAACCATGTGTTGAACATTGAACCTATTAAGCTTCAAAGGAGGCTGACATATCCTGAGTCACCTATGAGGGTACGAGATACCAAGGTGGGAGAGATATCAAATGTAATAATATAAGATGACAAAGGTTCTTTGGAAGCACCATGGAGAGGATGATGCCACAGGGGAGTCAATGATGGACATAGAAAAGTCCTATCCTATTTTTTTTCTGTTTGGTGGAATTTTGAGGGCAAAATTCATATAAGAGGGGAAGGATGTTACAATCCCAAATTTTGGGTTCTTTTGGTTGGAAATGAATTTTCCCCAATAAATGTATGATTATGTAATTGGGATGATTTATGTGCCTTGAACGATTTCCTTTGATAAATAGCCTTGTATGTTTGATTTTGTGGGCCTTTTTGGCTATTGGGCCCAATAACAAGAAAAAGGAAATAAAAAGGAAAAGAAATCAATTAGTAAAGGAATAACTAAGACAATGAGAAAAGAAAGATGTATAAGTATATAGAAGGCTAAGAATTCTCCTTGAAGGATGGATTTTGTATCTTTGGGATTTCTTGTGTTCCAAGGAGTCCAAGTTGCAAAGATAAAAGGAGAAGAAAGAGAAAATACAAAGTATATAAGCCTTAATAAAGGATAACTTGCACACAAAAATAATGTGCTTTTCCATTAGAATTTGGGACTAAAATTTGATATACGAGTAGATAAAGTCAAGAAAAAGATTACCCTAAATTTTGGTTGAAAAAGGATGTATGGATTGAGAGATATGTTTTTTGTAAATTATCCTGAAGAGATGTGATAATCTCTAAGTCATATTAAATGTCATAGATTTAATCAAACAAGGAAAGCTATGATTTGGCCTTTAATGTCATGCACTCATTTTGGATCGTTGGATCGTGGATTTGACGGTGGGGAACTTGTCTCCCACTCTCGGCCATGGACAAGAAGCAGGAACAGTACGGTTCCCACTCCCCCTCGACTTCCTGAGCTCTCTGATCGATGAGAAATCTTGGAAACCATCTCATCAGTTTTGGAATGAGATTATGAATTCAACGAGCCTGAGTTTTGCCCTCTTCAGGAAGCTCTTGAAGAATCTCCTAAATCTCTAGGACTCTCACTGACCACCCTCCACGGCCATGCCTATATATAGGGGATAGAATTCCCCCTTTGAGATCTCCCTGATCTTTGTGGAACCGCGCTCAACCCCAGTGACCTTTCCCTGCCTTCAATTCATTCTCTATCCCACGATCTCCTCTAATTTTCTCTATCTTTTCCTCCCAGAATGCCATAAAATGGATCCATGGATTTCCTCCTATTCTTGCTTCTCCGACAAATTGGAGGATACAGGTGAGTTTGGACGAACCTCGCAAAGGCGACGGTGCCTTGGAGTGCCTCTCCTGAGCCATGTATCTTTGAGTCAACCATCTGATTGACCCCACTACCTGGAGTGTGTAGCAGAGCAACTGCGGATTGGAAGACAATGGAAAGGAGGAAATTACCGCCTTGTCCCCCGACACTCTCGATCAAAACAATGACACCGAGGGAAAAAGCAGGAACCACAACTCTGGCTTGGTGCCTTGCCAGTGTGGTACATGCACGACATGGAGGCCAACGATTAGTTGGGTGGGGTTCGTGTGAAAAGGAGAGAGCGGGCCGCAACACTGATGTGGTGGCTTCTCTTTGGCCACATGTAATTAATCTTATAAATACTCTAGAAATTAATTGGTAGCTCAGTTTAAGACATATTATATATGAATGTTCATTAAAAATATTGAGGAATCTATTATAAATGATATTAAAGCCTGATATCGTTTCTAATTCTAAAAGGACCTTAAGTTAACCCTGTTATGCATGAAACTATGTGGAAACCATAATTATGTTTGGAAATCAAATTTAAGGACTTAAATAGGTTATTTTGAGACATAATGACATGTTGAGAGCAAGATTAAGGGTTGAATATGTTTAAGATGATAATATGCTTGCTATGGGGTTTTTACATTTGAATATGTTATAATGCACACAAAAACCCTAATTTTGGGTGATGAATGTTTAATATGATTAATTCAAAATTCATTAGAAGAAAGTAGTATTGAGTTGATCCTAAGCCTGTTAGGAAGGTTTTAATGAGCTAATTAGGGTTTGCATCCAGTTTTGCTATTTTAGGGTTTATAGTGATAATTATAAAGATGAACCCTAATGAAATTGTAAAAAGGAGTAGGAAACCCTAGGAAGCAAGTTCAAGTTGAATAGATAGAATCATGATAAAGTATGTGGTAAATAGAGTGTATGTGTTTTTAGGATTCTTGATTGTGTGGTTGAACTGCTTGCTTGGATTGTTTCTTGGTTGGATTTGCTATTAGCTTGTTGAATCTGTTGAACAAGTATGTGGTTAAATTATGAATAATCGCTTATGATCCATGGCATTTTCACGAAGTTTCCCGATTGCTATCAAACCTAAACTATTGATTGTTTCAATTATGTAATCTCATTAAGTGACTATGTGTATAACAATTAAGTATAAGTGTACTTCTCAAACCTACATACTAACCCTGATGTATGATGCAAGACCAAGCCCCAGAGGGAAGGTCTGAGTTTGTCAAGCCCCGGAGGGATGACCATTGGGCACCCCGAGAGGTGACCCCAGGCACCAAGCTTAGGATGGAGAAGGTGGCCTTATGTCCCTTGCAAGGACAAAACCCTAAGAGAGGGTAATACAAGGTTTGAGTAAAAGCAGTTGAGAAGTAACATTGAAAATGTAATTTGGCTTGTTAATCAACTATTTTCTATGTTTATGTTGTTAAAGCCTATTTGTGATGTTGTGTTTTTCCCCATATACCTGTATAGAAATATATTGACCGACATTTTGTTTGTCGGCGTTTTAGGTGTTATTTGAAATTGGATAAACAGTAAAATGGAATTTGTGAAGCTAAAGTATAAATATTCAAAGGAGGATTAGATAGCTAGATTTCTTCTACGGATAGAAGTCTTAGATCCTATTTTGACAACCTATGCAAAAGTTTTATTTTATTCCTACTTTTTAGTTTAGTATTAGTAGAATTTGATAGTTATTTTTGATTAAATTATGAAACCATTGATCCTAAATTTTGGGATAATGCCTCTGACGTCTCGGTCTCTTTTGATTGGGGGTTAACAAGAATTGGAGTCGTTACATGGGGGAGGTTGAGTAGAAGCATCGGTCATGGAAGTAGAAAGAGGAATAGGCCATGAGGTCCAGGGGCACTATGGGTTCAATCGAAGGTGGATTTTTCAAGGGTGTGGAGCGGCAATGCTTTTGGCACTCTTAAATAGAGGTGGGCTTCATTGTGATCGCGACTGCTATGACATGGTACAGAGGGGTGAGAATGCCAATTTTGACGTTTCATCCACAACCCATGAGGTGAGGTGAATAAGGGCCTTCCAAAAACTAGAGAGAAAGAAATATTCAAAGTAAAAGAAGTATCTTGAAAAGGTGGGGAGATGAAGGAGAGAGTGATCACAAAAGGAAAGCACGCAAATTGGGTTCAAACCAGCAAAAGGAACGAAGGTGGGAGATGACGTGATGGCTGTTAGAACAGAAATGGGGGGTGGATGTTGATCACAAGAAATAAAAGAAATTAATGTAGTGCCTGATAAGTGAAAAATAACCAAAACCTTAGAGTTATTCATGTATTGGATGTATTTTGAAATAAAATCTTAATTAAATTATATTCAAACCTTTCCTAACTGATTTGAAAACTTAAACATTGTAAAAAAGAGTGCAAATTTTGACCATAGGATGTTTGGGTAGTCTAGATCCTTCCTATCCAATACAATTCGAGTTATACACATCTTATATCCATAGTTTGTACATTGGTTATTTAACTTGATTATTATGTACTAAAGGATGAGATAAGTGGGAAAATACTTTCCTTTGAGATCTTTTAAGTCAAATTTTGAGATAAAAATTTATTACCCACTTAAAAACTATGTCATATATCTTTTATGCCTTTTTTGAGAAACTTTCTCAGAGGAGAGAGAAATGACGTTAATGATACTTTCTTCCCATGTAAAAAGTTATATAAAGAAAAGGAAAATTTCTTTCTTGAGTTATCTAATATATATTTTTGAATATCACTCTTTTATCTTACTCTTTTATTTCCTTTAAGCATCATAAATGGTAGGAGAGAGGAAATGGGAAGGGGAAACTAGTATTCAACATTTTACATTAATTGCAACACGTTATGCCATATGTTTTAAGAGAAAGTATACTTTGTATTTTTCCCACTTTATTATTATATAAGAAATATCATTTCATGGTGTTTTAGATTAATTCCTTTGACTATCTTTATTTATATAAATCATATTCTAAGTTTTGGAATAGTTGTGAAAATTGGGGCGTGAAAATTCTACCCACCTTTATATAAATTTCATCCTCAACATTTCTTTAGGCTACTACCCTTCCTAACCTCATTAGTTAATGACAATTAAAATTCCAAGGTTCACTTAGGTTTATAGTTTTTCTTGAAAATAGATTTTTAAAATATGAATCTAAATTTAATAAAAGATGCATGTGATGATGGATTATCTATTACTTTGGTCTCCATCTCAAATTTACTTAGGGTTTAAGAAGACAAACTTATCACTACACTTAGGGCATCTACCTTTGATGTTTTCATGAATTTATATCATTAGGTGTAGGTGGTTATATAATATTTTATCTTTAGGTATCTCCTACACTTCTTGATATGTGGTGATCAGGCACATACCTAGAGATGTGGGATCATGTCATGCCATGTCTGACTAAAATGCTAATACATGTATCCCACACCAGATGGATAGTAAGAAAGGAGAAATTCATCTAAATTCTTATTCTTATGAAATTCCTCTTCAACTCTTAATAGGTTGGACATAACCATTGAGAATGGAGAGGCTATCTCATGAGATAGGATTAGGTTGATACTCAAATCTATCTAGGTAAACCTCTATCCAAATCATATCTATTTTTATCTAGATGTTCTAGGACATGATATCTTTTCTCAGAATTCCTTCCTATACCCTAATCTCATATCTTCATTCTATGGTGACTATGTGAATCATATTTTCCTAATGGCCATCTACTAAATGGCTCTTATACCATAATATAACATCCCACTTTTCCAAACATATCTGAGCGAAAGCATTTTACTCAAGGGGAATGTCACAACATGTTAATCATTGCAATTTGAATAAATGAAACACCATGCATTAATTGGAAACTTATTTATACATACTTCTTGAACATGTATAAATCTAAATTTGTTGGTCCAAAATGTGGATACCATATCTATGGCATGATATAAAAGACTGGATTGGCTTGGAAAATGGCACCCCATCATGCTAAGCTTGAAAATGTCCTAATCCTTGATTGTCTTTTTCTTTTATAGTTGTGGAAAGACATGCGGACATCATGTCCCCAACCATGCAAAACAAACAACATCATAAGAAAGTAGTACTTGACACTTTATAAGACTAAAAGTAACTATAACTTAACATAAAGTAAATTTGACATGAAATAAAATTTACATGAACTAGACCATGTATTTATTATAAGAACTATTTGAATATCATAAACAAGACAAATTAAATGAGTGAATATATGCTACCTCTCTTAATGTCCCATAGGATCCCATAATTTCTAGAAAGCCCATAATTCTATGAAAGTCCATAATGACCCAGAGGTCCGTGATCAAGGTGCATATAAACACAGTCAATCCCTTAACTTTAGTAATTATGTTAGGCTTTTACTTAATCATTAAATGTTCTTAATCTTAATCTTGATCACAACTCCCTCTTAGTGCCGCAATGGGATGTTTCCCTCATAATATAATGGGATTTTCCCTCATAATTTTTTAATGGGATTTGTCCCTCATAATGTCTTGATGGTAAAATCATCCAAAATATATTATTTGCGTGTGAAAAAGATAAATAGGCATTTCAAGATAGTTTATTACATCAAGATGAAAGGAAGACGGGCAACAAGTTGAGCATCTAATCCTTTCTGAATAGCAAAACCAATCCTCCTAAATACTACACCCATGGACTTGGGGTTCATGATGTTACTATGCACAATGTTTTGAACCCTCTTGAGAAGTTCCACAACCTTTGATGCTAAGAAACCAAAAGTGTCAAATCCAAAAGCTATAAAAATGTGTTGATTGTTTATCACATGCTTTCACATGCTTGGCTACTTTGGATGTGGCCACTTTGAGAGCCGCTCATCCTATTGTAAATGACCCTCCACTCAGACCCAAAAGTGGACAAACCCCTATCAGATCTACACATGCATGATTTCCTCCAACCCATCAAAAAGTTAAGATATCAATTGGTCTAACGGTTGATCTCCCGTCCAATAGATTAGTCAAAAAGTTAATAGGTGCCTCTCTCTTAGAAGAAATTCTTGCATGTAAGAGTATGTCATAGAGAATGATCTGAACAAGATGGTCTATACTTGAAGCAAGGTAGCTCTCTGCAATGAACTCCATGCTCCCCAAAAGTGTCCAAACATGCCTTATGACAAATTAGAAAAATCTCATCAATAGGAAATAAAGGAATCATGTGATGGTACATGACAATGGTACTATACCCCACTGGTGACATATGCAGGCCTAATCCATCAATAGGAATAGGAAGGAGAAAATATTGAGCACGATCAACTTGTAGACATCCAAAAACAACTTTCATTCTAATGGTTATCTCAAACTTAACTTCCATTTCCTCAATAAGTTTGCTAAAAAAGGCACTCAACAAAGCATTTGGGCTCTATGACGGACAATGTATTGTTGGCAAAATTACTAAGGTCGAAAGTTGGAATAGTGACATGAAGGCAATCTAAAGCACTATCAAAATCAAAATATATAACGCAAATCCCACTGCCTCACAAAATATGTTCTTCAAGCACCCAAGATTTAATCATAGAGGCCCCAAAAGCATATGAAGAAGCTTCTATCACCGAGTAAAGCCTCACACAAAATGTCTTAATAGGATTTCTCCCCTTTTTAACATTACTCATGGATCATAGATCATAGTCATAGTTGAGATTTTATGATAGAACATAAGTAATCAGTCACACAATGATACATACACATGATGTTATCTTAGAAAGCATTCATAACTTCTTAAAACATTAAAATGTGCTTAAACATAAAATAAACATTCAATAAACCAAATTTTCTTGTGCCAAATATACTTGGCCCACTTACTTAGAGCAAACCTCCTTTGGTCAAGTCCTATGATTTGATTGAGTTTTTAATCACCTATAATTTCATTATACATAATGTGTACACTAGTTCATAATCGTTAAGCCCTAATGTTGGTCTTTCATTTATTGAACAAATTGAATCTAGAAAACAACATTTAAAAATAGACTAAACCAATAGAGAATCAAAATATCATTCCAATGCCTACTTTTTCATCAATTTTTGAGTTCATATGCATCACTATGGATTTTGCAATGTGTACCAATCAGAATTCAAAAAAACTATAGAGGAGCATCAATTTAAATAAAAGAATCTGATTTAAATGAAGCATGAAATGACGAGAAAATGTAGGCATGTAGCACACATACATTAAAATTACAGGGGCTAACTAGTAATTTAAGTCAACATGAATCTGCATAGCTTAAGAAAACAAAATGCAATGTTGAAAGATGTGAATACCCTTCTGAATTTCATTGTTTGATTTTGATAGTATGGACAACAAAAGGATTTAGATCCCTAGTTTCTTCCACTTTTATTGCTCTTGCGAGCACCATGGTTGGAGGTTAAAGCTCCAATTGAAGTTGAGCCATGTTGGTCCTGGAGGAAATGAGAAGATGCATGCCATGATCGACAAGCTCCCAAATCTCGAATGCCCCAAGTTTGAGACATGGGGAGGATCAAAACTCCACCTCCAAGCCATGTACATATCCAAAGGTTAGTGAAACACAAAAACAATGAAACATGACTGAAAACAACCAAAGGAGAAGACAAATGAGCCTGCGTGCTCAAGGTGAAGACAAGGCAAAGCCAAAATGACAACCACATGAGTGAAGGGACTATTGTGACACTCGTTCATTAGGAAACATCATCAAAATAGGGTATACAAGGTTGGTAATCAAAGTGACGAGCAACACAAAATGAAAGGGGTCAAAAAGGTTTGTGAAACATTCAATGTGATTGTGCAAAGCTAAAGGCATTCTTTTCCAGATCCAGATGGCCACTATAGAGCCATGTCATCAAGGGCTGATGTGGGATAGAAGTGGGCTAGAGGGTAAGGTGTTTGGGAAACACACACATAAAACCAAAGATGCAAAAATGAAAACAAAGCATTGGATAATTTTACTGGGTAGTTAATTTCTTAGGGAGGTGGGGAGGAGGTTGAATAAAAGCAACAATTATCGGAGAAGAAAGTGGACTAGGTCAGGAGGTACAAGGACACTAGGGGTTCCATTGAAGGTGGAGGAGTCAAGGGTGAGGTGAGGATGTGCTTTTGGAACTCTTAAATAGGGGTGGGCTTTGTTGTGATAGCAAGTACAATTGCATGGAAGAGATGGGTGAGAACGACAATTTGGGCATTTCGTCCATAGCTCAGAAGGGGAGGAAAATAAGGGCTTGATAGAAATGGGAGAGAGAGGCAGATTCAAAGGAGAAGATATCTCTAAAAAAGTGGAGAGATGATGGAGAGAGCAATCATGGAAGGAAAACACACAAATTAGGTTTAGACCAGCAAAAAGAACATATGTGGGATATGATGTGGTAGACTTTAGATAGGGATGGGCAGTGGATGCTAAGTAAGAGAAAGGAGTGAAATTAATTTAGCATGTGATAGACAAAAAATATCTGAAACCTTAGATTTATTCATGTATAAAATTTATTTTTAAATAAAATCTTAACTAAATATATTCCAACCTTTTCTAATTGATTTGAAGGGTCAAACATGATAAAAATGAACCCAGATTTGGATCAATGTTTATTGGGTAGTCTAGATTCTTCCTAGCCAATAAAATTTGATTTCAACATATCTTTTATCCATAGTTTCTACATTAGTTATTTAACTTGATTATTATGTATTAAAGGATGAGGTAAATGGGAAAATACTTTCCTTCATGATCCTTAGAGTCAAACTTCTAGATAGTCATGATGGATTGGATGCTCTAGAGGGGGGTGAATAGAGTTGAATGTACTTAAATAAAATTCATTAGACCTTCAAGATATATCACAAGATAAGGTTGCTAAATAGGAAATTTGAGTGCAGCAAAAACATGCCTAGCAGGGGAGAGATCGAACATACACCAAGTGACAAGCTATGTAGAGTGGTTCCACACTTAAAACTAGAAGTGAGTCAGTCCACTACCTAGAGAGGTCAACCTCTAGGATTTCTTAACCATTACACTCTTATATTCGTTCATAAGACTTGCAATACATGACCAACCAAAGGACTTACCCATCCAATACAAAGAGTCTTCTACCTTACCAAGGACTTACCCACTTTGCAATGAGTCTTCGGCCTTCACCAAGGACTTACCCACTCTTGCACAATTCTTCATCCTTGTAGGGATTATCCACTCTTCTTGGAGCTTCAGCCTTTGACTTCACCTTTACTTGGAGAAGCTTCCACCAAGGACTTACCAACTTGAGCAAGGAGTCCTTTGCCTTCACCAAGGTCTTACCCACTCTTTCTCCAAGTCTTCAGCCTTGATCTTCACCAAGGGACTCCTTCCCTTGTTCTTATTCACCTCTCTTATACAAGAGAGATAACCTTTCGTCTTCATGGTTGAAATGAGAGATAGGGAGGTGGTGGAAGTGAGAGCTTCACAATATATACATGTAGGACTAGATTTCTTACAAATTTCCTACTCACTCTAATGAATGTAGCAAGTGACTAAGCTTTTAGAGAGAGGAGGTTGTAGGAGGAACTCAACTATAGAATAGGAACCTCATATGGAGTTTTTCATTGAATGATCGACCTTGGAATGAAACCCAAGGGGTCCTATTTATAGTTGGGGATGCCTCTTAGCCTTTGGGAACACTTAAGAACAAAAACTAGATATTTTGTGGCTTACAACAGATATATTTTTTATTGTTGCAACTCCACAATGGTTAGAAACACTTTTCTGCACTTTTTCATACAGTGCAATCAGTCGAGTTTCTATAAAGGTAACTCGATCGATCACACTAAGAGACAAGACCAATTTAGGCCATCGATTGAGTTTGTCCTGGGGCAACTCGACCGATTCACTTAAATAAATTTTGGTCTATAGAGGGATCGATCAAGTTCTATGAAATGTAAACTCGACCGATAAAAAGTCATTTTCAAGATCCAATCAGGATCGGTTGAGTTTGCAACTCGACCGGTGAACAACCTGATGTGAATTTAAGAAAATAGATTTTAGTGCTTAAATATTCGATCTTAGTGCTCCTACTTTTTTCTAAGCTTAATTACAAGTCATACAATCATTATAAGTGATTTACAACATGATTCTAATGGATTTACAATATATTCCAAAAACATGCACTTGTATTGACTTTGACTTGTCTTTTCTCCAACTTGATATGTGCATGTTAGGGCATATGGAGTGTGTCTATACCTAATTTGAAATCACATAGGTAGAGGCATTAGACACAATTAATTGCAATGGTTTAGTCATCATCAAAACAAGGGTTTAGTCAATTTAGACCTTCAGTCAACATTCTCCCCCTTTTTGAAGATGACAAATCATTCCATAAATATATTGAAAGCATTCAAGTAAAGTCATACCATTGGAGAAACCTAGGGGTTTCGATAGAATTGAGTTCATATGATCCCCCTCAATTAATGCTAGTGGAGTTCTCATACTCCCCCTCAATTGATGTTATTTCTCCTGCATGGTTGGCTTTCATAACTTTTATAGAATACTATCTCTTCTTCTCATATATGTTCTACACATATATGTCTTCTCCCCTTTACATGAACATGCTTCTCCTCTTCACGTATGACATGGCTTCTCCCTCATTTTCCAAAGGAAGACATACCTTTGTCCCCCTTTATCATTTCAAAAAGTGGGGATATGAAGAAATAAGAAACACCACTTGTTAAGAGAAAGAAGATAACAAACGTTATAGAAGATCATAGCTAGGGGCTTGTCCAAGCATAGAAAGAAAAGCAAGTTAAATCATGCACTTTAACAACCCAAAATGCAAGATAAAGTTCTATAAAAAAATAATAAATTGTAATTTTGACCCTCAAGATGATGGAATTCACCCAAAAAGTGTTTGGGCTCATGGAAAAGCAATGTGTCTTTCTCAGAAGGCCGTTTGTGCATAAAAAACACTAGTCTTTCACCAAAAACTAAAATTGGAGCAAAAACTGCATGAAATTCAAAGATGCTCCAATTTCTACATACAAATTAGATCTATGTATATAGCATCACAATGTTATGCAAGCAACTCAAGATAGTACATATGCAATTTAAGGAACACGCTTGAACAAGTAACAAGGTACAAGTATATCATTAAGTTGAATACTACTAGATGAGAAAAGATACCAATTATAAACAAGGCTAGAACTACATGTATATGAACTACTTGTAGATGATATCATAAGTTAGGACTACTAGTAGGATATAGATTTTATCAAAATATGCACAAGTTAAAGATCAATCTATGAGTAGATGAAGAGATATATCCAAACAAAGAGATATGCAATTTTAGAAGCATGAAAGGATATAACTCACATATAAATATGCATCATTACTAAAGGATGATTACCACTAAGAACCTCAAGGTTATCTCAAAATAAGATATACACCTAGATAGATGTAGCAAGTTAGAGTACAATAGAAGCAATTGAAGACATAACCAAGGGATCCAAAGAGATCATCATCAAAGCCTGCAAAACAACTCAAAGCAAGTAATTGCAAGATATAGATATACCAATATAGAGCAATTAGAGAGATAGAGTTGTAAGCAAGAAAGGAAATTCAAGAACATGGCAATGAGCATATATAAAGGTACGAAGGGAGTGCCAAATAATAAAGCTAATGATTGAGAAAATCTAGTTGTGAGGAAAATTCGCATTCAATAAGACAAGTGTATAATCTGTGCATGGTGTTGTCAGTCGAGTTCTGTGTATTGACAACTCGATTGATGATAGTTGTTGGCAACACCTATTGGTGCCTGCCGGTTGAGTTTCAAGTAGGCAAACTCGACCAATAAAGCTGTTGTCAAAAAGTACATATATTCATAAAAACATATTTAGAGGGATGCTAAAAATATAAGCCATATGAAAACATGTGTAAGCAAGTTAGTAATGCACTATGAAAGCATTAGAAATAGTTTCTGAGTAAGAGTGTGAAGAGAATCACAAAATACCACCTGTTGACTCAAAAATCACATGCATAGTGCACACGAACTTGACAAAAGCAAGTTAGGATTGGTTATAAGATAGAAAACCTTTACCTTTATTCTTACCATTCATTTTTACACTTGTTGTTGTCCCCTAAACATCTCACCTTTCTTCTTTCATGTGGATTGAGAAGTCAATTTGAAATTTAATAGCTCAAGTCGACCCATTTGCAAGTACCTACAACAAGAAAGATGAAATGGTCCCCAATCATGTTTTTAGGTCCAGAGGGGTTAGCTTATCAATCCAAGTTCTATTGCTCTTGGGTGCTTTTCTAAAAGGACAACAAGTAGAATAATGACCAATATCATTGCAATAGTTACATGTTCCCATAGCCTTGGAACTAGAAGAATCTCCATGGAATATTGGAGGTTCTTTCCCTTTGTTGTTCCTTTGGCTACTATCATATCCTAAACCATGTATACCCATTTGTTTAGTAGTATGGTGTATGATTTCATTAAGATTCTTTTTACCAACTAAGAATCTTTGCAAAGAAGGTCTCAAACTATCATTATCATGCATAAGAGAAGCAATAGTAGAAGACAAATGATTGATATTGTCTCTAGCATGCAAAAGATCATTTTCTAAGCAAAGAGCTTTTGTTAAATAAGAATCTCTATCAATACGAGGAGCAACAACATTATTCTCTCTACTAGTAGAACTAGAGCTTGTCCTAAAAGATGTCCTAGGTATGTCATTTGCCTTGATCCTCAACTGATGATACCCTGACCTCAGGTCTATCTTGAGGAACACTATAGCACCTCTCAACTGATAAACAATCATCTATCCTTGGCAATGGATGATTATCCTTCACTTGACCTTGTTCATCTGTCGATGATCTATGTAAAGCATCATGGAATCATCCTTCTTCTTCCTGAACAACATTGGAGGATCTCAAAACTAAGCTCTCTCTAGGGAAAAACACTAAGAAACCCAACTGGAAAAACATCTTCAATCTCATGTACCACTGGTATTCCCTTGATACTAGGACTCATCACCTTAGCATCCACTACAAGTGTTAGGAAGACCTCACATCATTGTCTCATCATCTTCTCTTCCATCATATCCACCATAAAACATGTAGGAAGAAATGGGGATATCATAAAGAGATCTTACTTCTTCAATGGAAGTCACCTTGGGTTCCCATCTCTTAGGGAGAGTTCTAAGATCTTAAAGTTGATCTCTCCTCTATTCATAGGATGTCCTATAATAGAAAGACCATTCACAATGGTGTTGAGCCTTGAGTACATGTTGGCTATCTTCTCATCCTTTCCCATCTTGGAAGTTTTCAAGTAGCCCATTGAGCATGTAAACTTTGCTTTCCTTCACTTATTGAGTCCCCTCATAAGTGATGCATCGCTTTCTCCATACCTCATAGGTCGTCTCACAAGAGGAAATCCAATTGAACTCGGTGGAGGTCATGGTGGCACGAAGGATGTTGATTGCTCTTGCATTCAAGGTGTCTTTCTTCATGGTATCTTCATCCCATTCTTCTATCTTTGTCACTGGTAGCTTGTATGGATGGTCCACCATTTTCCATAGCTCAAGACTTGATCCTTGGATGTAGAATTGTAACCTTCTTTTCCGATAGAGGAAGTTACTCCCATCAAAGATTGGAAGGTTGATGAAGTATCTCCCACCTTGGTAGTCACCCATCTTCTCCTACTTGTAGAATTATGCTTGGAGAAACACTCTGATACCAATTGATGGATCCTAGATTGGTGATTGGATGCTCTAGAGGGGGGGTGAATAGAGCTGAATGCACTTAAACAAAATTCATCAGACCTTCAAGATATATCACAAGATAACATTGCTAAATAGGAAATTTGAGTGCAACTAAAACATGCATAGCAAGGGAGAGAGATTGAACATACATCAAGTGACAAGCTATGTAGAGTGTCTCCACACATCAAACTATAAGTGAGTTAGTCCACTACCTAGAGAGGTCAACCTATAGGATTTCTTAAGCATTACACTCTGATATTCATTCATAAGACTTACAATACATGACCGACCAAAGGACTTACCCATCCAATACAAAGAGTCTTCAACCTTACCAAGGACTTACCCACTTTGCAACAAGTCTTTAGACTTCACCAAGTATTTACCCACTCTTGTACAAGTCTTCAGCCTTGCAGAGATTACCCACTTTTCTTGGATCTTCAGCCTTTGACTTCACCTTCACTAGAGAATCTTCCACCAAGGACTTACCCACTTGAGCAAGGAGTCTTCTGCCTTCACCAAGGTCTTACCCACTCTTGCTTCAAGTCTTCAGTCTTGATCTTCACCAAGGGACTCCTTCCCTTGTTCTTCTTCACCACTCTTAGCCAAGAGAGAGAACCTTCATCTTCATGGTTGAAATGAGAGATAGGGAGGTGGTGGAAGTGAGATCCTCACTAGATATACATGTAGGAATAGCTCTCTTACAGATTTCCTACTCACTCTAACGAATGTAGCAAGTGATTAAGCTTAGAGAGAGGACGAGGCTATAGGAGGCACTCAACTATTGAATATGAACCTCATATAGAGTTTGGCATTGAATGTTCAACCTTAGAATGAAGCCCAAGGGGTCCTATTTATAGCTAGGGATGCCTCTTAGCCTTTGGGAACACTTAAGAATGAAAAATATCCATTTTGTGGCTTGTAATAGATATATTTTCGATTTTTGCAACTCCACAGCGGTTAGAAACACTTTTCTGCACTTTTTCATACAGTGAAATTGGTTGAGTTTCTATAAAGGTAACTTGACTGATCCCACTAAGAGACAAGACTAATTTAGGCCATCAATCGAGTTTGTCCTGGGGTGACTTGACCAATTCACTTAAATTAGTTTTGGTCTACAAAGGGATCTTTCAAGTTCTATGAAATGTAAACTCGACCGATCAAAAGTCATTTTCAAGATCCAATCAAGATTGGTCGAGTTTGCAACTCGACTGATGAATAGACTGATGTGAATTTTAGAAAATGGCTTTTGAGTGCTTAAATATTTGATCTAAGTGATCATAATTTTTTCTAAGTTTAATTACAAGTCATACAATCATTACATGTGATTTACAACATGATTCTAATGGATTTACATCATATTCCAAAAACATGCACTTGTATTGACTTTGGCTTGTCTTTTCTCCAAGATGATATAAACAAGTTAGGGCATATGGAGTGTGTCTATACCTAATCTATAATCACTCAAGTAGAGGCATTAGACACAATTAATTATAATGGTTTAGTCATCATCAAACAAGGGTTTAGTCAATTTAGACCTTCAGTCAACAAATCACTTATTACCCACTCCATGGTTATATTATCTATCTTTTATACCTTTTTGAGAAAATTTTATGGAGGAGAGAGAAATGAAGTTAATGATATTTTATTCCTATGTAAAAAGTTATAAAAACAAAAAGGAAAACTTATTTCTTGAGCTATCCAATATATTTTTGAATTCCAACTCTTTTATCTTGCTCTTTTATTTTCTTTATTCTTACTGAATAGTAGGTTAGTGAAAATAAAAAGGGAAAACTAATATTCAACATTTTAAATTAATTGCAACACATTTTGGCATATGTTTAAGAGAAAGTGGTCTGTCAATTTTCTTTTTTTCCAACTTTATTATTCTATAATAAATATCATTCAATGTTTTTTAAATAATCCCTTGAATATATTTATTTAACAAAAATCATATTCTAAATTTGAAATTAGTTGTAACGTTGGGGTGTGATTATTTATCTCCACAAATGTGAGATTTTGATTTTTTCAGTCCATAGATTGTGCTTATTTACATACTTTTGTATGACTAAACAATTCCAAATGTTATTTTTCTAACAACAAAGAACAACAATGATATTATTTATGAGAAGATGTGAATTGATTTTGATATTGAGAATGCCCCAATAAATTAGAATTTTGGGTTTGTGAATGATATCCCATTAACCTTGATGTTGCTAGGTTTGTCCAACATGTCACTTCAAATGATGCATGTCCTAATTTTTTTCTGTTGTGATATGATTTTGTCTAGGAGAGGGATGAAACTAAGAAAATAGGTGATAATAGAGGTAAGTGAGGAGTCTAGGAGTGCAATTCAACTAGATAAGGAGAGGAATTTGGATTTCCAATGAAACAACACATTGAAGTTTGTTGAATACTAGGTCACTTAATCGAGTTGTCAAGAGAAAAATAAGACATGGGAGGCCAAGGGGAATGTAATAGGAAATATTTTTTCATTGCAATAATTTTTCATTTCGAATCAGTGTCAGTCCATGAATGGATATGAATTTCTCAAGACTTGATTTACTTAAATTGACCTTGAGTCTAGAGTAATGAGTGAACGAACCTAAAATCAGAATTCTATTAATAATATTATGATTGTTAGGCATCAATAATAAAATAGTATCATCTGCATATTGTACACCATTATTTGGAAAACTAGGTATTGAATTGATATGAGCAATGGTAGTACCTATCTTGATCATAGAGCTAGTATATAAGTGAAAATAATGAACAAATAAGATGACAAGCGGTTACCCTGTCTATGTCCAGTTATGATATGGAAGTAACCAAATCCATAACCATTGATAGTAGTAGAGAAGTGTATAGATTGAATGCATCTATGAGTCTAATTTGTCCATCTTGAAGGGAAACCAAGTCCTCTGAGGCATTCTAATATTAATTTCCAATGGACTTACACAAATTCTTTTTTCAAAGTCAAATTTGAAAATTAAGGTAGGGAATACGATAAATAGCATCAGGAAATGTATAACTGTCACATAAATAGGCATGTTGAATAGTGAAGAAAGCATTTTTTTCAATCCTAGCCACCTTAGGGATATACCCTTTATACTCGATTATCAAGACTTTGGATCATTAACGAGGCTAGTTTTTGTGAATTGTAGGGAGAGGTTGATCACCAACCTTTTTTATCCAATGATGTATGTTTGGTTAAGGATACCAACTTAAGATGTAATTTAAACCATGACAATAAATGCAATTGAATAAGGAATTTTGAAAGAATATTTGATCTTTTCCTACTGATGATGATAGTATTCCATGTTAAAATCATCAATATAGACAAATAATCTTGACATTGGATAGAATTTCCTCTTGGGTGGAGGGTGAAATGAGGTGTTTAGGGCTAGAAACCTTGGTAGGAGTTAGAAAGTCCCAATGTTAGTGCAAGAGGTTAGAGTGAGATCATTTATTGTTAAAAATGTTATACAAATGTGTAATAATGAGATGTTGATTAGTGACCAAGTGGTTATTGATCGCAATATTATGAATGTGGGAATGTATTTTATGTGAATTGCATGCTTTGTGGGAATAAATCTTGTTTTTGTGTCTTTAACCCCAAGTAATTTTTAATATTTGTTTCCAATAATCTCTTGTTGTTTAGTGAGGCATAGAAGATTCTACATAATATATTTGGATTTAGCCTGATCCCAGTGGAGTGAACTTTCTTGGAGCAGCAGATCCTTTTCCATGGAAATATTTCTTTGGTGAATATTTCCAAATTTCTCTTTATTACATGAAATCAAAGTGTCTTAAAAGGTTTCAAGTTTGAGGTGTATAAAATATCCAGGTTCATAAACATATATATGGTTTGACCAAGAGTTTGTAATGGTGTTGGGGAATGTAAGATGTTGAATCCAAAATCTCTCATAGTGAAAAAATCTTGGACACCAAGGAGTGAGGTGAGTGTCAAGAGTCATGGGAAAGTGATCGGATATGTGTGTACATGTGGCTTTAGTGAAAATGATAGGATAAAGGTATCCCAAATTTCTGAGCACAAGAATTTATCTAGGTGAGACCATGATTATCCTCAGTTCCAAGTTTAACACTGAGGATTGATTTATCAATCAATTTTTTGTTAGTAAAAAATTTCATAAATCTTTCAATATTTTGATCATGTGGATTTCTAGAATGGATAGTCTTATTGTATACAATATTGCAACGAGTAAGATTGAAATTTTCACTCAAAACCCAAGGTGTATCTAAAATAGTGGAACCCAGTTGTCGTAATTTAGCTAAATATTCATTTTTAATATCTGAATTCACTATATATACTGGAAAAAGTCCTGATAAGGTTGCAAATAACAATTTTTAATGTGATGGTGACATAGTAACTAGAAAAATAAAAAAATTATGTGTTTGATGTTAAATAATATTCAGGTTCCATCCTACAATAATACCACCACTAAGATCAAAGGTATGAAACACATAAAGTAATTCCAATGTAATTCAATCTAGGAAGTATGCAACACATGAGCCATTTTTTTAGCCACATTATTATGGCAAACAAGATCAATGGGCATGTGTTTTCCTCTGAAGTCATCACACCATTTACACCATATCCAATTTGTTTGGCAACACTAATGTTTAATTTATATCAAAATATCAAATATTGCATACATATTTTCTCTAGGAAAAGGGTAGTATCTTTAAACTTGCAACATAAAAAATGTGATATTTTGTTTTGACTTCCAACTATCAAATAGAAGTATCTTTACACAAAAGGACATCAAATTAGATTTTATTACCTATGGTTTGAATTTTTCTATGTTAGTTTCTCTTGAGATTCACCAAACACGCTAACATATAAATATAATAGATTATGAAGTTACATACCATGCATTTTTCACAAGTGTTCATGCAAGATCTTCCATAGTGGGACGAATACATTATTTTATTGATTTTGTGGAATAGCATACCATGCAATTATGCCAGGGTCCTCAAACCATGGCACTCCATGTGGAATGATGTTTTAGGTTTTCTAGGAACCTTAACACAGTGCAAGATTTTTTGTTTTAAAATCATGATGAAAATATGACTTGTGTATGCATAAATAGATAAAAATATCAAACTCTTACCTTTGTGTTAAAAAAAGTTGCAATGATGTAGTCTAAAACTTGGTGAATAAGCATTTCACATATCAGATATAATTTGAGTCTATTCATAAGGTATGACGTCTTCAATTGGGTTTGATTTATGAAATATATTCCTCATAGTTTTTCTCCATAACTTCTAATAGATTTTCAAATCTATTACTTAATGTGGTATAGAAATTATACCAATCTTGTCTCACTTATGCGATCAACGCTTTATCTTGATGCTTCCTCATTGTATAACTAAATCAACTTGTTGGACTCGAGGTTAGTAGATTTTGAGGATCAGCTAGGTGGCACATGATGAGGCTTTTATTTGGATGTGTCAGACTATGCATAAAATCCACATAGATTTTAAGGATCATCTAGGTGGCACCTGATGAGGCTTTTATTTGTATGTGTTAGACTACACATAAAATCCACACCCTCAAAGCTCTAGGATTCACATAATTTATTGTGCTTGGGGAAGAAGACTGTAGAGGCAAGCACACACATGTTTGTGCATGTCACATGTGGTAACTAATGGATTCCTATGATTCACTAGAATGGATTTTGGTGTAATATATAAATCCACATGATCTAGTGAGTATGGTCCATCAATGTTTTACTTTTGGTGCATGTTCCATATAGTGAATATCATGTCTCCTTGTTCACATTTGCAAAGTGTTTATGCATATATGGTACATACATGAGCAACTTGAACACTTGGATCTCACATAGAATATGTGTTAGTTGGATATGTAGAACTTCCTAATGTGCTAGCCTCTTCTTCTTCATCTCTATCCCTTGTATTTTTCTAGGATTTCTAAAATTTGATAAACAAAGTGAATGAAAAAATCATTCCTTTTGTCTTGGCCACCTCGATGTCATGTGATAGGGAATAATGACAGATTATGGTTTATCAAACACATATGACCTAGATTTTGGATCCTTAGAATATTTGAAAAATATTCCATCAAAGGTAGTGGTAGGGATCAAGTACAAATAAAGGTCTATAATTTAATAAGGAGGAAATTAATCTAGTCTATACACAATTTTGGTGGACTCCAGTCCAAATCAGTGTCATTAAAGAAGGAAAACATTGAATCTAGGTTCATATATGTTTTAGCAGTGTGGTTGTACTCAGTCCACATAATAAACTTGGGTGCTGAGCTAGATTTTTTCCATCTAAATAGCACAAAAAAATAAATATCATTTCAAACATATATGTATATATAAAAAATTATATGACCATCAAACTTTTTTTTGGTCTCCCAAACTGTGTACTTCTTTTTTTAACCTTCTAAAATTAACTACTGTAGAAAGCTTGGAAGAAAGGAAATGTCTACTAGAAAAGTTAACTAAAATAGAAATGATAGGATAGAAATAGTCTAATATGTAAAGATATTAAAAATCAAACTTAAAAAAAAAAATCCAATATCTATCTTCACACCTTTCCAAATACCTTTAGAGTTCCTTTCTTTTCCTTAAAAATATGGAAGTTCCTTTCGCTCCAAATGTCATAGATCAAAATATAAATATTCTCATTGTTTAATTTTGACTTTATTCATATGCAAGATTGATTTAGGGGGAAAATTGATGTATTGATTTGAATATGTAAATTTCCAAAAGGGGAAAAGAGAACTCACAATTATAGAAAAAATGTTGTGCATCTACCATACCTTTTTGGCAGCAATAGATGATTGAGGGAGTGGTGGAATTATTTATCAATAAATTTCACTTCCTAGATATATGATCTTTCTCTATACATTTAAGTGACTTGAAATCATTCCTATTACTCTGAAGGCATTCCATAATTCCTTAGGATTGGATATTATTTGACCATCCACAAAAATTGTGTCCTCTTTGTCAATGGAGGGGTCAAAATGTTTGCTACTAAAGCAAACAATATGGTTAGTTGGCTTTAAAGTTTAGACATAAATCATTTTCATTATACCAATTTCATCCATGAAAAACTACTTTTCCATAGTAAACAATGTATTAATTTTTGAAAAAATCATCACAAACTTCTTTTTAATACAAGGGTACCTCAACATTAGTGCCTTGTTACCATTACCCACCTTCATACCGACTATATGAATCATATCCTTTATGAAAATTAATAGTAATTTCCACACACAAGACATATTTGATATATATATTTAACTCTATAAAAGGAGTCATCTTTGATGGACTTCACTTGGATCCATTTGACCCTAGACATTCCTTTTTATTAGCTTTGATTCAGACACACCATATATAATTGGTCACCTTGATCCCAAGGTCCACTTCCTTTTTAGGGTTAAAAACCTTCTCCCAGACCACAAAGTTGAGATGTGGACCACCTCAATGGAAATCCCTACATATTTTGTCAATGTAAATGGATAATATGCCCAATCAAGATAGAAAATAAGATAGAGTGAAAATGATAATATGCACCCTTCCTACAAACTTGGAATGTTAACGCTTAAGACTATTCTTCACTTTTGTCTATAATGGGTAAACACAAACTTCTACAAATCCTTCCTTTGAAAATAGGAAGCCCCAAGTACTTTCGAGGGAGCTCCCAATCTTCATTTGAAATGACAGTGATCTAAATTATCATCCATGGCACTGCTACAAAAAATAGAGTATATATTGGCACTAACTTAACCACTAGATAAATTTCCAAAGAACATAAGGCTATTAACAAGATCTATTGAACTTTGATCAAATTCTAAGAATAGATCCATATTGTAAGTATATAATCTATGGGTTACATCCAAAGAAATAAAAAAACTACAATGGAGTATACATCCTATTTTTCAACATATTTAAAAATAGAAGAAAGCCCTTCCATATAAATCATAAACAAAGGTGGAAAGATCCCCCTCTATATATTTCCCCTACTTGGATAAAAAGAGTTGGAGGAACTCCCATTAAGAAGAATTTGAAAATTAATAGTACAAAAAGTTTCATGAATACAATGAATCAAACATATAAGAAGATTCAATCTTTTAAGAATAAGATGAAGATATTTTTAATCCACAGAGTCATACACATTTATAATGTCAATCTTAAGATAAATTCCTAGACTATGGCACTTCATCATATTGTTTATTATTTCATTTACATGAAGAGTGGCATCAATCATTGATCTACCCTTGATGAAGGCTAGTTGAACATGATTAGTAAGACCATTGGGAATGCTCTTCAATTGATTTGCAAGAATCTTGGACATAATTTTATGAAGGACATTATATAGGGGAAGGCATCCAATCCTTCATATCATCAACTATATTGTTCTTAGGTCTAAGAATAATATTGGTCTTGTTTACCTCCTTGAGATGATGGCTACTATAAATGAAGTTTTACATCCCATCTATAACATCAGAACCAATAAGATTGTAACAAGATTTGAATAAATGGCAATCAAAACCATCTAGATAGGGTCTCTCTGGACATACGATTCCTTAACCATTTTTTAATTTCCTCACTAGAATCAATCACCATAGAATGAATGACATAAAATATTTGAAGTGCTTGACTGTTCAATTTTAGCATAGCAGACCACATTGATAGTGTTGTTAGTAACCACTACAAAAAATATTGTTTTAACTACTAAAATAATTGTAGTGAGAACCCCAAAAATAATAGCTAAAAGATTTATCTACATTTATCCTTACATTTGGAATATGAAGCTAATACCCATGTAGCTAATTGTTTATGCTACATTTTTTAAAATTGTAATTAGATATTTATTTGGCTATTAATGCACATGTAACCCTAATTGTGGGTACAATTTCCTTACGCATAAAAATATAGCTTCCATTGTAGATAAATATATGACTACAATTGTATTTTTATCTAGGTGAAAATGACATTGATTACAATTTGTATATGGATTTCATGTGTAGTAAAAATTAGCACTTTATACACTTGTAATTATAGTTAGTGTGTAGTGAGATATATCATGTATTACACATACATATGTAGTCAAATTATGTATCCAGTTAGTAACTTGCCAATATAGAGGTGATTTTTCAAAAAGAAGAAAAATTAATATTGATCAAGTCCAGGTTGTGCTTATAGTCTCAACAATTATACTTTTATTTATATTTTAACAATGAGTACACATGGGGAGGACATTAACATGGACCATGTTTTACAATATGTATGGAAAAAAGATACATGTATACAATATCCTCTATGTGCCTCATCATCATGTATGCTATGTTGATGTCTTCTTCTGACTACCTATATCCACTGTAGACTCTATATGCCACATAATCATATGTATATTCTTTTATCATGATTTTTATTTTGTAGGAATTCCACCACTTGTATCGTCAATAGATATGATATTGTTGATAAACTCATAAGAAGACAAAGACTGCTATGATATTGCTCTTCTTGATTGAAAATAGAGAACTTCTCTATGTCTCATTGGCAATAGGAAATTCACTCAATGTATGTTTGTGGTAGGTTACCATGTCCAAATCATGGAAATTTTTTATATGGTAACAAAGACTTCTTGTCATACGTATGAGGTAATCATGGTTGTGTTTGTGGAAGATGCAACCAAATAAAGAAGGGGGGTGACCGGTACTGATGTCAGGTTCATGCATGAATAATGGAGATGTGAGTAGAACAATCGTATCTTCCTTAATGCGAAAGTACATGCACCTAGTTCATATTTCTATTATAGACATCTATAAATATATTTAAGAGTTGCAAGTCATTGGTATTGGTACTAGTATTTTAAAATTTCGTTTTTAGAAAGAAAGGAAAGAGATAGCTAAACATCATACCCAGTTATGACAATAAGCATATATTAGGATAAAAACTAAGAGGCACCAACAAAGAGTAGATCGATCTTGATATATCTATTCCTCCACAAAGTTCAAACCACAATGACCTCAATAAAACAAAGAAGAGCTAGTAGCAATAGCTGCTGAAGAGGCAGTTAACAATAGTTCTCATCCGACCTACATACAGATCAAAACAATCTCAATGGTGAGTGGACAAACCAAATCAATAAAGGATCAAAATAGAACTCGTCACAAGAGATAGCCATATAGAAGAGAATCATTGTTGTAAAATTTAGTAGTCAAAACTTAAAACTTCCTTCCTATTGTTCTCAGAGTTGGGCATGGAAATATAACACTAATAACCATATGTTATATATCCACAAATCCACAACACTAGTGCTAGATATCCACAAATCATGATCCTAACCTGACAACCCACAATTTCATTACTAGAGAAGAGGCTTTCATATTATACAGGCTCACCTTTACTGAACACAAATCAATAATTATAGGAGTATGCTTTATAGACTCATCAATTTTGGAAACGACATGATCATGTTGTCCCCATATGTCATAATGTTGAAAGTGAAGGGAACAAGGCACTTATAAAACAAGAGATAAAACTACATCGACACGAAAGAAAAAGTACTTAAATTCATATGTATGAACCTGATCCAACAAAAAGAGTGTCCACATCAATTTAGAAGGGGGATCTTTAGATGAACTAAAGTTAAAACGTCACCCACAAATTACTCAGTAAATCAAAACATATACCTCAACTTAAAATTGCAATACCTTCCAGGGAATGCTCCTATCTATCTAATAGAGTTTTCTAGTCCGACTAATAGATCTTTTAGTATGTTTTCCTGGAAATATAATAAAGATGTAATTGCTATCATATGTACCAAATTATTGCTCTTACTAGTTTCTACTATAAGTCATACTAAAATAAAAGAACCTTATTTAGCAGATCATATAGTGGGCTAAGATCTGAGAACAATGATGAAACTCCCTGAAAAATGTTGAACAAGCCAATTGTAGATCAAAAATGACTTCAGAGAAATGACAAGCAACTTATGATACATGGAGTCAAATGATATGTTGTATATCATACATATTGTTTTTCCTTGAATTGAATGATCTTGACGGTCCACAAATAGAACAATATTGACAAAACATAAGATTCCGAGGGAAATGGGAAAATCCACCAAGAAGAGAATCCTAAGGGAATTAAAAGATTACCTTTGTAAGGAGAGGCCTAATGAAACTAATTGTTTCCTCTCTAAACATGTCACCTTTTACAAAATCAAGTGGTATAAGTTGATTAAATAGAAAAAAGATGAATGCATTAATAAAACTATGTTGGAGTTTGTATGTAGCCTCACACCTAAAGATCTTGTAGAAAAAATAGTGGAGGCAGACTTGTAGAAAATACAGTATGCAGCACAATAAGTGACATTATATGTTTATAATTTGTTGTCATAATTGAAAGGTATTGTGGTAAAGTGATTTCATGGAGTCAACCAATTGACTATACATCGGCCTATTTAAACAAATTAGCAGTTTAATTTTCAAAGATCTGCACATCACCCTTGGATGTCTTATATCATTGTACATTTGGAGCTACCAAAAACCACAAGATCTAGAGAGATAGTTGATTTTTTTCTCTACTATATGTTTAAATATAAAGAAGTAGTTTCTCCTAAAAACATATTGACAACTGATATAAACACTAAATTACAATAGTATGAATAAATAGAACTAGTAGAATTAGATACTTATATTATTGGGATCCAATTATATTGCACATAGTGAATGAATTATGCATATCATGATTGAGGTCTAATGATAAAGAAGAATAGAGAAAGAATGGTTAAGACTACTACTCTGGGGACATATATTTCAAGAATAGGATAATATGGTCAGGTTGAAATATAATGGTCCTCAAACATTTCAAGAGAGAAAAATATATTCATAATAATGATGACATATATGTGAGAGTATATAGAAGATATATTTATACCCTATTTGAACTCAACCACCCAACTTGAAAACTAAATGAGCATTAGATATTGGAATTTACTACATTAAGCTACCAGTTTTGAACAAAATTGTGCATTTCACACAAGGACCACACATTAATAATATGAATCCAATTCAGTTGTAATGAAATATAAAGTTGAACTTTTATGTAATGAAATATGAATCTAATATAGAGAACCACGAATTACATGCCCCCAAAAACCTACTACATCCGAACTACCCCATGCTACCATCCCTCAAATTTTTCTAGCCATATAAAGAATGAAAAAAGAATAAATACAAGAATAGAAAGAGGTATCATATAGAACAATCAACCATTGCTGCCATCCAAATAACACATGTGCCTAAAATGTATGGTATTTTCTTGCTCAAAGTTAGTAGACCTTTATTTCAACACCTTGAGTCCCATGCATGCAACTGTCAATCTAGATCTTATATGGCTTGATTTGGTATGACTTGGCCACCTAGTATCCAGAAAAGAAAGTACAAAGTCATTCATGCAGTTGTCAATCCATCTCTAACTATTGACACACTCATCTAAATATGATGCCAAAGGATATGATGATGAACATGAATAAGGCACCATAAGAGAAGATGTTGAAATTTAGAATGTGTATTAGAGGAAGAACAAAACCCAACATTAATGATTTTTTGGTGATTCCAAACTTATGAATTATGTATTAGAGGAAGAATAGAACCCAACATGGTTCCTTGAGACAGTCAATAAGAACAGGGTGAGGAGCTTGAGAAGTGGGTATCTAATGATGTCTTTAGAATAAAAGTAGTTCATCATCAAGAAGATTAGGTTCTTGAAAAGGAAATCAATAATTAAGATGACATAGGAAATGCATCCACATATATTAATGTGTTTCCTTCAAATATTTTAACTTGCATAGAGAAACTTGGCATCAATTGGTGGTGGGGGGCAATTACGAAGCTTCAAATACTAATTTGTTATAACACCATTAACTGAGAGAAGCTCCCCAAAAATATGTATAGTAACTAACATCTCATCCTCTAGTCCATTGAAGACAATCTAATATATTTTATTTACCTATTCCAGATTACAACAAATAAATATAGAAAGATTATCACAATACTAAACAAAAGCAACTACAACTTAGTCGTCATCATTGTAAAAAGTGTGAAATTGTAGTATTTTCATTTATCGTGAAACTGCTAGCTCCAAGTAGAAAGAAAATGTCCTATCCTTGGTTTTAAGGAGAGAAACATATACCTATAGTCAGTCCAATAGCTTTTTAATGATGGTTGTGTTATGGAGAGAGTAGGCCTCAATAGCTTGCCATGCAAGTTCCTAAAACTAAATGAAAATTAGATCAGTAAGATGAGAAAAATTCCAACTAGCTTAGCGATCCTTAGGGTTTTAAAGAAAACTTCAACCATGAAAGCAGGAAGGTGAGATAACACTGATGCTTTCTTCAAACAAGATAACTGGAACACAGTTGGTAAATCTCTTACCTACAATGTGCTAACCTCTCTAAGCGGTAGCATTTCCTTCATATTTTGAGAAGAAAGAAATCAGCATTACATCCCACATTCAGCCTCACAACATCTTCATTGGAGGTGTATTCATCAAATAATAAGAGCTTTATCATAAAATAACTTCAGTAGGTGAAGTAGATTGACATACCTCTATGATGATAGATGTAGAGCCTCTAAAATGACTAGATCATGTGATAAAAAGCAATCTCTAGGAAGGAGATATCCATTGGTATTCCAATGAAGAAAATTTGTCTCACATTGACTAGATAGGTTTAGAAACAGCAGAACCAAACTTGAATGATGCAACATCTTAGTAAATAGAAAAATCTTGTGCCTAATTGAACATAAACCCAGAACTGATACTGATGAAAAAAACTCATCGAGGAACTTTTTTTTGTGTCTCTAAATCTCTTTTCTCTATTTTCATATATTTTTGTCAAAAGAATTTACAAGGTTTGGTATCTTTGGATCACTTTCCAAAAAACATTTTATCAATCAAAGAAAAACAATGATTATTATCAGAATCTAGATATTTCTTATAGAACAAAAGATGTTATGCTACAGAGTTGAGATTTGCAAGATGACAACAAGCATCAATATCAAACAAAATAGCCATGTTGTGTGCAACATGATAATTTTTTCCTCTTTATTCTCTGCATGGGAATCAACCACGACATGGGAGGCAGAGGGTGCATAAGGTTCCCATGCTTCATGGAGAAGTGAACCTATTGATAAGCCAATTACAATTCAGGGAGTTGATATTAACATAAATATGACTAGATATGTTTTATAAACATGTAGACTTTAAAGTTGGTGCTTCATTGACAACAAACCACAAGAGTGAATTTATTTCAGTAGATATACATGCATCAATATATAAAAGAGATTTACCTAGCATCATAATTGAGAAAGTTCCTTTAGCATTGTTATCAATTAATAGAATACTCATAATATTAATAGAATTTCCTCTGTAATAAGCTACTGGTTGGCCACTACTATAATGAGATAATACACCCAATAGATTTGTGTTAAATGCTAAAGAAAAGATGATAGCATGGTGAAAGCTCTAGAGGCCAAATGCATAGCAAGTTCCTGTCATAGTAACTAAATTAGAAACAAAATGGTTATAATGTGCATCTATACATTTCATAGTAGACTGTGATAAGGAGGAATACAAATCCACAAATAAGACAAAAAGAAGTCAAATCCCATGCCAAAACTAGATCGGTTCACCGTCCTGCAATGAAGAAATTCTTCAATAACATCAAAAAAATAGCAAGGTGCTAAAATAATGGTACAACCAACATCATCCCTACTGAACCAAAGGGTAACTCTAAATTGAAATGAGTATTTTAATAAGATCAATAGAGACCATAAACTACATCCAAAAAACTAGAGGATCCAGTAAGTAGCATAGATAAATCAAATACACGACCAAACTTGAATACAAGTCTTGCATATAGTAGAAAACGATGGTATTCCCTAGTTGATTCTAAAAATTTGACCACTTCTATTCAAGCTGCCATCCATGATTAGGGAAAAGAATTAAGTTGTAAAAGGTTGTAAAGAATTGATGTGTAGTGTATATATTGCATATTACCCAAAACACATCACTTGTACTCAACAAGTTGGGTTGAAGGCAACTGGTTTTGACCATTCAGCTATGTATCTGTGGATAGTGAGATCAACCCATTTGAAGTTTATATAAGATTTATAAAAAACATTTATAATTGCATCTATTAGTTTATAATGCAAGATTTAAATGTTGCAGGTAAATGAATAACAATTCATATCCATCTAGAAATCTCAAGTTGATGCAAATGGCCAATGTTATTGAGACATTGCATCACATTCAACCATTTAGATGCCATGAACCAGATAAGTTTCTTGGAGGAAAAAGTTAAGAAACATGACATTATCATCTAAATAGTTCATCTTTTACTTTCTCGAGCATGCCATCAAGTGTGAATTGACGACTACAATAGTAAGAGCATGAATGAGGGTCTCCTTCACTGACTTATAGAATCAACTAGAACCTAAATTCCCTTTTCTAAATAATAAAACATCACAAGATGTTTCTTACAAGATCAAGGATGGATACTCAACTTGGTGGATGACCTAGAGGCATCAACAACCTAACTTGTAGGATGCCTTGCAAGACATTATCAATCAACAACTCCTGAAAGATTATTGAAAACAAGTTTTGCTTATAGTCCAGCTAAAGTAAGGACATGATTATGTGATTTATGGGTTTTCTGTGGATCCAATACTCAACAAGATGAGCCAAAAACCACCTTCTAAAAAAAGATTAAAATGACAAGATTGCTAAGAAGTTGGCATATACTATTTTTAAAATATTATTGGGGTTCTACCAAGTGTTTACTAGCTAATTTGCAAGCTCCTCACAACTCATAAATGTAGCTACAAAATTCAACCAGCCATCTGTATATGTTCAGTGGGATCAAATCTAAATAAAATCACCACCTTGAACTACAAAAACTATTGTACAACTACCTCTAGTTGATGATGTCACTAATTGTGAGGTTTTTTGTTTGGTTACTACTAGAGTCAGTATCAATACAATATCCCTAGTTGACAAAACCAACTTCACTTAGGGGAACCTGCCCCTAGTCTATCCTAACTCTAGGGACTCTACCCAACTTCATAGCTTCAGTTGTGGTGCTTTCACATGACAATCGTATTTCCACCAAGTGTTTGGGATCTAGGAAAAAACAACTGAGCCAACCTGCATGCCAGAAAAAGTACACATCTATATGAGAAAGAAACTATCTCAAACCCAGGAAAAAAAGTGTCAAACCTCCATCGCTATATAGATCACATTACTATCATCAAAAGACACTTCCTTCTGATTAGAACTGAGCAAGGCATCCTTTAAGGTGTTGATATCTAGAGCAAAGTGAAAGAGAGAAGCCTATCTCACTTTCAACAATTGTATCACGGAAACTGTGGATGAAATTCTACTACTGAACAACAAATGTTAGTAAAAAATTCTGAACAAGGGATACGAGATCATAAGGAACTTTGCAAAGGTTTTGATGTAGTTCGTAATGGTTCCCATTTTCTGGTTCTGTCAGACCGTTGTGAGGAGCTTGAGTCAACCAAACGTATTGTACCAAAACTTGTTGTTGGTTTGTTCGTCAACTGAGTATTGTACTTGTCCTGTTTAACGACATTCAACAATCCACAGATCCTAGTACTTTAGAGAAGGAGAAAACACCATTAAGTAATCTATAAACTAGTCTACAATATTTAGATAAGTAGGTTCCATCCATGAAATTATCATGAAGCTCCTCCTCCATGTCATAAGTATAACAAGGTGTAGTGTGAACAACAAATCTCCAATTCTTTTGATTTATGTCTGTCATATAAAAGACTTGTTGGGAGGCCAATGTAGACAGATGATCAATTATAGAAATATGATTTAATTTGACCATTGTGAAGTCATTTTTAGATTTTTTTGATGTCTCTATTTGCATTGACCCAGTCACATCTGAACAAAACAACTTTAAGTTGCTCATAATAATTGATCTCAAAAACATCTCTTAACACTTCGTAGTGTGTAACTTGACCGAATACAAGATTTATGTCCTTGGATCTAGCAAAACTTTTTGTCTGAGCATTCACCATGATCCCACTATTTTGTGTTTTTCTGTCATATTCTCGATCCTTGGTGTGAAATATGTAACCATTTGTTACATATCTCACATATTGCATTGTCATTTATTTCGGTCCTTGACCTAGCACTAAAAGGTTTGTTGACATAGTTGTTGACTTTGACTTCTCCTCAATATGAAAACATTATGGATTTAATTATTCATATTTTTTTATCATGCTAATGGAAATAACTTATTTAAACTCACATGCTTCTTAAACCATTTATTAAATTTTCTCATATGAAGATTACTAATTTCCCTTTGTCATGCACATGGATTGACTTTCTTCAAGTGTCGAATGTGCTCCGTACTAACATATATGTTTAACACACCTAGATGTAAAGATGAAATTACATATTCAAAAGTAAACAATGAGCTTACTTCACAAACTGATCAATTTCATCACAGTTGGCTAAAATATATTGATACACAATTTTCAACATTGTGTTATCAATCATAATAGGAGTCTTCTTTCCTAAATGACACCCTTTATGAAAGAATATAGAGCACTCATCATCATTATGCATATCGTCATCATCCACATCATTTCTTGACAATTAGTAAACCTTATCCTAACCCCTGAGAGATATCTCAAACATAATGTTAAGCATTCGTCTATAAAGTAACCTTCTTCTATAGAAGCTTCTGGAGCAGCTTTATTTCGTACATATTGTTTTCAAGTTTTTAAGTGTCTACAAAAAGAGAGAAATTTTTTTGTAAGATTATCACTCACAGTCTAATGCAAAATCTGAAAAAATTCAATTGTGAGAAAGATTACCTCTCCATAAGGTACACCCAATGATAGAATGTCGGTCCAGCTATCTTCACTTCTCGTGGAACATGAATGACCACATGCTCCATCACATCAAAGAATGATAGTGGGAAAATCTGCTCCAAGTTAGAAAGAGTCGTTGTTATTCTGGATTATAACTTCTCCAAAGTATTTGGATTTATGGCTTTAGATCATAAGTCTTTAAAGAATTTGGACATCTCAATTAGAACATATCTAGCATTTTTGTTGGGCAACACTACCTGCAAAGCTAATGGGAGAAATGGTTGCATCAATACATGATAATCGTGACTATTCAATGCCATCACCTTTCTTTCTTTGATGCGTGCATTTTGAGCTATATTAGAAGAATACCCATCAGGAACTCGAGTAGACTTCAAAAAATTACAAAATAATTTCTTTTCTTCCTTCTTCAAAGTAAAACATGAAGATGGGATGATATTTTTATTTCTGTTGTTGATAATGTGAAGCCTATGCCTTATGACCATCTTTTCAAGGTCATATTAAGAATTTTTGGTGTCCTTTGACTTCTCCATTCCTAACAGTGTGTGAATCAAAATCCCACATACATTCTTTTTTATGTGCATCACATCAATATTATGATGTATAGGTTATGCATCTAGTAAGGCAGCTAAAAAAATCTACTTTGCTTTTCCAGTTATACAATAAATTATCAATATCTCTAGTTTGATCAAGAATTTGACTTCTAGACAATATCTTAGGAGCACTTTTTAATTCTTCTTTTCTAAAAAATGATGAAGAATCTCTTTGAAATTTATGATCTATTGGGAGGAACCTCCTGTGACCCATGAAATATGCTTTCTTACTATATGGTAGTCTGCCTGAGAATGTGCCTTTTTGTAGAAAGGGCATGCAAGATACCCACTAGTTTTCCAACTATAAAGGTAACCATATGTAGGAACATTGTTTATTATCCACATTAAGGCAACATGCAACTCAAATACCTATTTATGATCAACATCTTAAGTATCAGCACCAGCTTCCCATAGTTCTTTTAACTCTTCAATCAATGCTTGTAGGTAAACATCTGTCTCCATTCCTGGTTGAGTTGGACCAGGAATATGCATTGCCATGATAAAATTAGGACACTTCTTGCACAATCATGGTGGCAAGTTATACGAGATCAATATAATAGGCCAAATTCTATATGATAGACACATAAGGCCAAAAGAATTGCATCCATATGAAGTCAATCTAAGATGAACATTACAAGAATCAGAAGCACACTCAACATGCATATTTTTAAATGTCTTCATTGTTTGAGAATCTGATGAATGTTTAAGAATATCGTCCTTGGTTCAACTTTCATCATGCCACTGCATTGGGGGTGACAGTTTTGAAGATATGAACAATCTCTTTAGCCTAGGAGTCAAGGGAAAGTTTCACTAAATTTTACAAGGAACTCCTTTCTTCTTCATACGATATTTTTTGCACCTACTTCATCAATTCCTATTTCTTTATATCTAGAAGCACCATATTTCAGGCATGAAGTCCTATCTGCAAAATCCTATCTACATAAAATGCAGTGGTTTATGCAAGCATCAATTTTATCATAGTCAAGTCTAAGGTTCTTGATTATTTTGTTGAATCCATAATAAGAGTCAGGCAACGTCTCACCCTCTGGAAGCAATTCCTTCAAAATCTCAAGCAGCTTAGAAAATGACTTATTACTCCAATTATTGATACATTTTATGTGATACAACCTCACAATGGTGTAAAATTTAGAATACTTCTTACTTCCATGGTACAATTACTATGTAGTAATCTCTAACAATTTATAAAATTGCTCAACTTCTGCATCATCAAAAAATACAAATCTATGGTCATCATCTTCCATATTCTCTCCATCATGTGGTACTCCACATCATGAAACATGTCTCTCATGTTATTTTTGGACGTGTCATTTTGTATATGTGAATCCTTAGAGCTATCAGATGAACCATCACCATGAAAAATCTAGTTTGTGTAGTTGGTCAAGAATCCATCCATAACATGTGTTCAGTTGAGACTTGCTGGTTCTGCCTATGCATATTTAAACATTTCTTACAAGGATAAAATATAGTCCCAACTCTACTCGATTTTGCAAGTGCATGCTCTATAAATTTAACCACCCCAAGTAAGTATGACATGCTTGATTCTATGTTCCTAATGGATAAAACTTTTATCTATCATGACTACCTATAACAATCAAGGGAAAAAAAGAAAAATTAAGAATATAAAGTATTAAAAAATGTTAAATAACTTAGTTTCAATAAAGAAAATTTAAAATATTAATACATAATTTAATTTTAACGAAAATGATAAGTTAAAAAGGAAATATTTGTCCTCAATCGAAGACAACAAATGTTTACAAAAAATGATTTTGTTTCAATTTAAAAAAGTTGACTCGCGATGATGTTAAACTTTTTAATTTTTGATACCCGTATTCAGACTTGTACCACTATTGTATATTAGGTTTTTTATATTTTTTTTCCTTGACAACTAATGAGACCTTTTCAGTAAAAAAAATTGTTTCAGCTATGTACTTACTCTTTCAGAGGATCAAATAACATATTGATTCACAAATTTAAATGGTTATTTGGTATGCACGTTTGCATAATGATCTAAGTAGATATGACATATTTCTTACTTTAGGGAATTTTTAAATAATACACAAAGGTTGTATGGACCTTAGTATATATGTGGGAGAGTCTATGTGTAAATTGTCATGTTGTACTCATCTTATATTGCACTTGCAACACATATGGGTCTCCCCAATATGTAGTGTTGCCTAAGCTATAAAAAACTACACAATAATAAAATGCTCCACTCAAGTTGTATATTTCCAGCAATATTGGTAATCCAACAAAAAGCAAAAAAAAGCTCAAATGCTTATGAGAACTTTTATTAATTTAATAAATCTAAAAAATTATCAAAAGAGACTTTTATAATCTCATATTCTTGTGTCTAGTATGCTAATATTATAAAATCAAATGAGATCATGGTGGTGCACTTTGACATTAGGAAAGATATTATCGTCTTGATCATCATTAGTCCTCACTAAATTGAAAAAACAAAACTATTAATGAGTATAAAGATCAAGTATAATAAATGTTTTTGTCTCACATCCAACTGATTCTTGCTTGACATATCAAGCCTTTGCACATTTATTGAAAATTGGTTTGTCAAATTGCAATATGCACAAAATTAGATAACTTTGTTATTGGGCTGCATTGTTTCATATATATGTCTATCTCGCTTCATATGTAGCTTGGTCCAATGTCACACTACATATCATACGTGGCCCAATGTGACTTTGGACTGCACACGCAAGCTATGCAATGGCTATGGAAATTGGAACATTGTATATATTACCTATAACATACATTTGATTATTCAATTATATATGTAATTAATTAATTAATATGATTAGTTACAATGATTGTAGAATGTTAATTGATTGTTTATAGTAATGTATTATATTCCTCAAATATCTTCCCATTATTTTTTATGTTTATTTTGGCATATACAATGTTACATGTTATGTCTTTGGACATGCTTGTGTGTGAATTACTCATTTTATTCCTTTTTTAGTTATTCTTTCATCCCTAAGGCTAATTTTCTCCCTTCATTCCAAATATTGGAGGAACCACTAAGAAATGCATCCTTCCTCTCTCTAACTTTAGCATATCTAAGATCCCATGACATATGCAGATCTTAGTGGAGATTGAACCTTAGTATATGGCCTAAGCCTCCTAATACCCTTTATATAGACTCAAAAACCACCATCCCCATAGCTATTGTCACTCCTCTTTGCTAGGTCGACATGCATGTTGTCCTATTCCTGCAGTGCCACAACAACCCAATGGCACCAAATGAAAAAATGACAAAGTCCATCTTGGATGGGACATGTAAGATTAGGGCTTCAATGTGCATCTTCTGTTCACTTAGAATCCTTCTAGCACCATCTCTCTACTTCATTCCCACCTATTGAAAAGATTAATTAAATTTAGATTTTTAAGGTGCTTCACTTACAATGTACATCCCTGGCTTTGATAATCAGCACCATAATACAACATTCATTCAAAATGAATGTTTTCTTCCTATACATCTTATATACACCTCAAAATCATTGTTGAGGGAGTTCATGCCCATTATTGGCTAGTGTTATTATCAAAAATAGAGAAGACACTAGTAATGAGTTTGAGAAAAATGGAACATTCAAACTATTCCTATGGGCCATCTCAAGTTCTCAACCACAATAGAGCGACTGATATATGTATATCGATTAGATTAGACTTAACAAAAATAAAAAGAATGAATACCTGAAAACAAAGAGACTAAAGCATGAGAACTTGTTGTCTTGACCAGAGATCTCCTCCTCTCCGTGTCAGGCATCAGGAAGAGGGCCAGACTAGGTAATCTCCTACTCTGCGCATCCTACCGAAAGATGGAGATTGATGCTAGGAGGACAGGCCATGCTCCATGCATTAGGCAGATGGCATTAGACAAGGGTGTCAGACAAGGGGTCATATAGGGGCAACCATTTTGTGAGGGTGATGGTCGTCCAGTGAGAGGAGTAGGCCATCTGTCGGTGGACTTAGAAGACACATGGAGAGGGCATGAGGGAGTCACTTGTGTAGAGAGAAGGTCGATCGTGGGTGATCAGGGTGTCGCGTGGTCGAGGGAAGAACCTTCACAAAACAAAAAGTGGCGTGGAGTGTGCATGGATAATGGGGGAGTGTGGGAGTTTTTCACTCCAAGCCATCTAATTACATTTTTTGGATACAATTAAAAGGAGAGAAAATTTGTAGCGACAACTTATTTGTTGAGATGGCTACAATTATTTAAGTTACACAAGTATATTTGGTAAGTGAAAATAGCTCTCCTATGCATAAATTATATGTAATCTAAACAATTGTGGTAAATAATCTTTTTTCTATAGTGAATAAATAACATTGCATAGAATCTACAATATGACTACTAATTACCTTCACATCATAACAAAGACTATTGTTAACATTTGTAACTTGAATGGGTTTTCTATGTAATATAGTCTTTAGAGAAACACACAAGAAATAGTAGGTTATCTCCTATTTTCAAACATATGACGTTAGCATCATGTCTAAATAACATCACTATCAAGATATTTTTAAATATAAATTCCAACCTATATCATATTCCTATTTTAAGAAAGGTACCAACATAGGCCTTAGAATAGTTACATATTGCATGACAAATTGTCTTCAAATTTTTGACGCACCCTAAACATAGGGTTGTCATCCACCTCTTCCTTCAAAGATTCCTCAACAAACTCAAAGAAACCATGAATACTAGACCAAACATTTATGAAGCTAAGAGGTGTCTTTTTTGAAAGAACTATTATCAACATGAGAAATAAGAGCCTTACAATCACTATGGATGGTGTATTGCACAAAAAGCCATATTTTATAAATTATTAAAGGATATTAGCATTCATAAATGGTCTAGTTTGTTTTTGACATAATAAAAATTGTACCTTCCACTTTGTTTTCCCAAGTGAAATTTGTATCACTAAAATTGATCTCCAAAAGATTATTAGTGTTAACAAAGTCATCAAAGAAATGCATGGAAGAATAAGAGCATTCATTAGTATGTAAGAATAGAATCTCACATCATTTATATTCCCTTTAATAAGATGAGAATGATTTAAAAAATGAGTAATTAAGACTTACATTTGAGAACACATGGGAACACTTTTACTTTCAATATTATGACCATATGTCACAATAGTAAAACACAAATGCTAGGCTTGGAAAATTGACAAATAATGAAATTCTCTTTTGCCTTCAAATTTCAAAGTAGTAATTTTCACCTCATTTCAAGAAATAATAATCCTCCCAACAAATAACTAGAATGATTAGAGATCCAATTTGTGATATGTTAAACTTTATTCTTATTTTACATTTTTCCCCTTTTTATTGTTGTTTCTAGAAAGACATATGATATGAATATAACTCTCATTGACTTCCTCATGTACAATCCTTTTTCGTCCAAGTTTATTCATACCACAAAAGTTCCAATAGTGGACAATCATAGGCTTGTATACTTAAGTAAATTGTCAGAGGCCTTTAAACTACATTGAAATCATCTCCAACACCTTTCATCATCCCTTCAATCTCAAGATATCAAGACATTTTGGAATCTTGAAACTATTTAGAGAGAAATGAACCCCATTAGATTTTTGCTGAGGGATTGTTGAATCTGTTATAAGTGGAGGACTAGATTTCCATCCCATATTAGAAAATGGGGTGTTAGAAAACTTGATTCTACACAGTAATCATAGGTGGGGTGGATGGTCTGACTGACTTCTCATTATATCTTTCATAACCAATATCATGCGGGACTAGCATGAAAATGGGCAAGAAATTGACTCTCGATACTCTAGGTTTTTTGCATATGAACAAACACCTAGTTTTCATTTGAAGGACAAAAATAGATGGTTTAGTCTCATTGGACATCTTCTCCATCCATATATATTTGGTTCATTCAATCTTATTTGTAACATTAACACAATTGTCGTGGCCATGCCCAAAAGCCCCACATACTTTACAACATGAAGGAAACTATTCATACTCGATTTTTAGTGTGTCCTTAATACCATCATCACTAACTATATTTATTTTTCTAACAAATGAGGATGAGGCATGAAAAAGCATTACGAATCTTGCAAAGTCTACTACAGCCTTTTACTCAGAGGATCCATTCTAAGAGGAGTTCTTAGATAGTTCTTAGTCAGGATAAAAACATCTTCATCCCAAAACTATAGATGAGGATCATGAATATTGATCTATATTTACACTTTAGATAACTTGAGTTCCTGCAGTGGAACTCCACATTTCCTTTTTTTGGTATCGTGGGTTTTCCTACAACAAACCAAGGTTATCATGCAGCATCTGCATTTGTAATGACCCCGCCTCCTGGTAACCCCCACTTAAGGGAGACTGAAAGGTCAGAGCCGCTAACCAATAACCCATATCAAAGGTTCGACAAATAATCAATAACAATTAATAAACTTTACCAACTAAACTGAAAACCAGTATAAAATAAAACTTTGCTTACCTTTTAAAAACTGGGATTTCTAAATTCTATCCATGAAGATACTAATCTATCTAATCCTCCTTTGCAGTTTAACTCTCATTTAATTCCACGTATGCCACTTTACTATTTGTTCTTTTCATTTGTACCTAAAACATCGACAAACAAAACGTCGGTCAGCAAGAAGTTGGTATGTCGGGGAAACAATAATCGTGCAACTATAATAACAAAGTAATCAGTCAATTATCATTTAACAACCAAGATTATGTTTTAAACCATACTACTCAATCCATACCTATCCACAACTCTATGTTGTCCCTGTAGTGGACTTATATGATACCTGTATAAAGGTAGATCTTTACCCCCATGGTCCTACCTTACAGGTAGCCAATACATAGGGTAATAGAGTCGCATGGCACTACCCAAAGGTAGCCCAATATATAACTCAGTATGACTTGATGGTCCTACCCTCTAGGTAGCCATAAGTCATTCAATGACCTGATGGACCTACCCTCTAGGTAGCCATATACTAGGTCAACTATTAAGCCATAGAGGGGACCAGGATCTGAGCTAGTAGGCACATATCTTATGTGATAGTCATATCCACATAATAATTTGCATGAACTAAATTCATCCAACAGTTTATTCCAAGTCATCGATGAAAACTTCGTAAAACTTCAGAAAACTAACTCGATATATTCATAAGCATAACCACATACCTGATTTGATGATTTGAGTAGAAATATCCATGCAAATAAGAATCCAAGCACGCAATTCAATAGTCACATAATTCCTGAAAAGAATATGTGCTCTATTTATTACACACTTTATCAAGAATCTACTTTATTGACTTGGATTCACTTTCTAGGGTTTTTGTATCCATTCTAGGGTTTCATTTTGCCATTAGGGTTTCCCTTCATCTTTTACCATATTAAACCCTAATTTTATGCCATTACTCATAAACCCTAGTTATCTTATCAACATATAACTCTATATCTATATTAAAGGCACATTAATCATTAATTAATTTCATTAAGCTTCTTTTTCATTAAAGCTACTATTTTTATCCCTTTAATTCATGATAAGATCATTATACGCATTTATCATCAATTCATAGTTCATTATAGTCTAAATCACATATGAACTTGATTTTCTATTAATTCCACCTTGTATTCATGAGAAAACTCTAATTACTACATTTAGGGTATTTATCCAAAAAGTAGGAACTTTAATGCTCACAATAACTTAGATTCAGCATATTCCAACTTTAATCATGAAATTAACCAATTAAAGCCATTAATAGTCGAATTAGTCAACATTAGGGTTTCAAGGCCCATTAAAGTATATTCATGCATACGAAACTCTAAATTGACTAATTATATGCAAAGTTCATCCTTTTCAATATTAACATTCCTTTTTATTATTAACAGGTTAATACCAACTTTAATCATCCATTAAACCATATTAAACACATTATTCATTTCAAAATAGGGGTTCTTAATCTTTAATTCATTAAAGGTGATAATTTACACTAATTTTCGAATTGCACAAGGAATCAAGCTTCAATTTTATTTTTATTAGATTCCCCTTGTTTTTCTGAGCAATTTTCATATGTTGTATGTTCTCATCGGAGCTACCAATATTTATCTATGAATTTTGCATTAAATCACTTACTTGGCCAATAGCAAGCTGCCACGTGACTCCTTCCATGCAACATGCTCACCCAAAAGGAAACATAACCAAATGTCTGTTATGCCCTCCTTTAAGTCA
The DNA here is from genome assembly GCA_963693085.1 of Alisma plantago-aquatica. Classification (NCBI taxonomy): domain Eukaryota; kingdom Viridiplantae; phylum Streptophyta; class Magnoliopsida; order Alismatales; family Alismataceae; genus Alisma; species Alisma plantago-aquatica. The sequence continues at coordinate 877,345,900 of OY856412.1, read as the reverse complement.
GTTAACGATGTAGCCCACGGAGGGTATATTCATCCAACGCCTCACAAACCCTTCTTCCTCCTCGCGAGCAGCCAGGTGTGCTGACCTGCTGCCTAATCATGAGTTGTGCGACCTCTCCTCCTACCCTGGGACCTCGATCACCATTGGGGACTGGTCCCCTGCCTCCAGCATTCCCTTGTGCCGCCGATGTTGCCCCAGATATGGTCAGAAGGGTCGGGAAAAGCTCTAAAATCTCACAATCTCGCAGCCATGTAGCAGCCGCGCTGTAGGTGTACCGCAGGCAACTTCGTGAAGTTGGATGCTCAAGAACATCGTCCAGTCATGCACATGTCTTCGAGGAACGTCAGGCCTCCCTCCAGATGGTTCCACACCTCCTCGTTGCTCTAGAGAAAGTTCCACTCGATGTTAGGGTTTTGCAACCAAGAACGATGAAGAAGGAGAAGAGATGCGTGTGAGATCTCTGTGGAACTCAAACCATAAGACCAACCCCTTATATAGGGGAGGGTTTTAGCACCCCAAGACGTGCATCCACAAAGATGCAAGGTCTTTTGCTAATAGGAATGAAATTCCTTCATTAAGAAGCAAGCTTCTCTCTCTCCTATTTATGTGATATTCCTTTTTCTTGTGATATTAGGATTTCGAAAATCCTTTCTCTTAGTCTCTCTTGTGCTTGACTTTTACTCCATAAGAACGAAATTATAGTTTCCTTTAGAAGAAAATATCACCCTTTTAATAATACCATGAAATTCATTCATAAAGCATCACATTATCCTCTTATTTGACTTTATTGGTATTTATCTTTCCTCTTTCTTCATTGGGATTCCTTGGATCCCAAGAAACTCAAAGAATTCGAAATTCCTTTTTAAGGAATACTCATCATCTTTCTACATGCATCAATATGCATTATTTCACATTATCTTGTTTATTTCTCATTATTAGGTTGATTTCTTATTAAAATATCCCTTTTGCGGATTTCTCTTTATTTCTCTTTTATTTTACTCATCGGTATTCTTTTCATCATTAGGAATCCTTGGGATACGAAATCCACCAAGGATAACTCCATTATTCCTCTTTTTACTTGTTTCCCAGATTTTAACATTATTCTCAATTTCTTTCTTACTAAAGAAATACTTAATTAATCTTTTCTTTTCTTATTGCTTCCTTTTTGCAAATTTGGATTCCTTAGAACCCAAGGAACCCAAGAGGCACGAAATCCATCCTTGGATTACATTCTTTTGCCTTCCAGAGGCTTCTACATCTTTCTTTTCTCAAAAACTCAATTATTCATTTACTAATTGAATTTTCCTTGTTATTTGGGACCAATAGCCAATAAAGCCCACAACACACACATCAAGTCTATTGTAAATGAAATCCATTTAATCAAACCAAATTATATCATTATGTGTTAAAATTACATTTCTCACCAAATGAACCCAAAAATTGGGGTTGTAACAACATTCATATCATTTGGATCTATGAATATGATAACAATGAAGTAATATCCATGGAATAAGATCTTGAAATCCCCTTTGATTTTTTAGATAAGATATAAGTATTTATACAAGGTAGTCCAATGTGGTTTGATACCAATAACATATCTAGAAACAATGTTCATCCATGTGGACATGTTTCTCTCTTCAATGCTACTTGAATAATAGAGTGCTCCATCAACCCTTTTCTCCTGAGATTTCTTAAGAACTATTTCTTTAGATTCCTTATGAGAGAAGAGATCTACCAAACATATGGTTTAGTAGGTCCAATAAAATTATCTTTGACAGTATACAAATCAAGAAGCACAAAGTCAATTTATATTATACAAATGCATAACTTGTTTTAAAAAGCACACTACATGTGCAAGTCCATGTATAAAAATGAGTAAGAGAATTTTTGGATGTTGGATTTCCTTGTCTGAAGACCGACCCATTTAGAAACTTGGTCAATGTTTTTGACCAGGAAGGCACACACAAGTTATGTGTCTTTGATAACAGTCAAGTTAAATATTGGATCTGAATGACCCGATCTATTTCTCAACCCTATTCAAAATCTAATTGTCACGCCACATACTTGAAGTCCTATCATTTTGTGAAAATATCTCTAAATTCAATTATAATGTACATAAACATTATTGAAATGAGCATATGAAATTGGAAATACCTAAAATACAACCAATTTCTATTGCAAACATATAATCCACATATAGGGATAATACACCAGTAGTCTCCCACTTACACTAAAGAGAACCAACAATATTATTATTACCATGTAATCCTTTATGACCATCATGAACGCCCTCATTTGAAAATGAATTAAGTATCAAAACCCAACTCATCTTTTGATTAGAAACTAATCAACATTTGTACTAATAATTTTAATAACATTTTATAAAGATTTTGAAATATTTGTCCATTATAGAATTCCACATTGGAAAGAACACACACTATATGTCAAAATTCATTATAATTATCAAATAATCACTAAGAGACTCACTAGAGAAGAGTTTGGCAAGGTCCAAATATTTGGTTGCTAATTATGGAAGTTGGAAATCACTTTCAGAACCTACTCTTTATGTTACACCCCGATCTCACAATTACCACTAATCATGAGATTAGGGTATAAATTGAGGATTTAACATAATACAAAGATCACTCTTAACTTTTTCTTCTTTTTCAAACTCTTTGTTTTCTCACATTGAACCACATAAACTAACTTTACAAGAGAATTAAACTTTTATTTCTCTAATACAATCTCATCATTAATGATACACATCCATACATTCATTTTGTTTCTCACACTTCCATGTACATACGACATGACAATCATTTGCATTCTCTCCTATTAAGGAAACAAACATACAAAACATCATTTACAACTCTCTCTCTCAGATCTATACAAGGACCTAGAGTGACAGAGACTGATTGAAGTTACATATACTCAGACTTAACTCTTGTGGCAGATCTACTCTGATGCAATGATATCTTCTTCAAGTCCATGTGATTTCCTTAAAAAATTTGAGTAGAGGGGTGAGCCTACTCGCTCAGTGAATGAGTACTTCAAAGAAACAATCTAAAGCACTGATATAATTACAGATATACTTTTGAGCAATTGATATCACTTATAACAATAGAAATCTTTAGAGAGTCTAATAATTGACAATCATAAATATGGCAGGATACTTTAAATATATATAAGAGTGAATTAATATATGAAATGCTTGATTGATCATAAAGAGAACTAATAATTCAGAAACATACAAAGAATAATTGAGTAACTATACACACTTGTTTGACCTCTCATTCTTTTTATTATGCCCTGATCATATGCAATGTACTCTACATATGAAGACTCATAGTGCACTTCGATCACACCGTATAAGACTTAGCGGACACACCTAAGAAATGCTAAGTCTTACTACTCTCTTGGTATGCAATAGAGAAAATGGCTCTCTGGCCTAAACTGGACTCCTCCTCTAACTTAAGCACACAGGTAGCGAGTCAAGCCATCTCTTGGCTTTTCTGTACTCTAGTACCACCAGGATTTCTGGTTGATGTTGGACACTACAAACTATAATTTAAGGAGACTTCCACTAGGGCTTCATCCCTCGTACCACCTGATAGCACGTTCTGACCCCCGTATACTGGACGATGCCAGGGTTAGGTCATTTCACCCCTAAGGCACATACCTCACATAGGGGTTCTACGGTGTTCATGGCTCCTAAGTCTATTATTTTATTATTCCTAGAAAGATCTTTATACATTATACCCTTCTATTACTTATACTTGACTATGGTATCTCTATGGTGTCGCGTCTACTTATTTGAAGTTATAATACAACATGTATATCATTATAAACTTGATAGAGCAGTATATTCAAAACACTATAATATACTGAGTAATCAACATACTATACATGTAGGCAGACTAAAATTCTTAAATAAATAGATTTCATGTCCACTTGGCACATACACACTAGAATTGTGCATATCAACCCAAATCTTGAGTTGTGCATCTAATAACTCAATTAAGAGTTAATTACTTATCATGACAAGAATTATTAATAATAACTGAGAACATTGATATCACAATACTTGATTCATTGAACACCCTACCCTTAGGGTTTCATTTAATCACCACAAATGCTACAAAGAAAGGCATAATACATCTATCACATACTTTTCAAATCTTTAAAACACATGATACATGGGATCTCAATCCGTTATCACATTATTGGGAATTCTCATCCCTTCACATAATTATCATGATTACTGGATCTGGGTATTCAAACCCTTAGATCATCACATAGCATTGTTACCTCTATAACATGTAACCATTACCTCTAGGTACTTAGACCAAGGTATTCATTTCATGGGTTGTACAAGTATTCTCATGGATCACAAGGCCATCACACATCTTGTCACCTCTCACTAGGCAACAACTTATTCACATGGCTCCCATAAAGATTTCATGTGACATAAACATTCATTGAATAAAGAATACTATCAACAAATCATATAAAATTAATATATGTATGAAACCTTGGAACTGAGTTGAATTTGGGTTTCCATGCCATTCACTAGGATATCATTCATCAATAATAACATTGAATAAATAAAGTCTATCATGTCAAGAAAATCCCTTCAAATGGATTTCACGATATCTATTTGCAAATATCCAACTTCCCTCGCATCTAGGGTTTCACCCTCTTTACTGAGATATCAAACAAACACTATTCACTTTGAACGAAATCCAAGATAGTATCTGACATATATGTACTATGAATTTATATAAACAATCATTCATAACCAAGGGGATCTAGATAAGCAATTTTCTCTATTTACTTATATAGCAAATTTCAGTCATAGAGAAATTCCCTATATTTCATTTTACTCTTATAAACTCTATGAATACATAGGGAATTCTCATTAGGATGTATTGTATACATTTCTAATATGATTTTATCATATAAACTTCATCCAAACAAAGGAAGAATCTATTTTATATCATTTTGCAACAACTTAGAACATATAGACAATTTAGGGTTTGTAGTTGCATACTAGCAATTAAAGATTATGGATGAATTAACCAATTTTCATGAAATATATTGTTTAAAGATGGTTCCCACTCACCCTAAGGTGTGAAAACACCTTAAAAACGTAGCTCATCCTTGAAAATATCGATCTCATATCAAATCCCTAGCAATTCACCCAATTCTTCTTCCTTACAACTCAGAAACCCTAAAAATGAGGAATTATGAAGAAAGAGTGAGACAAGGGGAAGTTTTGATACCATTTTGGATCAAATAAGAGGAGGGACGGAATCTTGACATGTTTTATAAGATTCACCATTAAAGTATATGCAAAGAAGCTAAAATTACATGATTTCATCATTCCTTGGACCGCAAAACCCTAGGTCAGCATCTCCATCAATTTCTCCTCTCAAACCCTAACTCTCTCTCTCTCTAGGATTTCATTTCTCTGAATTGAATCACGAATTATGATATCTCCTTGTGTTTTAGGTTTACCATATAGAGCAATTGAGTTGCTTGGGTCAATTGCACTTTGACCCCTTACTATACTTTTTCTTATTTCAGCAAATGTTTTGTCATAAAATGGTTTCTATAAATTTGTGTATTTCACAGATCAAACCTCCACCAAAAATTATGAGAATTTATAATGTATTGTATAATTGAAATATAAAGCTTTAGTTAAAATTTTAGATTATTATAAGCTTCCAATAAATAATTAAAAATCAAATATCCCATTTCTATCCAGAATTCTGCAGAAATGTCAGTTACTGTAATTTGTCTACTGATAAGGTCTAAACGCATCCAAAAATTATGAAAATTTTACATTTGTTTATGATTGAGTTTCATATTTCTAGTTAAAATTTCAGATCATTTGTATTTACCAATAAATAATTAAAAATCAAACAATATACTGATAAACAACATTCTGTCAGCGTGGTCGGTTGAAATATATCTCGACCGTGAATGACTTTTAAAGAACATCCAAAAATTCTGAAATTTTTCATTGAAATGCACGATTGAGTTATACATATTATATCCAAATTTCAATTAAATATAAATTACATATAAAATAAGATAAATTATTTACCGTACTACTATCTTGGTCAAATTCCATACTCATGTACCATCAAAACCCTAATTTCAGCCAACTAGGGTTTATATTTCTCAACCCCTAATTTTTCAAACAGTAGAACACTTAACATTATTATTAGGTTTAAAACATCATAATTGAATTATCATCATTAATTAGATTTCAGAAATGATCAATCCAATTAAGCATATAATCATCCAGGTAAACCCTAGTTTACTAATTAAGCTCGGATACGGTCATAACAATTCCCCCCCACTCCTTAAAAGGTTTTGTCCTCGAAACATAAACGTGCAAGAAAAGTAATTTCAAGGTTTATTTTAAGCTTCTGAAATTTTACATGTCATTATATTCTTGTATTTCATACTTGAATGCAGTTTTCAACAATAAGTCCTTTATTTCTTTTCTAATCACAACATGTTAAATCATGACTGCTCAATGATAACAAATGAATTCTCTATGTCACAATCAATCATAGGATAGAGAGAGAAACAACCATTTCAATATCTTCATACTCTTTAGGTGTTACATCAACATTGATAATCTGATCCAACTATCTCAATTCATACATCTCAATATGTACTATTGTTATGTATTACCTCTAAATCACAAAAGAGAGTTCACCATGTTGTTTTGAATTTTTACTATTATGCTACTCAAATAGAAAACTAGTCTTGAGTTGGAAGACTAGATTCAACAACAATTATACAATACTAAGATGGATGACTGGTATGAATGACTACAACTATCAGACACCTTTAATTAACATATTGCTTGCACATGTACACTGAAATCATACGTAGAACCAATTTACATCCCTTAATAAACCTTCAACAAATTATACTTTTAAAAACAAATTCACATATTACTAAAAGTCGTTTTCTCTTATCTCTCTTCTCATTCATTACTACTTACTTTTTGCTACTTATCCTTCTCATTTTATTCATGTAGATTAAACATCTCTAAAATTGAAAGATACAAGCTAAGAATAGATTATTCATCATTCTTGATATCACTGTAAGAATTTGTTTTAGATTACACTTTGCTCATATTGCACTTCTTATTTTGTTAAAAACACACTTGTTACATTTCAAATTTATTTCTTACCCCTTGCTCTGAATAATTTTCATATTGTTCATCAACCTTTCAGATTAGGTAGGATTACTATCAGTGCTAGTTTACTTCTCATAGTGCAAATCGCATGATCTTGTTTTATAGAGATGCTAGTATTCAAGGTCAAATATTTAGTGACAACCCTTGAACTACTACAACTCTAAACATTCTAGGGTTTGGTCCTTATCAGTAGCATGACGTTGTTGTGCGTAACTTTGCTCCCTTAATTTGGAAGTCAAACTTTGGATCTCACAAGTTTTACTAAAGTCTTCTTTATCTTATCGATTAAATATCCTTTCTCTTACTTAGCCATTCAAATAGAATATATTCTCAATTACCCTACTAGGGTTTCATCATCATATTGTCTGTCATTATTACATTCACTAGATGTATCTACCACGATGGTTATGCATCATATATGATTCATTTTCTTATCACTTCATTCCCACATTGCTCTCATTAAGGAAGATATGGAAGAGAAGATGATTTTGAGACTTTGAATTCTTATCTTCCAACATTCAATAATACATTTCTCATATGTAGGTTTAATTAATTATCAAAAAGGATACTTGACTAATTAGCATTTTCTTGAATCTCGCAACCTCTTCCTTGTATAATCTATATTACTCCATTATGTTTCAAACCCTTCTTTACTTTCCATAATCCCCTTACCATATAATACTATTCCACATGTCATCTATAACTTCTAGTTTTATCTTATGATCATGTTGCTTCTTTTATGTGTATGATCAAGTATACCATGTTTCATATATTTCCTTTTATCCTTCTACTAATGTGAAGTTGAAATTCTAAATCAATAATATCTCTACTAGTTTCAACTCATATTTAATACATTACATATCCTTCATTTTAAATCAAACGGCTCATGCATGGGTGAAACATAGTTTCTCTTTCAATCAAGTTTTTCCTTCCTGAATATAGTCTACATTTGTATGACTTATTCATTTATTTAGTTATAGTTGTGTTCTTCTTTTAGAAACTAGTTCGTTGTTCTATAAAGACTTAGAATCCAAAGGCAGTAAGGATGAATGTATTAAACTTATTAATAAAGGTATACATTCCATGCTCCCAATTATATCATAACCCTCATTCCTTAATCAATCTCATTATTTCCAACATTTCTCTTTGTTTCAACTAAGTTTCTTATCCTAGTTTTATGATTTACATGCTCATCTAGTTCTCTTCACTTTAACTCTTCTGAAGACTCTTCACTTCTCTGTACTTATTGTATACTTAGCTCTTTTCTTCTATTTTCTCTGTACTTTGGAGTACATAAAAACATTGTACTCAGTTATATAATCCATTCCTCATGATTGATTATTACTATCTTGGCCCCTTACATACTTTTCTCATATCTTTTCCATATTTCATATTTAGAGTTCATATAATAATAATTAAACTTAATATGAATCTTATGTCGTGTTCCTTTATTCCCAATTAAGGGTTTCTCATATGAGGCCCCAAAGTTGGATCTCAGATATCAGTTCCAACTGATTCTTAGTTATCCCAGTCTTTCCCTTATACTTCAAAATCTTATAGTATATACATTCATACTAGAATTTTGGATCTAATCTATCCAGAATTTACTCTTGTTATGTTACTAATAGGAGTCATTAGATCCCAGTAATGCATCCTGTCAGTCAGACCAGGATGAACCTACAGTCCTGAAGCCAAGAGCTACTCAGGATTACTCAACTCCTATTCATCTCAAATGTGTGGAAGAAAACTTATCTACTTAGGAAACCTCATTCAAGGATCATTTCTAGTCTACTTGATACAAAGAATGTAATCAATAAATGCTACAACTGCATAGTGTACACCAAATCTTAAAGACCCATATATATTTCAAAATACTGAATATCTGAATTCAAACATATGAGAGATTTTCTACTCATCTCCAATAAAACAACAATATGAAATGAAATCTCTATCTCATTTTATATTTATGCTCTTAATTCATGTTACTTATCTTGTTTCTAACCCTAATATTTCTAGGGTTTCTCAACAGCCCATCCTTCCACTGTATACCTGGCCAGGGTATACATGAAAGAATAGATAGAGTAGCTTGATACTGGTTGATCAAAGTACTCAGATACCGGGCCAAGATATCCAAATACTCAAATCCCTAGAGCTAACATCATAACATCTCCTATCTACCACACTTATGACTCTAACTTACTAACTTAATGGTCCCTAACGACTCAGCCTAACTCTGATACCAAAGTTGTTACACCCCAATCTCACAATTCCCACTAATCATGATATTAGGGTATAAATTGAGGATTTAACGTAATACAAAGATCACCCTTAACTTTTTCTTCTTTTTCAAACTCTTTGTATTCTCGCAGTAAACCACATAAACTAACTTTACAAGAGAATTAAACTTTTATTTCTCTAATATAATCTTAGCATTAATTATACACATCCATACATTCATTATGTTTCTCACACTTCCATGTACATACGACATGATAATCATTTACATTCTCTCCTATTAAGAAAACAAACATACAAAACATCATTTACAACTCTCAGATCTATACAAGGAGCTAGAGTGAGAGGGACTGACTGAACTTAACTATACTCAGACTTAAATCTTGTGGTAGATATACTCTGATGCAATGCTATCTTCTTCAAGTCCATGTGATTTCACTAAAAAATTTGAGTAGAGGGGTGAGCCTACTCGCTCAATGAATGAGTACTTCAAAGAAATAGTCTAAAGCACTGATATAATTACATATATACTTTTGAGAAATTGATATCAATTATAATAGCAGAAAGCTTTAGAGAGTCTAATAATTGACAATCATGAATATGGAAGGATACTCTAAATATCTATAAGAGTGAATCAATATATGAAATGCTTGATTGATCATAAAGAGAACTAATAATTCAGAAACATACAAAGAATAATTGAATAGATGTACACACTTGTTTGACCTCTCATTCATTTTATTATGCCCTGATCATATGCAGTGTACTCTACATATGAAGACTCGTAGTGCCCTATGATCACACAGTACCAGACTTAGCAGACACACCCGGGAAATGCTAAGTTTGACTACTCTCCTGGTCTGCAATAGGGAAATAGCTCTCTGGATTAAACTGGACTCCTCCTCTAACCTGAGCACACAGGCAAAGAGTCAAGCCACCTCTTGGCTTTTCTGTACTCTAGTGCCACCAGGACTTCTGGTTGATGTTGGACATAGCATGTTTCGATCCCCATATACTAGACGCTGCCAGGGTTAGGTCTTTTCACCCCTAAGGCGCAGACCTCACATAGGGGTTCTACGGTGTTCAAGGCTCCTAAGTCTATTGTTTTATTATTCCTAGAAAACTCTTTCTACATTGTACCCTTCTCTTACCTATACTTGACTCAGGTATCTCTATGGTGTCGCGTCTACTTATTTGAAGTTATAATATAACATGTATATCATTTTAAACTTAGCAGAGAAGTATATTCAAAACACTATAATATACTGAGCAATCAACATACTATACATGTAGGCAGACTAAAATTCTTAAATAAATATATTTCATGTCCACTTGGCACATACACACTAGAATCGTGCATATCAACCCAAATCTTGAGTTGTGCATCTCATAACTCAATTAAGAGTTAATTACATATCATGACAAGAATTATTAATAATAACTGAGAATATTGATATCACAATACTTGACTCATTGAATACCCTACCCTTAGGGTTTCATTTAATCACCACAAATGTTACAAAGAAAGGTGTAATACATCTATCACGTACTTTTCAAATCTTTAAAACACATGATACCTGGGATCTCAATCCCTTATCACATTATTGGGAATTCTCATCCCTTCACATCATTATCATGATTACTGGATCTGGGTATTCAAACCCTTAGATCACCACATAGCATTGTTACCTCTGTAACAGGTAACCATTACCTCTAGGTCCTTAGACCAAGGTATTCATTTCACTGGTTGTAAAAGTATTCTCATGGATCACAAGTCCATCACACATCTTGTCACCTCTCACTAGGCAACAAATTATTCACATGGCTCCCATAAAGATTTCATGTGACATAAACATTCATTGATTAAAGACTACTATCAACAAATCATATAAAATAAATATATGTATGAAACCTTAGAACTGAGTTGATTTTGGGTTTCCATGCCATTCACTAGGATATCATTCATCAATAATAACATTGAATAAATAAAGTCTATCATGTCAAGAAAATCCCTTCAAATGGATTTCACGATATATATTCACAAATATCCAACTTTCCTCGCATCTAGGGTTTCACCCTCTTTACAGAGATATCAAACAAACACTATTCACTTTGAATGAAATCCAAGATAGTATCTGACATATTAGTACTATGAATTTAGATAAACAATCATTCATAACCAAGGGGATCTAGATAAGCAATTTTCTCTATTTACTTATACAGCAAATTTCAGTCATAGACAAATTCCCCATATTTCAGTTTACTCTTATAACCTCTGCAAATACTTAGGGAATTATCATTAGGATGTATTGTATACATTTATAATATGATTTTATCATCTGAACTTCATCCAAATAGAGTAATAATCGATTTCATATCATTTTGCAACAATTAAGAACAAATAGACAATCCAGTGTTTGTAGTCGCATACTAGCAATTAAAGATTATGGATGAATTAGCCAATTTTCGTGCAATATACTATTTAAAGGAAGTTCCCACTCATCCTAAGGTGTGAAACCACCTTAAAAATGTAGCTCATCCCTTAAAATCTCGATCTCATATCAAATCCCTAGCAATTCACCCAATTCCTCTTCCTTTCAACTCGGAAACCCTAAAAATGAGGGATTATGAAGAAAGAGTGAGAAAAGGGGAAGTTTTGATACAATTTTGGATCAAATCAAAGTAGGGACAGAACATTGACATGTGAGAGAAGATTCACCATTAAAGTATATGCAAACAAGCTAAACTTACATGATTTCATCATTCCTCATACCGCAAAACCCTAGGTCAGCATCTCCATTAATTTCTCCTCTCAAACCCTAACTCTCTCTCTCTAGGATTTAGTTTCTCTAGATTGAATCACAAATTATGAGAGCTCCTTGTGTGTTAGGTTGACCATATAGAGAAATTGAGCCGCTTGGATCAATTGCACGTTGACCCCTTACTATACTTTTTCTTATTTCAACAAAATATTTCTATCATAAAAAGGTTTCTGTAAATTCGTGTATTTCAGAGATCAAGGCTCCTCCAAAAATTATAAGAATTTATCATGTTGTGTAGAATTGATTTAAAAATATTTAGTTAAAATTTAAGATCATTCCATGCTTTCATTAAATAAATAAAAATTGAATAGTGCACATCTATCTAGAATTCTATAGAGATGTCTGTTATTGTAATTCGTCTACTGATAAGGTCTAAACACATCCAAAAATTATGAAAATTTTACATGTTGTTTACAATTGATTTTAAGATATCCAGTTAAAATTTCAAAGAATTTTTATTTACCAATAAATAAATAAAAAGAAAACAATATACTACTAAACAACATCATGTCAGCATGGTCGGTTGAAATATATCTCGACTGAGAGTGACTTTTAAAGAACATCCAAAAATTCTAAAAATTTTCACTGAATATGCATGATTGAGTTATACATATTATATTCAATTTTCAATTAAATCTAAATTACATAGAAAATATGATAAATGATTTACCGTACTAATATCTAAATCAAATTCCATACTCATGTACCATCAAAACCCTAATTTCAGCCAACTAGGTTTTATATTTCTCAAACCCTAATTTCTCAAACAATAGAACACTTAACATTCTTATTAGGTTTAAAACATCATAATTGAATTATCATCATTAATTAGATTTAAGAAATGATCAATCCAATTAAGCATATAATCATCCAGGTAAACCCTAGTTTACCAAGTAAGCTCGGATACAGTCATAACACTTTACATTTAACTCAATAGAGCATTTGAGACACTTTCAGATCTAACACTCATGGTATCAACAAACCATGTAAGTAAGGATCAAAATATCTCTTTATTTACATATCTTGTATGTGTGGTAAAAAAACACAAGTAACCTATTTTAATAGGGTGGTAATATGGATAAATGCATTCTATGCCAAAGAATTCAATCAAGAACTTCCATATAAAATCCTCAAATCATGAAGATTAAACCTCCTACTGATGCATCCATATTTTAGGGCTTCATCTAGTGTCGTATTGTACTTCTATCACATCTATGCATAAAAATGAAAATATGAAACCCTGAACTTAGCTTTTAGGGTTAGTGTCCTGACCTGGGGTGGCTCAAACCAAAAATGGGTAAAGAACCTATAGGGATGGCAAAACCCTAAACATGTGGGGTCAGATTAAGGCTATAGAGCCTAACCTCCTATTGTGAGTCCCTAAGTTAGGACCTTCCCTGGAAGGGTGAGTTGGCTAATCAATTTAATAGTTGAGGTAACCTTGAATGTTACCTAAAATGTGAAGGATTAGGTATACAAAATATGAAAGAGCATACATTCTTTTAACCCAAGTATTCCATATCTGAGGGTCACGAGGAAAGTTACTAAAGAAGTGTTGAAGGTATGTGAACAAGTCAGGATATGAATCTCAGTAATGGGCCAAGATGGTAAAGGAAATTTGATATAAAAGGAAAGTCATTGCAATTATCGATGATCAATTAAGTATAGGAAGGTCACCAATAGGCCAAGCTGAGAAAGGAAGTTCGATATGAAAGGAAGTTATCATAATGACTGGTTATCAATCTAGGTATTGTTGGCTAAATGGACATCTATAAATCCCTTTGTTTTGATTATGACAAACATTTCATTCTTATTAATCTAACAAGCTACTTGAGTGTGCAGGATGACAAAGCAACAAGGGAAAATCTACAAGCTTACATATTTATATTTTCATGCAATGTAATCACTGTTGTAAAAACTTGTACAAAAATATAATGTACAAGTACTTAGAATTGCATGTAAATCAAGCGTTAGATTCTCCCTAGCTAAACACCACAGTTAGACAAGTCATCCCATTCAAATAGGATTACTTATGCACACTCACACACATAATTAGTGCCTAAATTGAAACCTTGAAACAGGATCAATCTCGGTCGACAAACTCCTCGACCGAGACACTCTCGGTCGACAATCTTCTCGACCAAGAAAGATCCAAAGTAGCTGTTAGACACAACAGAAAAGTTAGTTGGCAGTTGATGAAAGACGTTGCAAATCACTTGTTCCAGAGAGCCTGTCGGTCGACAAAAGTTCGACCGAGTAGGTATCTCGGTCGACCATTTGTCGACCGAGATGGTCTCTGACAGCAACTACAGAATTAATTAATTAGCCGTTGTTAAAGCAACAACTTTGTACCTAACGGCTAGTTAAGCACTTAGAAACCCCTAGAAGTTGTCTAGAACGTCCTTAAGCATCCTTAGGCCATTCCTATAAATAGGACAAGCCATAGGACACCTAAACTCACTTGTTTTACACTTGCTACACTTGAGAAAATACTTGAGCATACTTGAGCAATCTGTTGCAAGCAAATTGAGCACTGTGATCATTGGCCTACTTTCTACTTAGCTCAAATTTGTGTCCTATAGGCTAGTATCTCCTTACTACATCACTTACACTTCTACACTCATTGGTTAGGAGATCAATACGCTTGATATAGGCAAATCAAGCCTTGTGCTTAAAAGGATAAGTTGTAATTTCTATTTCCTTTCTTGTTCCTTTTTATCCTTGTATTCTCCTTGCTACTCCTAGGGTTGGAGGCTGCGGATTGGAGAGAGTTTGACTTCTCAGGTAGAGAAGGGGACTTCAAGCTACTTCAAGAAGGCTATCGCACGGGAAGCTACTTCAAGAAGGCTATTGCAACGGGAAGCTACTTCAAGAGGAAGGTTGCTTCAAGGTGGTGCAATTACTTCTAGGTGAAGGCTGCTTCAAGGTTGGGCGATTACTTCTAGGTGAAGGCTGCTTGAAGGGTTTAGGAAAAGAAATTGTATTTTATGTAAAATCCTTGCGAGGTAATAAAATAAATTTCTTTTCAAATCCCGGTTGGGTAAGCAACCGGGTAGTGGACTGACTTCCTTAGTATTTGCTAAGGTTGGAACCACTCTAAACTCTTGTCTCCTTGTCCAATATCTTTGTGATTAATTGTTTGAGTTAATTAATTATTAAAATCTTTATAAAACTCTATTCACCCCCCCCTCTAGTAGTTTTCAATTGGTATCAGAGAAGGCTTCAAGGAACCCTAACCAGGTCTTGAAGAATGGAGGGAAATGGTGAAAGGTGCTGTTTGGACAAAACCACAACATGCTGCAATTGGTGTTTAGGAACAAGCCACAAAACAACCGAATGCCCATGGAGATCAAAGGAAGAGCACAAAGAATGTCTTGTTGCTACAACTAGTGAAGAAGAAGAAGAGGTAAGTCTCTTTGATTTATCTAAAGAAGAACTTATTGCTATTATTGAAGAGACACATAATAAATATGTTGAGTGCAAAAAGAAATTAAAGAAATCAAATAAAGAAAATGATGATCTAAATGTTAAACTTCTTGCTCTTGCATCTGAAAATGAGGATCTCAAAGAGGGAAATAAATTTTCTGATCTTAAATTAAAATCTATGGAAGCCGATTGTAAGCTCCTTTCTGTTGAAAATTCAAACTTGCAGACTCAAGTAAACGATCTTCAAAAACAACCATTATTGTGCACCCATATAGATTATGACAATATTGTTAAAGAAAGAAATTTATTGTCATCTAATCTAGACCAAGAAAAACTAGATATTAAGAAGAGAATGGAAGAGATTGCCAAGTAACAACAAAAAATCAGTAATTTAAATAATAATGGCATTCTTGATCAAATCTTAGATAATTCCTATCATCAAATTGGGAGAAGAGGACTAGGTTATAAGCCTAAAGGGAAGTCCTATCAACCTAGTTGGAAAAAGTCACAAACCCATCAAACTATATATGTACCTAAAGGAACAAATACATTTTTACCAAAGAACAACATAGAACAAAACCATAGAAAACGACTTGAGGTTGATTCTATATGTTGCCATTATTGCTCACGTCTTGGACATTACTCTTTTTCATGTCCTGATGGTAGTTTTACTTTATGCAACACCACTAAAAATCCTAGAGATGATGAGTCTCTAAGTTTAGCCTTGCTAGTACTATGGTAAGAACTCCACCCACATGTGCTAAGACATGTGGAAGTCTTATCGTAGTATAGTTAAGGGTCGAATCCTCGGGACAACGGTCTTGACGAAGTCAAGATGGAAAACGTTTAGCCTTTACTTAACAACTTAAAGATTGATATTTAGATCGAAAGTTTGATTTGGTTGTTTTAAACTAAGTTCAAAGAAAGTAAAGCAAGGAAGTAAATAAAGCAAGTAAATCTTGAGAGTTAACAAATGATGATGAATCACTGGGGTTAAGCAGGTATTTACCACCGCTACACATGCATTGTATATGTACTAAGCAAGACTTATAAGCTAGATGCATGGATGTTTCCACAAGACCGATGCCTTATAAGACAAGAGCGATGCGTTGCATCCAAGGGTGTTCCACAAGACCGATGCCCACATAAGACAAGAGCGATGCATTGCACCCTTCGATGTTCCACAAGACCAATGCCCATATAAGAAAAGGGCAATGCATCTCATCCTCCAAGGGTTAAGTAACTCTCATGCGGTACATCACTACGCGTCACTGAAGGATGTAGTCTCCGAAGAGAGAATCTTACTCAACCTCAAGAAACGTGCATCTAAAACTAACAAGCGAGCGATAATTACCAAATCGAATAGCGTCCTTGTAGGCCTAGTCTCCTATTCGGATAACCTAGCTACGAGAAGTGCGGGAATGATGCAACGCCAGCCATTCCCGAACAAATGGTCACATGCTTTACATCATTCCCCTCGCAAAGTGTGTTCCTCGACTTACCAAAGGTCTCTTCCATACAGATGGGAGTGTGCCAAATGATAGTGAGTTTACTCCACTCTTTGAGATACACTTCTAGACACCGAAACGGATGCGTGGTGGATACACACACCAGAAACCAACACTAAATCGGTATTCAAGCCTCGATAGCGGTCGTAGACAAACCACAACGAAAGACAATAAATGCATACAAGAACGTGGCCATCATTCAAGCATGTGTGAAACGATTTAGTATTAAAACGAAATGATAACATCTTTTTTACAGTACAAAATACAAAACATGGGCAGCGGGGCTAGTCCCCGTGCCCCAGTGGATGGAACTACTCGCTCCTCATAGAGGGATTAACAAAGAAGGAGGCAAGAAGAGATAGAAAGAACATCATCTCCACTGAGGAGAGAAGGTTGAACCCTTGGTGGAGAGAGCAACGATCTCCACTCCTTGTAGCTTGCTTGATGACGGATCTTCTCCTCTCACCTTCCTTGTTGATGAGAGAGAAAGTAGCTTGCAATGGACGTGAGTCTCAGACCGGCAGCCTCGAGTGGTGGATGGAGTTGTTCTGGTAGTGGAGAGACAGCCTCTGGATGTTTGGACTCCTCATGAACGGCCCTGAGGTCTTATTTATAGGCTTTGAGTGAGATCCAAACGGTTTGGAGACCGTTTGGGCTCAAACGGTCTTGGGATCAAACGGTCTTGAGATCGTTTGGCGTCAAACGGTCTTGGGACCGTTTGGCGTCAAACGGTCTTGGGATCGTTTGGCGTCAAACGGTCTTGGGATCGTTTGGCGTCAAACGGTCTTGGGACCGTTTGGCGTCAAACGGTCTTGGGACCGTTTGGCGTCAAACGGTCTTGGGACCGTTTGGCGTCAAACGGTCTTGGGACCGTTTGGCGTCAAACGGTCTTGGGACCGTTTGGCTTCATGCGGTCTCGGGACCGTTTGAACTCCATGCAGTCTTGGGACCGTTTGGCTTCATGCGGTCTCGGGATCGTTTGAACTCCATGCGGTCTTGGGACCGTTTGGCTTCATGCGGTCTCGGGACCGTTTGAACTCCATGCGGTCTTGGGACCGTTTGGCTTCATGCGGTCTCGGGACCATTTGAACTCCATGCGGTCTTGGGACCGTTTGGCTTCATGCGGTCTCGGGACCGTTTGAACTCCATGCGGTCTTGGGACCGTTTGGCTTCATGCGGTCTCGGGACCGTTTGAACTCCATGCGGTCTTGGGACCGTTTGGCTTCATGCGGTCTCGGGACCGTTTGAACTCCATGCGGTCTTGGGACCGTTTGTCTTCATGCGGTCTCGGGACCGTTTGGACTCCATGCGGTCTTGGGACCGTTTGGATCTACTCGACCCTTGGGCTGGTTTGTTCTTTTGTTATTTTTTTGTGCTTTTTCTGCAATTATAAAAGGAAAAGTTAGTTTGATGATGTATTTGCAAAAAGGGGTAAAATTAGGTTTAAGTACAATATAAATGTAGAAAGAGTATGGAAAACTAAAGAAAAAGAGTAAGATAAACTACTAAAATAGGAGGTTATCACCCCCCCTAACTTAGAGTCTAGCTTGTCCTCAAGTTAGATAGAGCTGAGGCATGAAATGGCGCGGCGATCTTAATTAAAATTTCCGTACTCTTGCTTCAATTCTTGACTTGAGTTCCCCAGGGGTCGTATCTAGGCTTATTGCATGCCTTGATCCTTTTGGATTTCGAGAGTTGCTTGGATTTCAGGTTTTTCCGTATCTCAAAGTTTGCCTTGGGACCACATTTATTTTGTGGATGCTGTTGACTCTAATCAACTTTATACCTCTCTGGAAACCTATTGGAAGCTAGAGAGGGTATGAGGGTTGGCTAAAGGCTTTGAAGTGTAACTCCCCTTCGAGTGGGGGAGGGGCTGTCTATGCTTTTTAGGATCTCACTACCGGACACGACACATCTGCCTTTATGAGGGCAGCTGAATGTACCGGCCGGGCAAATCCTTTATTAGCCTTTTCATATACTTGGAACTTTTAGGGTTTTACTACCGGACGCGACGCATCTGCCTTTGTGAGGGCAGCGGAATGTGCCGGCCGGGTGAGCCCTTTATCAGTTCTTTATATAGGTCCTTATTCGTGGCACAACTCTCATGATTTTATTCGTCTCTCTGGCTTTTATTCAAAAACTCACAGGCTTGGGTTTTGGGATGAGGATTTATTTTGGGTGGCCAAGCCTCTTTTATTTTGAAGAGAGGAAAGTTGTTCTTAAAGTTTTTCAGCATGCACTTATTTGGTTTGTGGTCCACTTGCAGAGCTTTTTGACTTGGAAGTTGCCTGATTTCCCTCTCATCCTTGAGATCTCAGCTTATTTCTGCCCTGATTTTGACCTATGGAGAGTCAGATAAAGAAATGGAGCAAAAATATAGGATCCATAGTGGATGGGGATCGATAAATCGCCATTTGATGTCTAAGTGCTAAATACTTGTAGAGACTAACATGATTCTAGAGTTAGTTGAGGTGACTTATTTTAAGGAAAAGGGTGTATAGAGATTGATACCTAGCCCTTGTCTGATGACCCCCCCCCCTAACTCATCACACACTCTGTCCTCAGAGTGGGAAAGTGATAGGTTGAGAAGTCATTTGAACAAGGGCTGCGAGTTAGGACAAAATTGCGGTAACCCCTGGAGATTGGAGTAGAGTGGATGCGAATTGGGGTGCCTTGTAGCGCTGACTCATGAGCTTTATTGATGTCGCAGTGCATTCCTTTGCAATTGTGTCTTGATATTGTAGACGAAATCTGCAATTCTAGCAATGAATCTGCTAGACAATATCAAGACAAAATTGCAAAGGAGTGCACTGCGATATGTGCTGCTTGATTACACAAAAGTTCCCAAACCGTGTCTAAACCGTTTGGTTCCAAACGGTTTGAAGACCGTTTGGTTCCAAACGGTTTGAGGACCGCTTGGAAAGCGAGAAGCCGCAGGTCGCCGGCGCGGGGGGAAGGTGGAACGGGGCGAAGGTGAAACGGGGCGAGGGTTTGAAGGTGGGTGGATGAAACGGCGATTGACGCGATAGTGGTGACAGAACGGCACGGAAACGAAGAACATCATTTGACGACGACTGCGAAGGTGGCGCGGAGTGAGCAGCGTGCTTGGAGTCGCCGGGCAATCTTGTGGGAGGTGGATTGAGAAGCTTGCGCGGAAGCACAGAAGCAAAAAGGTGAAGTTCTGCGCATGAAAAGACTGTAGAGTGCGAAGATTCGAAGAGAGGAAGATGGAGATGCGGGGTCGGTATTTATAGCGGTGACTTATCGTATTCAAACGGTTTCAAGACCGTTTGGTTCCAAACGGTTTGAGGACTGTTTGGTCCCAAACGGTTTCAAGACCGTTTGGTCCCAAACGGTTTCAAGACCGTTTGGTCCCAAACGGTTGGAGGACCGTTTGGTCCCAAACGGTTTCAAGACCGTTTGGTCCCAAACGGTTTGAAGACCGTTTGGTCCCAAACGGTTTGAGGACCGTTTGGTCCCAAACGGTTTCAAGACCGTTTGGTCCCAAACGGTTTCAAGAACGTTTGGTCCCAAACGGTTGGAGGACCGTTTGGTCCCAAACGGTTTCAAGACCGTTTGGTACATAAAAAAATTTGTATATTTTTTTGAATTTTTAGATTTAGTAATGAAAGAACTTAAAGAAGCAAAACAAAATTAAGAGAGAATAAAACTAGAAAAGTGGAGAAATTGATACTCAGGTCTTGGGTTGCCTCCCAAGAAGTGCCTTGGTTTTACGTCACTGGCTCGACGAAATTGTGGGCGTAGCGTTTCTGACATCGAGGGTTTGTTGATGTGTTTTGTCTTCCTGAGTGTAGTATTTTTTTAAACGGTGTCCGTTGACCGTTCGTTCTCCTCCGTTGTTGTTGATGATAATGGCAGCTCCAGTTGGGTAGATATGTTTTATAGTGAAGG
This sequence comes from Alisma plantago-aquatica, assembly GCA_963693085.1. Classification (NCBI taxonomy): domain Eukaryota; kingdom Viridiplantae; phylum Streptophyta; class Magnoliopsida; order Alismatales; family Alismataceae; genus Alisma; species Alisma plantago-aquatica. The sequence continues at coordinate 877,324,775 of OY856412.1, read as the reverse complement.
GTCCGGACCATCTTGTTCGAAGCTTTCCGGGGAATAATTTGAGCTTGGAATTGAATAAGAGCACTTTGTCACCAACGGTGATATCTTTTCTCCTAAGATGTCCATCGTGCCACATTTTCGTTTGCTCTTTATAGATTCTGGAACTGTGATATGCTGTCATGCGGAGTTCTTCTAGCTCCTGTAGTTGAAGTTGTCTGTTCTCTCCTGCACTTTTAAGGTCGAAGTTTAGTTGCTTGATGGCCCACCAGGCTTTATGTTCCAGTTCTACTGGAAGATGACATGATTTACCGTACACCAAGCGGAACGGAGTTGTTCCAATTGGTGTTTTGTAAGCCGTACGATATGCCCAGAGGGCGTCAGAAAGTTTGGTGGACCAATCAGTGCGATTTTTGTTCACTGTTTTTTCAAGAATCGCTTTTATCTGTCTATTGGATACTTCCACTTGGCCACTAGTTTGCGGGTGGTAAGGTGTGGAAACTTTGTGATGGACTCCATATCTTCTTAGTAATGCTTCGAAACTTCGTTCCAGAAAATGGGTTCCGCCATCAGATATGACCGTTCTTGGGACTCCAAATCTTGGAAAGATGGTATCTTTGAACAATTTGACAACAGGTTTGGAGTCATTAGATGCAGTGGGTACAGCTTCGACCCACTTCGAGACGTAATCCACAGCGACCAAAATGTACGCGAAACCATATGATGAGGGGAAAGGTCCCATGTAGTCTACCCCCCATACATCAAACAGCTCAATTTCCTGCCACATGGTAAGAGGCATTTCATCTCTTTTTGATATGTTGCCCGAAAATTGGCATTTATCACAGGATTTGACAAAATTATGTGAGTCTTTTGATATGGTGGGCCAAAAGAAACCAGATTGTAGAACTTTTATGGCAGTTTTCTTGGCGCCCATGTGCCCCCCCGTGGGTCCGGAGTGGCAGTGTTCCAAAACCGATGTTATTTCTTCTTCTGGAAGGCATCGACGAAAAAGTCCGTCGGCACAGAGGTAGAACAAGTAGGGTTCATCCCAATGATAACGTTTTACGTCATGAAGGAATTTCCTTTTATCTTGATAAGAAGCAGACGGGTGAATGATCCCTGTGGCCAGATAATTGACGATATCTGCAAACCAAGGGAAATTATGAGTGGCTTTCATAAGTTGATCATCAGGAAGAGAGTCCCTGATAGGGATTTTATCTTTGTCTTCAACCTCGATTCTACTGAGGTGATCGGCGACAACGTTCTCTACGCCACTTTTATCTTTGATTTCTAGATCGAATTCTTGAAGCATCAATACCCAGCGGATGAGCCTGGGTTTGGCATCCTGTTTCTGAATCAAATGTCTGATAGCAGAATGGTCAGTGTAGACAATTACCTTAGAGCCGATCAGGTAAGAGCGGAATTTTTCGAAGGCGTAGATGATAGCTAGGAACTCTTTTTCCGTGGTCGTGTAGTTTCTTTGTGCTTCATCAAGCGTTTTGGACGCATAGTAGATGACATAGGGTTTCTTGTCGATTCGTTGTCCTAAAACGGCCCCTATGGCATAGTCACTTGCGTCACACATAATTTCAAAGGGTTGCGACCAGTCTGGAGCCCTTAGAATAGGTGCGGAAATTAGTGCTTCTTTAAGGGTGGAGAAACTTTGCATACATTCTTGGTCAAAAATAAACTCGGCATCTTTTGTCAGGAGTTGGGTCATGGGTTTAGCTATTTTTGAGAAATCTTTGATGAACCTTCTGTAAAACCCGGCATGACCTAGGAAAGCTCGAACTCCTCTTATGTCCTTCGGAGGTGACAACTTCGAGATGACATCAATCTTTGCTTTGTCGACCTCGATCCCTCTATCACTTACTCTATGTCCGAGGACGATACCCTCTGTTACCATGAAATGGCATTTTTCCCAGTTCAGGATAAGGTTTGTTTCCTTGCAACGTTGCAGGACTTGTTCGAGATTATTTAGACAGTTATCGAAAGACTCTCCATTAATAGAGAAATCATCCATAAAGACTTCCATAATAGATTCAGTTAATCCGGCGAAAATGGCGGACATGCAGCGTTGGAAAGTAGCAGGAGCGTTACATAGCCCGAATGGCATTCTTCTAAAGGCATATGTCCCGAAGGGACAAGTGAAGGTGGTTTTTTCTTGGTCCTCTGGATGTATGGGTATTTGGTAGAACCCAGAGTAACCATCGAGATAACAAAAATATTTTTGGTGGGCCAAGCGCTCCAGGACTTCGTCTAGAAAGGGTAGAGGGTAGTGGTCTTTCCTTGTAGCTTTATTCAACTTCCTATAATCGATGCACATTCTCCACCCCGTTACAGTCCTAGTAGGTACGAGCTCATTTTTATCATTGATCACTACAGTAGTGCCCCCTTTCTTTGGGACAACTTGAACTGGACTAACCCACTGAGAGTCGGAGATAGGGTAGATCATACCAGCTTTAAGCAGTTTGAGGACTTCCAAACGGACTACCTCTTTTAAATTTGGGTTCAGTTTTCTTTGATGTTCGCGAGTGGGTTTAAATTCTTCAACCATAGGAAGCTTGTGCATACACAGAGCCGGATTTATGCCTGTGAGGTCGGTTATTTTATAACCGATGACCTTTTTGTGTTTCCTTAGTTTGTCTAGAAGTCTGACTTCTTGGTCTTCGGTGAGGGTGGAGCTGATAATAACTGGGCATAGCTCTTCCTTATCCAGGAAAACATATTTGAGCCCTGTGGGTAAGGTCTTCAATTCAGGGGTTTTTGGTGGTTCTGCTGCTTCAATAGTCGTTATGGCTTTAAGCTCTTCAAAGGTAGCCTTTGGTGCTTCTTCTACCTTTTCTAGATATTGGATGCATTGCTGGACTAGTTCATTTGTAGAGAACTCGACTTCGGGATTGATAGGAGCATTTTCAAGTTCGTCGATTGGCTCGGAGATTTCAAGTTGCGACATTTGTTGGATTGCGTCTAAAAGAAAGACTTCTTCTTGAATGTTAGGGCCTTTCATGCTGTCAAGGACACGGAATTGAATGGCTTCCTTTCCGAGCCTAAGGATGATGGTTCCGGCTTCGACATCGATTAGCGCTCTGGCTGTAGCTAGGAAAGGCCTGCCGAAAATGATCGGATATCTCAAGTCCTCTTTAATATCCATGATGACAAAATCACATGGAACGTAAGCATCCTTGCCTATTCTTACTGGAACGTCTTCAATGATTCCCAAAGGTGCGGTTATGGTGGAGTCAGCAAGTTGAATAGTCATTGATGTAGGTAGCAGATCTGTGAAACCGAGGCGTTGGCACATTGAGAAAGGCATAATGGATATACTAGCCCCGAGGTCAGCTAATCCTTTCTTTGTGGATGCGTTTCCAATGCAACATTGGATTCCGAAAGAACCTGGGTCCTTCTTCTTTTTGGGCAGTTTGTTCAAGATGATGTCAGAGGTGGTTTGGGCAAGCTTGACGGTTTCCTGCTCTTTGGTGATATACTTACGTGATAGCAAAGTTTTGAGATACCTTGCCCATGCTGGTACTTCGGATAGAGCGTCGAGGAGAGGGATATCGATATAAAGTTTCTTCATTGCTTCCTTGAATTTCTGAAACCTGGCATCCATTTTTGTTTCTTGCAGTCTGCCTGGATATGGAATCCTTGGTTTGAATTGCGGGACCTTGGGTTCTGCGGGTACATACTCTCTGTTTTTGTCCTCGGTGTCTTCGGGAGATTTCCCAATCTCTTGTTGTGAGATCTCTTTCAAAAGAATGGGCACATCATCATCATCTAGAGTGATCTTGATGGGTTCAGGAAGAATGCGTCCCGACCTTGTGGTGATGGCGTTCAGCTGTTCGTGTTCATTTTGCCCATTTGGTTCAGGCTGCCTATCAGAAACGCCAGCCGAAGACTTCAACTGTGCAGCGATCTGAGCTAGCTGGGTTTCAACTGCCCTTTGTTGGGCTTGCTGGCTAGCTAGCATAGTTTGCTGAGACTGAAGCATTTGCTTTATCAAAGATAGTTCGTCTTCTGGTTGTTGCAGAGGTGCGATTAACTGTGGCTGCAGGGGCTGTTGCAACTGGGGTTGCTGTGGCTGCTTTAACTGGGGTTGGTGCAACTGAGGGTGCAGTCCTGAATGAGTGTATTGGTAAAAAGGATTCCTGGGATAATTAGGTCTTTGAAAACCTTGTATGTAATTCCCATGACTGAAATTATTCTGAAATCCCGGTGGTTGTCTGTTGAAAGATCCACCTTGTGCATGCTGCTGTGGGTTGGCAGTCCCTGCAGGATTCCTGTATTGGAAACCAGGATGGTTCCTTGGTTTATCTGGGTTGTAATTCATTTGGCCAGGTATTGAATGTATGGAGTTGACTTGCTCTGGCATTTGGTCTTCGGGATGCTCGATGATGGGTTCATATTGCGGCATAGGTGGTTGTAAATCCATCATGACATTGTACAACAATCCACATGATAATGTGGGATGATCGGATGCATGACAAGCTTCACAAGTTCCAGTAGCTGCCTTAATTTGTTGAACCTGGGAGCTTTTCTTCTTATCATATTCCCCGAAAGAAGTTTCGAGGTCTTGTTGCTTGCTAGCAATAGTCTTCAAAGCCTCAGCAATGGCTTTGAGTTCCATAGATTCTTCCGCTTTGTAAACCTTGAGAACGCCTTTGGGTTGGTTAGATGACCTTCCCCAATTGGATTGGTTCTCGGCCCCCAACGTAACTATATTCCAGGCGTCTTCGTAGTTCTTTCTCATAAAGTTTCCTCCAGATGAGGAATCTAGGAATTGCTTGATATCATCACTTACTCCTCTGTAGAATGTTTCTATTAGTTGATTTTGAGAAATGCCATGGTGAGGACACTTTCTCAGGAGTTCTTTGAATCTTTCCCAAGCTTCAGAAAGTGTTTCTCCAGGCAATTGGGAAAAGTGATTAATCTGTCCCCTGATCTCATAGGTTAGGGAAGGTGGGAAGAACTTCTCAAGAAACTTCTCTTCTAAGGGAGTCCAGGTAGTGATGATAGGGTGTCTATCCAAAGCGTTGTACCAGCTTAGTGCTCTTCCAGATAGGGTGAAGTGGAAAAGGTGTAACATGATTGCTTCCATTGCAATGCCTGCTTGGGGTACAAGTCGGCAGAGTGACTTGAACCTCTTAAGGTGATCCATGCAATCATCTCCGTGTGCTCCGGAGAAAGAGATGCCTTGCATGATCTGGATCCATTGCGTCCGAATTTCAAAGTGTGGTATGTTGATAATCGGTGGTCGGACAGGATGATCATCTTCATAATTCTTTGGGATTGCATAGTCCCGAAGTTGCTTGTTTCTTAACGCAAGTTGAGCAGCAGCCTGCTCTGCTTGGATGCGGGCTTGTTCCTCAGCTCGGATCTCAGCTTGCACCTGAGCACGAGTGTCAGCAATGAGTTGTGCTCGTTGTGCTGCTATGGCGGCGTTGACTCTTTCTGCAATAAGGCGTTGCTCTTCGGCCATCTGTCTGGCTCTTTGGCGGTTTAGTCTATTCCTTCGGTGAAAACTTCTTTCTACCTCAGAATCGTATCCTGGTTCAGGGGAGAATCCGATGCTATGCGGGGGTTGCATACACGTTTTCTACCTGAGTAGAAGGAAAATCTCAAGTTAGGAAAAATGGAAGGAAATGAAAAAGATCAAGAAATATTGGATTGGTTATTAAAAAAGTGTAAAATCCTAATCAACCAAGAAATTGGTAAGTAAAAACTAAAAAGTTCCGTTGTCCCCGGCAACGGCGCCAATTTTTGATGGTAGTTTTACTTTATGCAACACCACTAAAAATCCTAGAGATGATGAGTCTCTAAGTTTAGACTTGCTAGTACTATGGTAAGAACTCCACCCACATGTGCTAAGACATGTGGAAGTCTTATCGTAGTATAGTTAAGGGTCGAATCCTCGGGACAACGGTCTTGACGAAGTCAAGATGGAAAACGTTTAGCCTTTACTTAACAACTTAAAGATTGATATTTAGATCGAAAGTTTGATTTGGTTGTTTTAAACTAAGTTCAAAGAAAGTAAAGCAAGGAAGTAAATAAAGCAAGTAAATCTTGAGAGTTAACAAATGATGATGAATCACTGGGGTTAAGCAGGTATTTACCACCGCTACACATGCATTGTATATGTACTAAGCAAGACTTATAAGCTAGATGCATGGATGTTTCCACAAGACCGATGCCTTATAAGACAAGAGCGATGCGTTGCATCCAAGGGTGTTCCACAAGACCGATGCCCACATAAGACAAGAGCGATGCATTGCACCCTTCGATGTTCCACAAGACCAATGCCCATATAAGAAAAGGGCAATGCATCTCATCCTCCAAGGGTTAAGTAACTCTCATGCGGTACATCACTACGCATCACTGAAGGATGTAGTCTCCGAAGAGAGAATCTTACTCAACCTCAAGAAACGTGCATCTAAAACTAACAAGCGAGCGATAATTACCAAATCGAATAGCGTCCTTGTAGGCCTAGTCTCCTATTCGGATAACCTAGCTACGAGAAGTGCGGGAATGATGCAACGCCAGCCATTCCCGAACAAATGGTCACATGCTTTACATCATTCCCCTCGCAAAGTGTGTTCCTCGACTTACCAAAGGTCTCTTCCATACAGATGGGAGTGTGCCAAATGATAGTGAGTTTACTCCACTCTTTGAGATACACTTCTAGACACCGAAACGGATGCGTGGTGGATACACACACCAGAAACCAACACTAAATCGGTATTCAAGCCTCGATAGCGGTCGTAGACAAACCACAACGAAAGACAATAAATGCATACAAGAACGTGGCCATCATTCAAGCATGTGTGAAACGATTTAGTATTAAAACGAAATGATAACATCTTTTTTACAGTACAAAATACAAAACATGGGCAGCGGGGCTAGTCCCCGCGCCCCAGTGGATGGAACTACTCGCTCCTCATAGAGGGATTAACAAAGAAGGAGGCAAGAAGAGATAGAAAGAACATCATCTCCACTGAGGAGAGAAGGTTGAACCCTTGGTGGAGAGAGCAACGATCTCCACTCCTTGTAGCTTGCTTGATGACGGATCTTCTCCTCTCACCTTCCTTGTTGATGAGAGAGAAAGTAGCTTGCAATGGACGTGAGTATCAGACCGGCAGCCTCGAGTGGTGGATGGAGTTGTTCTGGTAGTGGAGAGACAGCCTCTGGACGTCTGGACTCCTCATGAACGGCCCTGAGGTCTTATTTATAGGCTTTGAGTGAGATCCAAACGGTTTGGAGACCGTTTGGGCTCAAACGGTCTTGGGATCAAACGGTCTTGAGATCGTTTGGCGTCAAACGGTCTTGGGATCGTTTGGCGTCAAACGGTCTTGGGACCGTTTGGCGTCAAACGGTCTTGGGACCGTTTGGCTTCATGCGGTCTCGGGACCGTTTGAACTCCATGCGGTCTTGGGACCGTTTGGCTTCATGCGGTCTCGGGATCGTTTGAACTCCATGCGGTCTTGGGACCGTTTGGCTTCATGCGGTCTCGGGACCGTTTGAACTCCATGCGGTCTTGGGACCGTTTGGCTTAATGTGGTCTCGGGACCGTTTGAACTCCATGCGGTCTTGGGACCGTTTGGCTTCATGCGGTCTCGGGACCGTTTGAACTCCATGCGGTCTTGGGACCGTTTGGCTTCATGCGGTCTCGGGACCGTTTGAACTCCATGCGGTCTTGGGACCGTTTGGCTTCATGCGGTCTCGGGACCGTTTGAACTCCATGCGGTCTTGGGACCGTTTGGCTTCATGCGGTCTCGGGACCGTTTGGACTCCATGCGGTCTTGGGACCGTTTGGATCTACTCGACCCTTGGGCTGGTTTGTTCTTTTGTTATTTTTTTGTGCTTTTTCTGCAATTATAAAAGGAAAAGTTAGTTTGATGATGTATTTGCAAAAAGGGGTAAAATTAGGTTTAAGTACAATATAAATGTAGAAAGAGTATGGAAAACTAAAGAAAAAGACTAAGATAAACTACTAAAATAGGAGGTTATCATGTCCTTATAAGAGAAAAGATGTCGAGTTAATTTGGGTTCCAAAACCGCCAAACTAAATGAACAAAATCAAGTTGAGATATGACCAAAAACATTAGTTGCATATTTCTATGTCTATCTCAACTCAACATAGTGAGATTACAAATGTGAATGAAATTAATATTGTTTTATTCCCTAGATGATTTAAAGTTTAAACTGAAATTATGCTTAGTCAAAGAAAATTCCTATTTTCACATGATTGTTTGTAAAAGTATTTTCTGGTCTATTCATATACTAATCATGTAATGGAATTATCATTGTATGCTGATAACATGCTTTCATCATTGGGTGCGCATAGATAATGAAAATTGTATGCATGGATCCATGAAAATATAGGCAAGCAAAATAATTTATTAGTTATATATTAGTGCTTGCAACACAATCCATAAATTAGTATCTTTGAAGATTTGAGATAATTAATTGTACCTAAGAATCTTAAGTATTATGCTTCAACTTGACATTTAATGCAGATATTATACTCAACATATTCAATCTGAAAATTTACAAAATTAGCCTCTTGGTCAAAACAAAATTTGACCAAGGGGCGCTATGGTCGTAGTCAAATTCGACCTAAAATAAGTTTGACATAATAACTATTTGGATATCCTTTTATGATTAAAAGAACAATTAATCACAACTTGTCCAAACATTGTCAATAATAAACACAAAATTACTCCCTTGGAAAATCTATATATGTGTTTTACAAAAATAGTCTATCAATTACATTAAAAATCAGCTTCAAATTAGTACTCAGTAAGTTTCTCGGTCGACGAATTTTTTGACCGAAAACCTCTCGGTCAGCCCCTCTTTCTCGACCGACAGAATCTAGACAAATTTAGTATCGGACATACTTTCGGTCGACAAATGTTCGACCGAGACAATGTCGGTCGACAATTGTTCGACCGAGAAATAGCCGTTGGATATAACCGTTGTAAACCGACCGTTATGACCGTTTATGACCGTTATATGACCGTTGGGGAGCCAAGTGGCGCGTCTGCAACATGACCGTTGCGGACGCTCGGTCGACGAGTCGTCGACCGACCAGGTCGCTGGAATGTTATAAAAGGAACCAAAAACGGGTCACTTCCTCACACTTGCATACTCTTGCTTCCATAGGCTCTCTCTAGTGCATTTTTGTGCAACTCTTTAGCATTCTCATCCTCAAGCCTTCCTTGCTTCTTCTCCACCTTCAAGCAACACAATGGCCTCATCATCTGCTCGTGGGAAGAAGAAGGTCGCCGGCAGGAAAGGAAGGGAAGCTCGGGAAGCTACTCCACCACTGACGATCATCAACGACATTGCCTTCGTCGATGGAGATGCTGGTGATCGATATCTACGGCTTTCCTCTAAAGCTCCTCTCCCACGACGACCAGTTGAAGTTATGGACTTCATCAACATCGTCGACTTGGAGGACCTTTTTGAAGTACAAAAGTTAAAAGAATTCATCAACCCTTCTTTTCCTTCCTATTCAATCAAGGTAGTGAATGAATTCTATGCAAACCTCATTTCCCACTCTGAAAATGAAACTATCTTCTTCTACACTATGGTCAATGGGCATAGCTTCCGATTTACTGAAGGGGATATTCTTGAAATGCTAAACATTGACATAGATGAATATCAAGACAGCCTTGACCTTACTTCTGGAAACCCCCTTAACCAATTTCTCCAAGATGACCACACCATTAGTCTTAGTGACATCAAAAGGACCATTTTTAAATCCAATACAACCTGTCACGAAGATAGAGGCACATATTATGCTATAAATCTTAAACCTGCTGCTAGGATTGTAAACCTTATTGTATCAACAAACATACATCCTAGAGCCAATAAGTCTGAAGTTCCTGTTTTTCGTATGTGTCTAATATATGCCATTATCCAACGTATTCCCACAAATGTTATCCGCATCATTCTTAAAAACATGCTTGAGTTTTCTGGCAATCCTCCATATGCCGATTTTATATGCCAAATTACTCAACATTTCCTTAAGACCCCACTTGAGGATATGGGATATACATGGGAGTGTAGACCACAAAAAATAAGTAAGAATACAGTAGAAAAAATGGGAATTGATTTTGGTCATAAAAGGGCTAGAGTTGAAGGAGAAACATCTCATCAAGACATACCACCACCCCCTCCTTCTACTAATCTATCACATGACCCCATTCAAAACACTCTTACTTATATAGTTGGTTCCCAATATCACCTAAGCAAACAACTAGACTATAACCATCATGCCATGACTTATATAAACCAAAGAATGCAAACCCTTTCACCAAACCAACCTGATGAATATCCGTATTCTTTAAATCCTGGCATGCTCAATCCATACAATCCTTCGTACAACTATTATCAAACTCCATCTCCACCATCTGTGGATCTTACGCACACTCAGTTTTCATCCATGCAACTGTAAGATATTGCCGCTCATTTCCGATTTGATCGAGTACCTACATTCTTGGAAGCATATGCTCTAACTAAGACATGTGCTCTAGATTGGCAAACATTGGTCCAATATTATGGAACTGAGCCTTTTCTTGGGAAAGACCCTGACATTGATGTAATCCTTAAGTCTTTCCAGTAAATGTTGGAGTTATTGTAATGATATCTTTTGAATAATTGTAATGGGTCATCTCTATATGATGTGTCTATCTTTTTATGCTTGTAATACATGCTTTTAATGAAATTGGCCATCTTTACTTGATTCCAATGGATATTTTTATGTGAGACATATTCAAAATATGGATTATAAGATCATCATTGTAGAACATACCAAATAAGGGGAGCAACCTTTATAATTGTGGCAAAATTGACAAATTACTTAAAACAGCTATGAAACAAATCCAGACACATTCTCGGTCGAGAAACTGTTCGACCGAGAATGCTATCGGTCGAAAGATCGTCGACCGAGCAGGTTTCTGTTGTCAAGTTTGCAATAAAACTGAATATATTCGCAAATTAATCATGTTTCTCCTCATCATGTTGAAGATAAAATTGGCGAAACCGCTTCCACTTTGGAAGATGTTTTCTTTGATATTGGTGCTACTTAAACACAAGCTCTTGGTTGTTATATGGACATCATTTTAATGTACTTAATCTTAGTATACTTTTGATAAAGGTCAAAATCAAAACTTAAAATCATTTGTGACCTTAGCAGCCTTAAATTGCTTTAATTGTAAGATTAAGGGGGAGCTCATAAAAACAAATTTGATTATTTGATTAAGAAGCTTACAAAAAAAAACATTATTTGGAGCTTGTTACGACCTTAGTATTTTTGGTTATGAAGAAATCTATGAATTTCAGAAAAATGATATAACTTGTACTTAAAGGAAATCTCTAAACAAATCGGGACTTAACATCCCTTGCATTTGGATGGAGACATTTTTATGTACTCTGAGATTAAAGGATTCTCATATCATTTTATGGGCTTAACATTCCTTGTAAAATGGATGAGAAATCAATACATATGCCATGTATCTAACAGGATCTCATATCATTTCAAGGCTTAACATCCTTTGCAAATGATTGAGAAACAAATTGTGGCTAAATTAGAAAAATATGAAATTAAATCCATGTTCCTAATAGGATATCTAATTAAGGGGGAGTTTTTATTCTTAACGGTTATCTTTTTGAAATGACAAAGGGGGAGAGATAAATATAAAACTAAAATTTAGAAATTATGTAAACCTCAATTAATGAGTTTCATAAATAAACTCTTGGATTTACATTGAAAGTTGCTATATTCCCAAATGATCTGGATTTCATGTTCCACAATTCATGGGGAATAATAAGCACACATTTTATACACAAGAGAAAAAGCTACAAAAGGTAATCTAAAGGTATGAAACTCATATGTTTTATATTTCCTTTATTTATATTTTGGAAATGTTTGTCATCTTCAAAAAGGTGGATATTGTTGGCTAAATGGACATCTATAAATCCCTTTGTTTTGATTATGACAAACATTTCATTCTTATTAATCTAACGAGCTACTTGAGTGTGCAGGATGACAAAGCAACAAGGGAAAATCTACAAGCTTACATATTTATATTTTCATGCAATGTAATCACTGTTGTAAAAACTTGTATAAAAATATAATGTACAAGTACTTAGAATTGCATGTAAATCAAGCGTTAGATTCTCCCTAGCTAAACACCACAGTTAGACAAGTCATCCCATTCAAATAGGATTACTTATGCACACTCACACACATAATTAGTGCCTAAATTGAAACCTTGAAATAGGATCAATCTCGGTCGACAAACTCCTCGACCGAGAAAGATCCAAAGTAGCCGTTAGACACAATAGAAAAGTTAGTTGGCAGTTGATGAAAGATGGTGCAAATCACTTGTTCCAGAGAGCCTGTCGGTCGACAAAAGTTCGACCGAGTAGGTATCTCGGTCGACCATTACTCGGTCGAACTTTTGTCGACCGAGATGGTCTCTGACAGCAACTGCAGAATTAATTAATTAGCCGTTGTTAAAGCAACAACTTTGTACCTAACGGCTAGTTAAGCACTTAGAAACCCCTAGAAGTTGTCTAGAACGTCCTTAAGCATCCTTAGGCCATTCCTATAAATAGGACAAGCCATAGGACACCTAAACTCACTTGTTTTACACTTGCTACACTTGAGAAAATACTTGAGCATACTTGAGCAATCTGTTGCAAGCAAATTGAGCACTGTGATCATTGGCCTACTTTCTCCTTAGCTCAAATTCGTGTCCTATAGGCTAGCATCTCCTTACTACAGCACTTACACTTCTACACTCATTGGTTAGGAGATCAATACGCTTGATATAGGAAAATCAAGCCTTGTGCTTAAAAGGATAAGTTGTAATTTCTATTTCCTTTCTTGTTCCTTTTTATCCTTGTATTCTCCTTGCTACTCCTAGGGTTGGAGGCTGCGGGTTGGAGAGAGTTTGACTTCTTAGGTAGAGAAGGGGACATCAAGCTACTTCAAGAAGGCTATCGCACGGGAAGCTACTTCAAGAAGGCTATTGCAACGGGAAGCTACTTCAAGAGGAAGGCTGCTTCAAGGTGGTGCAATTACTTCTAGGTGAAGGCTGCTTCAAGGTTGGGCGATTACTTCTAGGTGAAGGCTGCTTGAAGGGTTTAGGAAAAGAAATTGTATTTTATGTAAAATCCTTGCGAGGTAATAAAATAAATTTCTTTTCAAATCCCGGTTGGGTAAGCAACCGGGTAGTGGACTGACTTCCTTAGTATTTGCTAAGGTTGGAACCACTCTAAACTCTTGTCTCCTTGTCCAATATCTTTGTGATTGATTGTTTGAGTTAATTAATTATTAAAATCTTTATAAAACTCTATTCACCCCCCTCTAGTAGTTTTCAGTTATAGGAAAGTCACCAATAAGACAAGGAAGGAAAGGAAGGGCAATATAAGAGGAAGTCATAGCAAGGACAAATGACCAAGTCGGGATAGGAAGGTCAGCAATAGACCAAGATGGGAAAGGATAGTTGATGAAAGAGAAAGTCATTACAATGACTAGTCACCAACCAGGTAAAGGAAGGTCACTAATAGGCCAAGACAAGAATAAAAGACACCATGAAAGATCAAGCAGAGGAGGGAAGGTCACCATGAGCCCAATGTAGGAACATAAAGTGAATATTGTGTACCCTAAGAAATGAAGGAAATTTGGGTTAAAGAATTGCATAACGAAATAATGTACTCAAAATTGTTAAATTGTGAGATCTCAATAATTCTAGGTAGGGTAGATCTCTAGTCAATCCTAAGGTCAAGTAGGGATGACTAAACATACATAAGACCTATGAGGTTAGGAGGTGATCATGCCATAAGTGCATAAGACCATGGGGTTAGGAGATAGCCATACATGTTTTCCGAGGCCCATTGTTAGGAGATTGGCCACGTTCATGATTCAATGAGACCCAAGGGGTAAATGTGAGAGACACTCCATAATTTCATAAGACCCACATGGTAAAAAATGGATCACTTCAAAGGTACTTGTACCTGTAGAGACCTTGAGGAAATGACTAAGGCTAATGAGAGATGATATGTAACTGTAAAAGATACAAGAAGTCATGAAATCTTAAAGGGGTGCACAAACTCAAGAATTACAGAGGCACTTGACTTCATGAAATGTTAGAACATTGTAGGATCAAAAAAGTAATTATGGTTTGGTGTCATTTTTGAGGGTGATTCAACCAAAATGTGAAATTTTAAGAAAATATGTGGATACACCATCTCTATTCTTGGAAGAGGATGAACTTTGTATGTAGGCTGCATCCAATTTTTTTTTGGTGTGAAGCGGCGTGGTACTCCATTAAGCTGAGACATAAAACTATACAGAAAGGGCTCTAGACAGAGTGTCCAAAGGCCACCAACGAAAGATGCCCACAAAAGGGCAGAAACAAAACCTACCTACCAAAAAGCAAGCAAAACCAGGCCCTAGACACATTGTCCAAAGACCCCAAAAGAAGCCGCCCACAAAGGCGAGAATCAAACTAACAACCTACCTACCGAACAAGAAAGAAGACAACACTACTGCTGTACAGAAGATAAAAAAAGCTAGCAAAAAAGCCAGCTAGCAGCCACACCCCGCAGACCCTCCCTACTGAAGCAGACTGTTAGCATCATTGTAGGCTCTTTTCCACATATTAACAGGGGTGCGCCGACTTCCTGCCATCATCCTACTGTTCCTTTCAGTCCACAACTAATAGAGGACAGCAGTCACGACCAACTTCCTTTCTCCTTGAATGTTCATAAGAGTTACAGCAGAAACAGGCCTCTCCCCGAATTTCTGCATGTAGAACTCCCAAATCTCAGAGCTAAAAGAGCAGTGAAAGAAAATATGCATCCAAATTATTATTTCATCTTATTATTAGTGAAAGAGATTGGGTAGACACTTTTTATGGTTAAGATTGACACAAGAGCGTGAATACCCTAAGTTGAGTTAATTGATATGATTTAGGGTTTGACGTGTTACCTCACCCTTATGTGAAAATAAATGAACAATAAGTTGGAAACCTAGGTGAAAAGGTAATCACAAAGTGAAATTGAAATTACTAAGTGATATGTCATATAATGAATGAACGAGGTCTTGGGTGTACCCTAGATTGAATTTGGGTACCAACCTTGGTAATGTGAGAAACTTGTATATCCATAAATGTTGTTAAGGATGAAAGGATTATAACCCTAAGATATGAAACTAAGATGAGTTATCATTCAATTTGACCATAGTAGGTGTGAATTTTGATGGCAAAAATTCTTTTAAGGAGGGGTGAATGTAATATCCTCAATCTTAGTGAAATTGAATTAAATAAATATAAGGCATGCATTGATAAGTAAATTACCCAATGATATTATTGATGGAATAACAATATTATCCACTTTTTGGTAGGGGTGCAGCCCATGGCTCAAGTGAGGGCCATAAGACTGTTTGCTTTACAAATAGGTCCTCGAGGCACAAGACAAAGAAATAAGAGATTTTGTGATTAATAAATAGTAATGTCTATATGAATTGTTGGATAATAGAAGTATGATATAATAAGAAAACTTTCAAAAGAAAATAAAATAAATTGAATTTTAGATAATTAATGGAGTAATTATCTAAGTGACACCATAAACTTCACAAGATTTGCTAGACATTATCAGAGAAAAGAATATCATGAAGGAGGAATGGAAGATCACCTATGTCAATAAGGAGAGAAATTAAATGGCCGATCTCCTAGCCAAATTCCATCAAAAACAACAATGTGGGGAGGCACATTATACTCCTCCCCCCCCCCTGATATCCTTATCCATTAATTTTCGAAGGAATGTAATGGCAGTAATACTGCCAGGTTTGTTTTTGTAAATTATGTAGGTTGTCGTAATATTTTTGAATAGTTTGTAAGAGGAGGGCGAGATGAATATCATGGCCTCTTGACTTTGCTAAAAAATGAAATAATTATCTAACCCATTTTGGCAACACAAGTTTTAAGGCATCAAGTAGTATTATTTCAAACTGAATTTTGGTATATATAAAGATAATAAAAAAAAGGAAGAGAATTTTAGAAATTGGGAGGAAAAGGATGTTTTACAAGATTCTAGTAATTGTTTTATTGAGATGTTTAAGAAAGAAAGTTTGGTATATGAAATACAACCCAATAAATCCCAAAAACTATATAGAAATTGGGAAAGGAATTAGTGGGTTCCCATGAAATAAGGGTAACTGATTCAAGGGATATATCAAAGAGATAAATAGAATAACAATCTAGACTGCAAGACATAAATTGTTTCCTAATGAGATTAATGATCAAATTATCCAATATAGCCCATGTAGTCATATGCATTCCTTAATTGGCTTGCCAATCAAGTATTTTCTTTTGAGAAGGAACTTGGTCAAATACTATTGTCTATGATGGGAAGGAGTAGTTAGTGTTGGAATATACATTACCAAAAATAGATAGCAAGGATATCAAATCTTGAGACTATATTGCACAGCCAAATCATTTTTTTGCACTTAAAAGGAAAACAAATAATGGTTTTTTTCCCATCTCTCTCTCTTTTCCTTCTTCTCAGGTTACATTAATCCCAACCCTAACACATATATAAGGGGTGATGCCTTCACCCTAGAGATGGTGTTCCAAAACCCTATGGACCTAGGTGAAACCCACTGAGTACTCCCTTAGTCGGAACCCCCGCAACTCTTGTGGAGGAAAGAGCCCTATCCCCATGGCAATCTTGCCACCATCTGCATGTAAAACAAGAGGAGTTGTAGGGATGCCAAAGGTCCTATTCGTCTAGAGCATGGATGCTTTCCAAAAGTCTCTATGTTACTTACAAGCGTAATATGGCCGTCATAGTAGTGCCATGATAGGAGCACCCCACATCAAGGTCAACTATCATTTTCATCATGGTGGCATGAGCACTGATCGTGAGTTGCACGATGGGGGAGCCCTAATAGTCGATGTCCCCAGTGACTGAGAGACTAGGCATTGGAGACGACTCTATGCGCAGTTCCGATGGTAGTGCATTCATGTTTGCGTCTGTGCATATGGAAGCGGAACCTTACACGAAAAAGAGGGTGATAGATAGAACCACGTCGGTTTGGCCCCAGACTAGCTAGCTCAAGGTTGGCCCAATGCACACAAGACACCCCCACTTATCCAACTTTATTGTGGGTCATGGGTGACATGGTCCAATAAGAGGCTGCCACATCACCCATAGTCAAGGTATTTTGCTTTGTTTGAAGAATATCTTCTAATAATTGCAGGGGCTTTTAAGGTTATCCAAACATAATGATATTATATGTGAAATTGATCAAGAGAATGATTGAAATGCAAATGAAATACTTCCAGAGCCTAATTGTATTTCCTATTCTAAAATTACCTTAGATACATGTTTAGTAAGTGACTAGTACATGAATACTCCAGATTTCTGTATTAACATGTTGAATACATTAAATGCTCTTAGTACATGTTATAATTTGATATTGTTGGAAACAATAGAAATCTAGTATGATGATGATCAATTATAGTTTCTAAAGTGATAAACATGCATCTGCATGATTAGGATTTTGAAAACAAGAATCATAACATGACATGATATTAATGAGCACAATCTGATGTAAGTGTTTATAATGGAAGTGTATGATAGATAAGAAAATTAGGATTTCATGTAATATTAGATATGTGATGGAATTAGTCTTTGTACCCTTATTCTTATCCACACCTGAGATAATCTTAAACCCCCTATTAAGACCTGAGTAGGGTTTAATTTGAATAATGTGATGGTGACATTTAGGATTACATGCATGCAGATTAAATGTTAAACTTCTTGGATTCCTCTTTGCTTGCTTGATTGCACGATGTGCTCAAAGTACTTGAAGTATGATTGCATGATCGGCATGGTTATGCATTGAGGTATTTGGTTATGATTATGACTACCCACAATATTGATTATTGAGGTTTGTCGAGGATATCTCGAGGATTGTTAAAATAAATTGTTGGATGTTTATTTACATTTTGTTCAATTATAATGATACCATGAGTATCACATAAGATAAGATATCATATTTTGAACTCTAGGATGATAGTCATCCATGGGTGATGCAGATGAGTCAGGATTTGACATTGATCACACCCAAGCTAGCATATCAAGTGTGAGCTAGAATATGGGATGAAAATGACAAATGTAATTTGTAAGTAATTCTTTGAATATATGTTGTTATAGTACTTGTACACTTATACATGAACGACACATACACATTATAGTAATACACTGATCTGTCTTCTGTTTCATGCCATTTTAGCAAAACATTGTAGATGAAGATATCACGACATGATGAACCAGATGAAATCCACCAAAGACATTAAGCTAAGTAAAGAAGGATTAGTTAGTTATATCTTCTCAATATGTAATAGGCCATGTTAGAAATTCAAGTAACTCCTTTGAGGAGCATCATTATAGTTATTATAAACAATATTTTTGAGTCAATGGAAATTATTTGCTATAATTTTTTATTTGGTTAAATGTGGATCCTGGGAATTTTAGGTAATGATTCTCAATTTTAAGGTCCTTCCTTAATTGGAGGATGGTGAAAAGTGAGGTCGTTACAAGTTTTCTCTAGGTAAGTGGGACATGCTTATTTGGCACAAATAAATTTTGGTTTTATTGAATGTTTATTTTATGATTTTGCATATTATTATGTTTGATGAAGCTATGAATGCTTCCAAAAATAACATCATTTATAGATATCATTATTTGATTTATTACTTATGTTCTTTTATAAAACCTCAACTATGACTCTGACTATGATATATAATTAATGAAGTGTGTTCAAAAAGGGAGAAATTCCATTAAGACATAATGAGCGAGAAATCCCATTAAGACGTTATGAGGGGAAAATTCCATTATGGCACTAAGAGGGGGAATCTCGTTATGATCAAGACTAAGATTAAGAACATTTAATGATTAACTAAAAATCTAATATAATGACTAAATTTAATGAATTAACTAAGTGTTTATATTCACCTCGATCTTGGACCTTTGGGTCGTTACGTGCTTTCCTAGTATTATGGGCTTCCTAGAAATTATGAGCTCCTATGGGGGCATTAAGAGAGATAGCATATATTCACTCATTCAATTCATCATGTTTAAGATATTCAAAGAATGCTTAAAAGATAAAATCCATGGTCAAGTCCATGCCAATTTTACTTCATATCAAGTTTACTTTATGTCAAGTACTAGTTACTTTTCTTCTTATAAAGTGACAAGTACCACTTACTTATGATGTTGTTTGTTTTGCATGGCTAGGGGCGTGATGTCTGCATGGAGAAATTGAAGAAGAAAAAGACAATCAAGGACTAGGAGATTTTCAAGCTTAGCTTGGTGGTGTGCCATTTAGCAAGCTGATTCAGTCTTTCATATCATGTCTTTGATTTGTTTGGCCATATTTTGGCCCAGTAGATTTAGATTTATGATGAACAAGTTTTAGTTTCCATTTCCAAGAACTATGTATGATTTTTTTTCAATTAATGGATGGTCTTTCATGTATTCAAATTACAATGGTTGGTATTTTTTGACACCCCCTTGAGAAAAATTCTTCTGCTAGGTGATAATTATATAAATATATATATATATATATGTGTGTGTGTGTGTGTGTGTGTGTTTTTGTGCGTGTGTATGTGTGTGTGTGTGTGTGTGCACGCGCTTGTGTTTGTATGCATGTATATATGTATATATATAGAGTGTGTGTGTGTTTTAAAAACTGGGATGTTGCATATACTAAAAATGTATTTACATTTATGAATCATGCATTTGAGTTCACTTTTACAATAACTTCTAGACTTGTTGTTACATCCGCCCATGGGGAATATCTTGGCTTAGTTAGCATTGTCTAATTAAATGATTTTAAGGGTAAAGGCCAGGCATCTAGTACATGGAATCATGTGAAAAGTAATTGATGTCTTATGTGCAAATAGAAAAGAAGTTAGTCTCATATTTCCTACCCCTAGATAGAGAATCCCACATCGCCTACCTTGAAGATGGAGCATCCCACATCATCTACATATCAGACGGAACATTACATTATTATGGGAGTGCATGTGACATTATTGTCTCAAAGAACAAGGGGAGGGTATGCTCACCATGAGGTGAGTATGCTAACCACCACGCACATACATGCACACCACACCATGCCTTATTGGGATAGGGCATGTAGGTCATGTGAATCGTCTACCAACACTTTATGGAAGAAATGGTAAATACTTATTAGATTTCATTCCAGAGTTGAATACAAACCTAAATGGTTTTTTGTTAAACAGAATAGGAAAGTGTCTTATTGTATCCTAATATGTGTAGAAGAGGGAGTGTGTTGTTGTGACTTTCTATAATATGATTATGTGATTGTAAGATATCTTGTGTGTGGTATAAATAAGGCATCATGAGCGCTTATGGTTAATTACATTAATCTCAATTTTGTGATCGTTCCTACCTATTGTTGTCTAGCATGTTGTCATCCCTTTATATGTTATTTCTTGTGTAGAAGTTCTCTCTTGAGCGAGAAAAAACATACTCATATTTTCTATGATATCCATCATCATGATTTGTTGGGTGGGGACTCTAACCCTTGCTATGTTGCACCTAGTTTATTGTCATTAGCACTTGAATGAACCAACTATTTGTTTTTAGTTCATGATAAAATCATCACAAAGAACAATGTATATCTAACCAGTACAGGATCACTTACATTTGTAACTAACACACATCTTCTAGTTGTGAGCCATCTTGTTTGGAGTTCCTAAATCTTTTTATTTGTGTCTCCTATTTTATTTGGTCCTATAGTTTCTTATCTAGATATGTTATTAAGCATGGAAAACCCATAAATCTAGTTGTGCTTGTCATCTATTGCTTTTAACAATGAATTACTTGAAGGTTTCACCTAGATCTATGCATCCTAAGGCTGACACATATGGTATGCTTTATCAATTCTACAACTTCAACTTCAAATGTTAGAAAAATGTGAAGGAATTTTGGCTTACTATTGTAGGCTTTGTTAACCTTGTGGAAAAGGATGTCCCTCGTTTGTACAAAACTAACCATATTAGTGTTGAAAAAATCATTGAATGGAAGGAGAATGATTTTTATATAGAGGGCATATCCTTCGTGTAGTGTATAATGTCTTACATGAAATATATAGTAAACCTCATGTCATGATAATGAAACTACATTGGGGTTGTAGATAATAAATGTAATACTCAAAACTAGGGTGATAAGTAGCATTATGTTTCTAAATATCTTAAGTTTCATATTGTTGAGGGTAACCCCATTTTTGAATAGAAACATGCATTTTAACTCTTATGTCGTGGATTTAAGGAAGAAAATATGTATCTATCTATTACATTTAATGTAATGTCTATCATTGAAAATTTTTGTAAGTCTTGAGAAGCCTTTGGCTTGGATATCATAAGCAAGAACTAGTCCCTAAATTAATTGGTGAGATATTTTCAAAGAAGAGTAGAAATTGAAAGAGATAGAAAAGAAGCTTGTTGATGTCAACCCTATCATCAACCTTACTATTATTAATAAGCAAGATAAGAAACATAAGAACTCACATAAAAATAAGGCCAATACGTAAATGGAAATAAAGAAAAAACCTTATTACAATCATTGTAAAGTTGGCCATTTAAACATTGATTGTCCTAGAAAGAAGGATAGGAAAGATGATGCATCTACAAATGAGGAGGGGTAGTCAACATGATTCCATTTCCTTGAACTTCAATGATGGAAGGATATATATTATATTCAGTTTTTTCATTTTGAACAAATTTATCAGATTGTAGACACTAGGATTAATTGGCATGTTTGTATCGATAAGTCATTGTTTCTATCTTACCATGCTTGTAAGGAAGATCCATAACTTCGGACAAGTCTATCTTCATATAAGTCAATGGTGAAATACATGTGGACTTGAAATTTTCTTTTTATAGGTTTCTAACTCTTCATAGAGTCAGGCATGTTCCAACCATTCAGTGGAACATTATTGGTGGTGAAATTTTAGTTTGAGATGTATTATATATAATTATAAGTGTACTGAAGTATTTGTTGTATGAGGTTGCGATGGTTTATTTTTCAGAAAAGGTTTTTAATGTAATATGGAGAACCTTTTATAGATTTATGTAGAAGTTATTTCAAATTTTGTTTTAAATGTGAAAGATAATTTAGTTTTCTTGATTTTATGTGATGTAATTGTTGATTCAATGATACCCATGATGAATGTCATTTTAATTCCTAAACTTGTAGTGGAGATGAGAAATCTATGTGGGGGTTAAGTTTCCTATAAAGACCTTTTATATTGTTTAAAGAAATTCTGATATACGATTTGGTGCTTATTGATATTTATGAATACAATGGAATTTCTACTCCAGATCATAGGTGTTTTTCGTAACTTTCATTTGATGATGAAAGTAAATATTTTTTTATTTAATTATTGAAAAGTAAAGATGATGGGATAGAAAAGATTAAAATATTTAATAAATAAGAGGATATGCAAACTAGTAAGGTAATTAAATGATTAAGGTCTAACATGGATTATAAGTATACTTCAAGCAAGTTATTGGAATATATCAATCCACTGTATCACATGAGATTTTCCTCCTTATTTGTAACAATCCAGTGGGAGTGATCAACTGAACAACCAACCCAAATCGACATACAAAATACCTTGCTATAAAATTTAGGACTACCAAACTTTTTGAGGGAGCTTTGAATGTGACTTACATATTTTAATTAGATTTACCCATAAACAACAGGAAAATACCTCGCTTGAGATGTCATGAGGATGCAAGCTAGTCACAAATATCCTTGAGTGTGGGGATGACCTGGAAAGGTACTTGTTTGTCAACACATAAGGATGAAATTGAGTTGAAAATTGAATACCAATTATGATGAAACAAGCTATGCATATAGTTTTTTATAATGAAATATGAAATCTTGATAAGACTATTGAACAACTTAGTGATACAACATTTGTTGAGGATGTTATTCCATGACATCAAGTGTGCCCAAAGAAGTTTCTCAAGTGGATTTCAAGAACACATGTTTCATACCTAAGTATGCAGAAAGGATGGAAAATGTGGAGACGACTCAGAACATACTATTTATAAATTTTATGATTCTAAGTAAATAGTTGAACGAAGGAGAAGAAAATAGCCTAGGACTTCAAAAGATTTTAGAAGTGAGTTACTCACTTACAATATTGGGGGCACTCATGTTCCCTTCAAACAAGCCATCAATCTCTAGTAGCAATGTTTTTTAAGGAAGTTGTTAATGATGAAATCTAATCAATTCTCTCAATTGAAACTTGGGAATTGGTGAAATACCTCCCCTGCAATGGGTTTCTAAGACAAAATTAATGAAAATAGGACACGAAAAATGTACAATATTG
This sequence comes from Alisma plantago-aquatica, assembly GCA_963693085.1. NCBI lineage: Eukaryota > Viridiplantae > Streptophyta > Magnoliopsida > Alismatales > Alismataceae > Alisma > Alisma plantago-aquatica. Next base: position 877,301,353 of record OY856412.1, on the reverse strand, counting down.
GATTGGTTTCCTAGGGCTACACATAAAGGGAGGGAATAGCTTATTGTGATACCTATTCTCCTATTTATCACATTACCATGATTTGTGTTATTATTGCATGAGATTCCATATATAATCACTCTATCCACCGTATGGATGTGAATATCATGTTCCTACATGTTGATCTTCACGAGGATGGAACAACCTAAGGCTTTTGTGGGTCGTGGGAGTTGAAGGTGTGAATATATGTTAAGTCTTTGCATCTCTTAAAACAAGACTCTAAGAAATGACATGAACAATGTGATTATGTGATATAATTTTTTGGAATCATTTCTTATTATTTTGAAAAGTTTGTTTACAAGTCTTATTCAAAAATTATATTGGTGTACATATGTGGCAACCACAGTACTCTCAGACTATTAGAAGTTTGGTGTATCTTACAAATTGCACATGAATGTACTTTGTATTTGTCCTGAGTAACTTAAGTAGACTCATAAGTTGTCCTAATAGGACTCATTGGTAATATTTTGATAGAGTATTGAACCATATCAAGGACTTCATTATGAAAAGTATGCCCTGTAGGTGAGGAATATAGTGATGCAGGCTAGACATTTATGAATTCTGGGAGTAATGACGTCTTAGGATATGTATTCATGTTAGGAGTATTTTTTTATTTGTTATTTTCTGAATGTCTAAGAAACACATCATCTTATTTCAATCGACCATTGAGGCTAAGTTGTGTACTTTATATGAAAGTATATTGGAAGCTAAATGGTTGCATGAACTTATTTTATCTATAGTAAAGAATCTACTTCATGTGTTATCTACATAACATCAATTATTTCCAAGATAGGGTGTTCATTACAATAAAAAAATAACATCAATACACCCATGTGAGACTCAAGTTTGTAAGAGAGTTGGTGTCTAGTGGAGTTGTAGCTACAAACTACATTGGTAGTAAAGGAAATACACTCAATCCTTTAACTAAATATTTTGCCTTGGTGTTACTTAAAAAAAAGAGGTTGAGGATGGGTCTAAAACCCCTTATAGTTTGTAGATAGTAGAAATCCAACCCAAATGAGTGAAAATATATGACATTAGTTTCAATTTGGTAATAACAATATGTCAGGTGAATTGAATGACACTATTTGATCTTATTTATGCTCCTTGAATATGTCTTTGTACCCAAAAAATATGTTAGTGTCATGACTTCATGTTCATAAGAGTTTTATTTCTAAATGTTGTCAAGTCTTGGGAAAGGATGCTAGAAGTACATCCTTGAAGACTCAAACTAAATTATTGATGTTGTGTGGCCACAATAGAAGAGTTGGGTTGTTCCCTAATATCAATCATGATACTTGATCTGGATGGATGGCCTTTAATTCATCAAATTTTTGTTAGAATAGTATTCATTGTGTTGATTCTAACCACACCCCCCAAGGTTCATATTTTAGACATGCATTCACCTAGTTCATGTGGGAGTAATGTTGGATAAGTTAGGCTTAATTGAAGATGAAAGACATCATGTTGAATGAACAATATAGAAGACTGATTGGATATCAATCTACACTACAGACATTGTGGGGGACTTTGAATTTATTAACTTTGGGTAATTCAATGCTTACATGAGTAAAGATAACATATGTGCAACTATTATATGGAAGTAAGCAAAATATTCGTCTTTGTCTTTTTTGCAAATGGTAGGTAATTTTGTGTCACATCATATACCTCTAAGATAGAGCACTACCTTCTATATGAGAGTGCATGTGATATTTTTATCCCAAACATCTAGGAAAGGTATTCTAAAAATGGGGTGAATATGATGACCATCACATATGCATTCACACGCACCCACCATGTCATGTCTCGTCTCATCATTCTGGGAATAGGCACATGGGTAATAGTTGGGGAAATTGTATTTTGTCTAGCACCTATTTTTGGATTAAAAATAATAGTTTCTAATTATATTCTTTTTAGGAGTTTAATACTTTCCTAAGTAGCTTTTTATTAAACTAAGTGAAAAAGTGCCTCTTAGTATTATTAATACATGTATAAGAGAAAATGTGGGATTGTGACATTCTGAATCTCACTTACATGAGTGTCGAATATTTTGTGTGTGCTATAAATAAATTCCTACATGCACTTGGGATTAATTACATTGCTCTTTCTTATGTGATTATCCCTAGACACTATTGTTTACCTTGCAATAAAATATTTTTGTCCTTGAGAAGTCATTCACAAATGTTCTCTCTTAAGCGAGAGACAATGTTATCATGTTTACTCCAATATCCATCATTGTAGTATGTTGGGTGACAATACCCGACACTTGTTGACTATGCATGATGGTTTCTCTTCCTTCATCATTATATGTGTAAGATGGTTCTTTCCCGTAGGTTTGTGACCAAATCATCTAAGAGAACAATGCACATTCGACCTATGTCGAAGCATTGATTTCTCAAAGTAAGAGCATATTAGAATTGTGGGCTATATAGTTTGGAGTTCCTAACTTAGCTAACTTTAGTTCTTCATCCTTTTTGGTCTTATAATTTCTTATCTAAATATGGTAATTAGCATGTAATACATGATTGTACAATTTTAATTTCCATCTATTGTGTGTAACAACTAATTTAAATTCCAAAAAAGCACATTACATATATTATACATTATAGTTTATATCACTCAAAGCTATCATGGTTGGTAAGACTAGTAGGAACCATTACGTTACAAAAGTACTCGGAAGTATGATAAGAATATAGTAAAGGACAAAGAATGTTTCTATAAATTGAAAATGAGGTGTCATCCAATATGGAAGCAAATTAACCAACACCATGCTTTTCAAACATAGTATCTCACATGTCCTAGAAACAATATTCAACCCTAAACACGGTAAAAGTCATCAAATAAAAATATTAAGGCTAAAATGAAATGAGTGTTCTAGGTAATTTTGAGGATGCATACTTGTGCAAAGGTGTGACTCCAAGATTCTTAAAAATACATGGGTTGTTTATAATGTTGATGTTGTATTTAGGGACTTAAATGCTATGTATTTTGTCTAAAATTTTTTAACTTCTTCTCTGATTGAATTACATGTCAAAATTTCAACGTCATGCATGTGAGTCAATTTTAAAATTGCAGTAAATGGTGTGGTTACTGAAATGAGAAGAGTCCTCAATTTGTTGCTCAACATACTAGAGATTTTCCATTTTATTTTATATTCTTTCCATTTTTCAAATCAAGAAAATGTAGAGTCATCTCAATCTTGTGAAGGGAACACTTAAGAATGGGATGTATGTCCTCATGTCCTCAAGTGAACCTTGAACATGTGGGAAGGAGACAAAAACATAAAGAAGGTGAGGTAAGATCCATAAAAAGAGAGAGAGGAATGAAAGCCAACATTATTACAAATTAGTCCAATATACATTGCATTGTAGATATAATGTTCATTTTATATAGTCCTTTTATAGTGAGAGACAAAACAAATAGCCTAGGCCACTTATTGGGATGAGTACAACTGAAAAGTGACAAAGTCTTCAGGATAAGAATATAATAATTGCATTCAAGGAGTTATACTATCTCATACCCCCTTCACACTTTTTGTTGACTGTCAAATACCAAGTTTGTTCCTTAGAGATGCATATTATTTCCTCAGCAATGGCTTTGTAAGAACTTCAACTGGTTGAGTGTGGAAAGGTACATAAGTAATAATAATATGAATAAAGACAACTTTTTGTTTAACAAAGTGGTAATTGATCTCTACATGCTTAGATATCGCATGGAAATAAGAATGATAGTTAGTGGTAGAGCATTGATTCACAGTAGGATAGGAATGTTTATGGATTAGAACATGAAAATGATGGAGTAAGAATAAAAATATGAGTTCACAAAATTTTAAACAAGAACCTTGTATTCAACATCTAAAATGGATTGTGCCATCACTAAAATACTTCTTAGCACTCCAAGAAATGCAAATATTTACCAAGAAGATACTAAAACCAATTGTACATTGTCATGTTAATGGGTAACTGGCAGATTCAAGGTCACTATATGCAATTAAAGATAGCAAAGGAGCATATGCAATACTAAATGGAGTGATGTTTTGCCTTTGTGATAATGAAGAGTTCTTTTATGTAGCACATAATGATGACCTTAGGGGTTGGCATGCGTTGACAAGCTATGTTAATAATAAATGATAATACTAGGACATGTTATAGTTACATATTGCAAGAAGACAACTTTCCTAATAGAGATGGGTCACTATAAATTCAGAAGTTTACATGCTTGTTAAAGTCTAAGGCAATCGGTGTTGAAATGGGCTTGCAATCACTCATTTGAGCTTGTGCTAAGATATCCAAGACATGTTTTCTTGTTAGAGTAAGATGCCATCTTGATGTTTGGTGACTTGAATACCTAAGAAATAAAAATGATCATCAAGATCTCGGTAATAAACTTGTTTAAGTTATGGAAGAAGAATGGAACAATTACCAATGAGGATTATATCATCTACATATGAAAATAGATACAAGCCCTTAGATTCAATGGCAAGGAAAGATATAGAAGGGTCTAAACTACCATAAAAAATCCATAAGATATTTATACTTAACTCATTAAACCCAAGACGAGATATGAATTTAAGTCCGCACAAAGCCTTATTTTTTTTACAGACATACAATGGAAAAGATAGATCAATTAATCTAACGGGTTGTTCCATGAAAATGGGTTCATTTAAATCCATTTAAGAATGTATTGCATATATCAATTTTGACTGTTGACTACTAAAACTAGTGACAATAGTTAAAACAAGTTTAATAGTGGTTACTTTCACAATAAAACTGCATATTTCAAAGTAATCAATTAGTTCCTCTTAGGAAAACCCATTTACCAATAATCAAGCCTTCAATTTTCCAAGAGATCCATCTAACTTAATTTTAGTTTCAATTGCCCATTTAAAACTCAATCATGTTACAATTGAGTGGTTAAGGAACTAGAGTCCAAATATTACTTATACAAGGCACAAATTTCTTATGGCATGGCTTCTAATCACAAAGCATCCTTTAAGACTTTTTTAGAGGTTCTAGCGATTCTAGGTGTTGTAGGAACATCACTAGTTATACCTAGGAGGCTTATGATTTCCTGAATTAGCTCTAGTAATCATGTCATGTGTCTTTAGTGCATCATCCCCATCATGGCGTATAATGCCCTATAAAATATTTCACTTCGAGACATAATCATCAAAAAATACAATTGGTTATTTCATCAGTAGATCAGACAATAACATCAATATTTTGTACATATCTTGTTTTATAATTTTAACAAATTGGAAGTTACTCTTCCCTTATTCATTACACATAATATCAATCAAATTATCAACTTGATAGTCTTAATTTAAGTGAAGCATTGGGTTCCTAATTATACACTTGACAATTATCGTCAATAGAGAGCAAATCACTTGATGCCAGCTGAGGTGAATTGTTATTCAACTAAGATTGACCAGTAATATTAGTATCTTCATCATGCAAAATTTCAAAATGTGAAGTCATCTCACCAAGAGAAACATTAGTTGGTAAGTATTGCTTGAAAGGGAGAATCTACTCATGGTAAACAACATGTCTCGAGACACAAATTTTATTTGGTTGAATATGTAGGCACCTATATCCCTTACTTTTTTTACTATAACTCAAGAAAACACGTGCCATTGATATAGGCTCTAGCTATGCTTGGTATAGTCACGAAGACATGAAAAACACAAACATTTAAACACTTTTTATTCAATCTTTGGGCTTATAAGTTGTGTGGACCGTTCATTCATTGTCATTTAAGTTTGAGTTGGATACCCACACTCACATATAGTATTAGAGCCAACCCCATAAGGGAGCACCCTATCAAAAACAACAAGTACAATCGTACTAAAGCAAGTAGCTGCACTTGAGGAGGGTGTGAGGATAGTCTTAAATTTGTTGAATTTGGGCCCATTCTTGGACTAATAAGCTTAGGCAACACCCTAGCAAAAATTTCTTAAGTACTCTCACACTAACATATTAAGTTATTTGTCTTTTTTCATTTAGATTATAATTTATTTGGTTTCCAAAAAGAAAGAAATATGATTTTATGTCCCATTGTAGTTTTGCACAAGATTATGCACCTAAACGGGACCTCGTGAGTCAGATTTCGTGGTTTGACACAAACAGATGGACTTGGTAGAGGGGTTACGGCTGACCTCGCAATGCGAGATCCTTGAATATAAAGAACCGAAGTCAACGAAGACTAGTTCTCCCATGAGGATACGACGGGCTGACGCACCGGGTCACTCCTGGTGATATAAAAGTCTGGTCCTGTGGAATCACCAAAAGGCAAGGCAATAGGCACCCAACTTACAACTTTATTTGGTAGGCCCAGGTGGCACCTCAGTGAATTGGTCACCGACCCCTCTTTGTCTCTACCACGTATGCCATGGTTGGTGTAAATGACTTAATTATTATTGATGAAAAGGGCGCCGTGAATCTGAGAAATATTATTGATGAAAATGGACCGTATGAGTTTGCACAGTGCCATATGACGGTCATTATCTTCTCGTTCTAAAAATTATTGCTAACTTCATAACGGATTGATCTGTTGCAGACAAGAATCAGATAAAAGATGTCATCCAGATGCCTTAGACAGAACAATTCAACAGAAAGAGAAGGTGGGAGAGAGTACTGCAACATCAATGACTTCAAATTATGGTGACTTTTGCTAGAGATATTGATTATATTGATGTGTTATAACTGAGCTTGGGACCATATAATTGATCCTCACTTATGCAATACAGCGAAAGAAAACTCGTTTTTTCAGTAAAGTAAAATTATAGTATGTATATATATATATATATATATATATATATATATATATATATATCGGATTTATTTATTATCCGCGTGGGTAGTCTGATTTTTCGCTACCCGCACATCTAAAAGTGTAACTATATGGTACACAAAAATAACTTTAAGATCAAAAGAGTAACTATATTGATAAAAGTGTAACTATATGACTAAAAAAGTAACTGCGCAGAAAATATACAGTCAGTAAATATATGTACATATTTTTTTATTTTGGTGGGGCAAATGATATTATTTTTGGATGAAATATTTTGGGGAACTAGATAAAATACTCCTCTACAATTACGAAATATAAAAAAGAAGTGACAAAAAGGGTGTGCGGGTAGCTACCCGCGTGAATATTAAAGATGAGCCATATATATATATATATATATATATATATATATATATATATATATATATATATATATATATATTAATATATATATGGGAATTTATTTGCTACCCGTGTCACGTGTTTTAAGTGGAATTAGGTGAGTGAGTCTATTTACGATTCATGCCACTGTCTCTTCTTCATTGATTTAGACTAGTGTGGCGTCCGTCTCGCGAAAACAAGGTTAACGAATTTAAACTAATACAGAAGTGATTTTTTAGCATCGGAATTATTAAAAATCACTAAAAATTAAAACTTTTCGTAAAGAGATCTACAAACGGTAAAACTCTTTCATAAGGAAACATGAGAAGTTAATTACAAACTGATCCATCATTACATCTCTGTAAAATCACATCTCGAGGATTACAAATATCAACTACCTTGTTAACTATACAAGGCAAGATACAAAAATCTCGAGGCATTACGCCAAAATCTTTGATCTACATTAAACATCTACTGACTCCTATGACCTGAGAGTACAGAGACGACACATAGGAAATTCTATCTACAAGACTCGACAGACAGTGCCTCCACCTGAGGATCACTGATGTCCCGGATGTTGTTGCTGCTGTTGTTGCTGCTCGCCCACTGTTGGGTTCCTTCGGCCTCGGCGTCTACCTAAAAGTTGAATCCCAAGGGGGTGAGACAATTGAATAATTGTCCCAGTGAGAGTTATAACTCTCCGCCAGAAGCTTTGTTATTGCAATAATGAAATAACATTGAGCAGTAGAACTATAAATATTCAACAGTAGGTGAAACATTACATAAGCTAAGTATAACAGTATTTTATAAGCATTCATTTCAATTATAACTTGATTGAATGACAAGACATATATCAATAAGGAATATGAAGAACATGTATACTAGTTATTCAACTAGAGCATTATAAACAATGTATCATCAATCATGATTTCTCGTAGTTCAGCCTAAGCAATTATGCTATACAGCTGATTACATTTTTCAAACATATTTATGCCCTGAGGAGATGAGTTACACCTCTCATACTCCAACCGACCATTACGAAATCGCAATTGGTACCATACATAGGTCATCATAAGAGCCGAATTCCTATGACCTCATCATCCTCAATCAGTGTGAGGATCAACATGCAGGACATCTGGTGTCTCTGCTAGAATAGCTTTCCAGGATATTCTGGCAACTTCACTATTAGAGTTACAGTGGCATATTGTACTCTCTTCGCCATCGAGGTATTTCTTGTTTATCTCTCATCGATGCGGCATTAACAACATCATCGGGAGATTAGTAATACATCATCCCGACATAAACATATAATGAAGGATTGAGAGATTAAATGTACATCTCACATCAATTCCTACATTAGGACGTAAGGATATCCGCGTCCATAACCCCCACATACTCAAAAGTATGCTCTCCAGGAGTTCCCTTAGGAAAACCTGTTTCACCATCATTTAACTTTTGACAATGATGGATCTATGGTCAGGGCTCTACATGATATCATTATACTTGATTATTTAAGTACATTATGGTATTCTTTTAGCATCAGGCATGTTTTCAAACATAAACTAATAAGACAATTGCTATAAAGAAAAAGTACTAATTGTATCAAGTTCAAATCACATATTGTTAACATTGGGATATCAATCCCTAACCATCTCATCATTATGATTCAGGAATATAGGTGTTCAAACCCTTAAATCATCAAAATATTTGTTACCAAGTAACATGTTGCTATCAAGTCATTTAACAGCATGAACATGATTGTAGCAATACAGATATTTCTCATGGCTCATACAGCCTATCAATCTCATATGTTACCTCTTACTAGGCAACATATCATATCATTACTTTCAAAACTTATAAAGTGCTTTCAATGAATATGGCATCATAACCATTACCTGGCTATGCTCACTTCTTTATAAAAACATGCATGACTAACACAATTGATAACATGTACATTATATCTATATCAGCACAATACAAATCATTTCTAAAACAAGTTTAGAACACCACGACCGTGCTATCTTGCACGGTCGTGCTATAAAAGATTACCACAATCGTGTTACATCACCACGACTAGTTTCTAGGGTTAGGTATTCTTATTCAATTTAATTAGGGTTATTCAACCCTTTTAGCTTATAAAAGCATAGTGATTCCTCATTCCAATCATAGAGTTTCATGCTTAAAAGCATAACCCAAAATTAGGGTTTACTATTCACATCATCACATTTCCCTAGATTAGGGTTTACTATTCCCATTACATCACATTACCCTAGATTAGGGTTTACTATTCATATTACATCACATTACCCTAGATTAGGGTTTACTATACACAATTATTAGGATTACTTCCACTAATGCCCTCAAATTAGGTTAAGATTCATTAATCATCATAATTAGGGTTTCCATGATCTCACTAAAAAGGATCATACCCTAATTAGATATATTCATACATATTGGAGGTTTATTACTTGATTATTATTTTTATAAGAGGTCTTCTCTCTCCTCTTTCTATCAGATGATGTTTGCATCACTCTTGATTAGACTAAGTCAATTCAACATTGACATCATGGGTTATGTCATTACTATTGTGATCATTACGGCTTACTTGTTCAAAGAGTATTAATCACTCTATCCCATCAAGGGTGCCTTTGAAATGTTCACCATTGATTATAAAATGCATTAATCAATTAATTACTTGGTCCCTTAATCACTTCAAGTATCTTTGAGGTTTAGGTTAATCAACTACTAAACCATCATGACCACTAAGGCATCAAATGATCTTGTTGACTTTTGAAATCGTTTGGTAAAGTGCACACTCAAGACCATTTTCCCTAGATGGGGTGAAGACTGTTTAGTCATGAAAACCGTTTGGTCAAGTTTGACTTTGAAACCACATGGTCATAACCGATCTTGAAACCGCATGAGATCAAACGGTTTGGGATCGTTTGGTCCCAAACGGTCTTGAGACCGTTTGGTCCAAACCCCCTCAAAACCGCATAGATGAAAAAGTGTCTCAACCACTTCAATTGAGTTAGGGTTTCCAATGTTGAACCCCTCAATTGATCATGCTATTGCTACCCACTCATCAATTGAGTCAATTAGATAAACCCTCAACTGATTTGACACTCAATTGACCCTCAATTGATCAACAATTAGGGCTTGGATCAATTGGATTAGGGCTTGGAATCGATTACTCTTCAACATTCATCAATGTGAGTCTAATTGATTTAAAATGATTGAACCATCATTCAATTTGATCATGACCTGGCCCCAAACGGTCTTGGGATCATTTGGATGTCCTCCAAACGGTCTTGAGACCATTTTCTAAAGTCAACATCAAAAACTAACTCACCCAATTATGGTTTAGCTCATTAGATTGATCACTAGGTCAACAATCAATTGCACTTCAACTTATTACCTTTAAATCTTCAACCACTTAATCATAGTCAACCCTAGACCTCCAAACGGTCTTAGGTGACCCTCAAACGGCCTTGGGATCATTTGGAGATCCTCCAAATGGTCTTGAGACCGTTTTCTCATTATTTCATCAAAAACCAAGTCATTGAACTAAGGTTTGAACCCTAGGTTTGGTCACCAAATCAGCAATCAATTATTCAACAACTTGATATCATTGGGCCCTCAATTGATCAACCCTACTTAACCCTAGACCTCCAAACGGTCTTGGGTGATCACCAAACGGTCTTGTGACCATTTGGGTGATCCCCAAACCGTTTTGAAACTGTTTGGGTCACTCAACCCAAACTTCAACATAAATCTATTATTGAAAATAGCAATTTAACCCGATCAGGGTTTAGGTGGTTGATGGGCCTTCAATTGGTGATTTACTTGGAATTAATTGATGATTTTTGGTAAGTAATTAGTCTACTTTATTCTCAAAAATCCTCCAAATGGTCAACGCCTAGTCAACGCATCCAAACGGTCTTGGACCGTTTGCTTCCATGCGTTCTATGAAACCATTTGCATTCAAACTGTTTGAAACTGTTTACTCCAAACGGTTTGGCAAACCGTTTGCTAATGTTGGGAGACCGTTTGTTAAAGTTAGTTCTTGGATAAACATAGGAATTAACGTCATCATCTTCTACCTCAAGAACAGGGGTTGTTCTTCACGGAAATGATAGCAAGAACACACAAAGGTGTCTAAGAAAGAAGTATAAGCAACGATTCTAGGAAAGAAGAATGCAAAAGCAAAGCTTAAGGGTTTAGAGTTATAAAACCCACCTTTAGATCTGATATAGAGCTCCAAGATTCGTATCTTTAATGGTGGATGAAGCTCCATTAGGTGTCCAAGGTTCGTTCTTCAAGTTTTGGATGGAGAAGATGGCTAGAAAGAAGAATCGTGTGAAGAAAACTAAGAAACCAACCTTGTTTTAGGGTTTCCACCATGAATTCGAGTTAGATGATGATCAACACTTACCAAGTCAGCTTGGTCGTCCTTCCTCTGCTCCAGAGCTCCTTCTTGGTCGGCCAAAGCAAGAAAATAAGAAAAGGAACTAAGGGAAACGATCCCTTGCTTTGTTGATAAGGATGCTTTATATATTTATGGGTATTTTCAAGTAAAAAGGAAAGAGATAATTATTTGCTTTTATTTCCCAAACATATCCACTAAGGTTTCCTCCTTCTATCCTTATGCAAAACCCCTCCTTTATCCAAGGTTAATTGGAAAAGAACTAACATCTAAAAGAGAGATATACTAATATCCACCCTTATTGGATATTGCTTTTATATTTATTAATGTGAGTAATTTCCACTTCTACCATGATCATTCAAATGAGGCACCCCTCTCATTTACTTTGATCTTGTTGATGCCAAGAAACATCAAACATCCTCTAGATGTATATTTTACATGTTGGGCCCTAGGTTTTGGGTAAATTGCACTTTACATCAAAACTAGGTTTTAAAGCACAAGGATTGCTCTACAAGCTATATCTTGGTGCTCAAGCTTGTGGAATCCATATTACCACATCATACTTATTCTTATGATGCCTCAACATCAGAGGAAAATCTTAACATGTGCAATTTGCAACTTAACCCCTCCACTTGGGTAATTTGCACTTTAGTCCATTATTGACAAACAATGTTTCAACATGATTCAAAAAGGACTGAAAGAGAAATATAAGTTCCTCAAAAGCTTTAATTACATTTCAGATGATAACCACAAGCATATAATCACTTAATTAAGCAACACTCCTAGGGTTAGTACATAACCCAGGTCAGGGATGTTACAACTAGCATCTCGTTAAGACCGCTATGACGACTCCGATGGTCTTGGACATGGTGGCAGCGGCCTGCTCCAACCCATCCACGAGCTTCTGTGGCCAGCCTTCCACGGTGTTGTACAGCCCCATGTCCTCCGTCGAGGAGGAGCTTCTCCTCCCAGTAGTGTCGAAGGATGTTGTGATGGGACCCGCAGCGAGCGGGTGTGAGGCTCCCGACGACGACCACGGTGATGAGGACGGGCTGCTGGTTGTCGGCGGCATGGATATGGACCACGAGTACTGCAGTGGCGGGAGCAGCTACGACGACGATGAAGATGCTCGACGGTGGGGTTTTGATGTATCGGAGGAGGAGCAGGAGAAGTCGTGTCTGACTTGGAGGATGAGCGCGGTAGCCACTGGCTGGGCATTTCACAGCAACTTCCACATGACTCTCCATTGTCCGTGAATTGGTGATTGTCGTTGCCTCCATACACACACTTGCATTGTTGGTGCATTCTCCGTTGCACAAGCACCGACACATCTTGATAGCTCTGGATCACCATCATGATAGTCTTCCTGTGACCTCCTCTTTGCCGCCTCTACACAAGGTATATAGTAGATAAGGTGGATGTGCAGTCAAGGTACAAGCATTGGGCAGGCCAGTAAATTTATTTTTGAGCAATATTGAAGGTCGGGTGGGGTCTTCCATTGCTCCACGCAATCCTTCATATCCCTATTTCTACCGTCAGGATAGTGGTTAGTGGTGCTTCTAGCTTGATGGGCATGTTACCCCAGCGCCGCCAACCATGCACCGTACATAGAAAATGAGTGTGTGTTACCTAGACGCTGGCTTAGAAAACTAACTCCACTCGGAAAGCCGATCATCACTGGCTGATTGCAGATGGACGAGTTCTATTGTTGCTACAATGTGTGGATGTGTGTGAACTTTTTGTACATTGTCGGAGTGTGGCTTTGGCGTCGACTCTACACCCACTATGATCGCAAATCAGTCATTCTAATTTCCCTTTCACTGACAAGGAAGAGAGTGTAGGGGACAAAAGTGTAATGTCACTGTTTTGGTGGATTCCATTGAATTTTAGTTAAAGCAAGCATACAACCCATATGAGACAATTATCTATATAGAAAGAATAAACTATAATATGTTACGAGGAGCAATCTGTAAAGACCCATGACTATGGCGCCCATCAAGGTCAAAACAACTATAATATGCATGATTAAATTGTAAGGTGAGTGGTTATATTGTTGTACATAGAGAAATTGTAACATGCATGATGAAACTGAGTGGATATTTTGTAATGGATATAAAGAAACCATAATGTACAGGAACAAATTATAAGGTGGGTGGATATTTTGTAATGTGCATAGCGAATTTGTAACGTGCATTATTAAATAGTAATGTAGGTGGACATTGTGTAATGTATATAAAGAAACCATAATTTGTAGGAACAAATTATAAAGAAGGTGGATATTTTTAATGTACACATAGAAATGACTATCCATATTGCAAACTAGCACCTACATTACGGTTGACTCTTGCCTATTACTGTCCATATTACAGATGGCACTTGCTTATTACAATATGAGTATCTATATTGCAAATCTGTATCCTACATTATGGTTGGCTCTTGCCTATTACAATGTGACTGTCCATATGGCATATGACACTTGCTTAATACAACATGACTATCCATATTACAAAATTGTCACCTACATTACAGTTGCCTCTTGCCTATTACAATGTGACTATCCATATTACATATGACACTTACTTATTACAATACGAGTATCCATATTACAAAATTATCACCTACCTTACGGTTGGCTCTTGCCTATTATAATGTGACTATCCATATTACAGATGACACTTGCTTATTACAATATGAATATCTATATTACAAAACTATCATCTACATTACGGTTGGCTTTTACCTATTTCAATGTGAATGTCCATATTACAAATGACACTTGCTTATCACAATATGACTATCTATATTACAAAACTATCACCTACATTATTGTTGGCCCTTGCCTATTACAATGTGACTGTCCATATTACAGATGACACTTGCTTATTACAATATGATTATCCATATTACAATATGTCACCTACATTACGAACTCTTGCATATTACAATTGAAGGTCCATATGACATATGACACTTGAAAATTACAATATGACTATCCATATTACAAAACTGTCACCTACATTACAGTTGGCTCTTGCCTATTACAATGTGATTGTCCATATTACAGATGATACTTGCTTATTATAACATGACTACCCATATTACAAATTGTCACCTACATTATAGTTGGTTCTTGCCTATTATAATGTGACAGTCCATATTATAGATGACACTTTCTTTTTACAATATGAGTATCTATATTACAAAATTGTCACCTACGTTACAATTGCCTCTTGCCTATTACAATGTGACTGTCTATATTACATATGACACTTTCTTATTACAATTTGACTATACATATTACAAAACTATCACTTACATTACGGTTGTCTCTTGCCTATTACAGTATGACTGTCCATATTATAGATGACACTTGCTTATTACAATATGAATATCCATATTACAAACTGTCACCTACATTACGGTTGGTTCTTGCCTATTACAATGTGAATGTCTATATTACATATGCTTATTACAATTTGACTATACATGTAACATTCCTGACCAGGGTTATAAGTTAACCCTAGGTGTTTTGCTTAATCATGTAATTAAATACTTGTGATTATCCTTTGGCAAGTAATTAAGTTCCTGAGGAACATACATTTTCATTCTGTCCTTTTTAAACAATGTTGTAGTATAGTTATGTGATACAGGGACCTATGTGCAAATTACCCAATTAGAGGGGTTAACTTGCAAAATTACACATGTTAAGATGTTCCTCTGATGATGAGACATCATATGAATGGATATTATGAAGTATGATGGATTTCCCAAGCTTGGGCATCAAAATACAGCTTGTGGAGCAATCTTTGTGCTTAAAAACCCTAATTTTGGAGTAAAGTGCAATTTACCCAAAATGTGGGGTGCAACTTGTAAAATACACCTTTTAGAGTATCTTTTATGACTCTTGACATCATTTATAGAAGAAATGATGAAAGGGGCGCTTCAATTAGATAATCAGATAAGAAGAATGACTTTTGTAGTAGAATCACCTAGTATGAGTAAAGAGACCTTTTATATATGTACCTTAGTTTGCATGTTGGCTTTCTTTACCCTTAGCTCTTGAGTTTTGATGGGATTTGCTTAAATTTATGATATATTGAACGTGCCTTAGAAGTTAAGGAGGGACCTAGATGAGAAATCCATAAACTAGAGGTCCTTATGTTGAAAACTAACCCAAGCTATATAAGCTTCTTTCTTTGCAAACCAAGTAAATGTATTCCCTTCTCTTCTTCACTTATCATCTTTCTCAACCAAATAAGGCAGAGCTCTGGAGCTCAAGAAGATGACCAACCTATTCTAAGGTGAGAAGAGACCATCTTCTAGCTCGGATTCATGGAGGAATCCCTTGTATAAGGTTGGTTTTATGGTTATCTCACTTAGGTTTCTTGTTCTAGCCGACCTTCCCCAACCTTTTCTTGGAGAAACTTCTTTGGCCGACCTATGGAGCTCAAGACGCCATTAAAGGCTTGAAGCTTGGAAGCTTGGAGCTCTAGGAACAACGTTTAAGGCGGGTTTTATAACTCTAAACCTTTGCTTTATTATGCATATCTATGTTCTTGCAAGTTAGTACCTAGTTTTTCTTCTTCCCCACTCTTTCTTGCACTTTTGCAAGCAATCCGTGAAGTAACCGACCTGCACATAGGTTGAAGATGATGGGCGTGAATTCCTAGGTAACTGTACCAAATGACCTTGGACCATTTGGTCTAAACGGTTTGCAAACGTTTGAAATCAAACGGTCTCAAGACCGTTTGATCTCATGCGGTCTTGCAAGACCGTTTAGATTCAAACAGTCTCCAAGACCGTTTGGTAGGGTTGACCAAATGAATACCATTTAGAGGTCTGTTGTACACATGTTGAATTAATCAATTATAAAGAATCATGATCTAATTGCAAACCAATCACAAGTTGAAGGCACTTCAACCTTCTAAACCCTAATCGGGTTGAATTGCTGATTTCAAGGATAGATTTTGGTGAACTTTGGGTTGAAGGGCCCAAACGGTCTCAAGACCATTTGGAGGGTTCACTCAAACGGTCTCAAGACCATTTGGTGACAACCCAAGACCGTTTGGAGGTCTAGGGTTAAGGTAATTTGATGAATTGAGGGTCCAATCACAATACGTTGATGAATTGAATAAAAGTGCTGATTTTAGACCTAATAAGGGTTCAACCCTTATCAAATCGACTTAGATTTTGATGACACTTTGGGCAAACAGTCTCAAGACCGTTTGTAGGGTGTCCAGATGATCTCAAGACCGTTTGGGCCAAGTTTGGGCCCAATTGAGTATCAACTCATGGGTTCAACTTCAATTTGTTTCACATTGTTGAACATTGAGGGTTAACCGATTCCAAACCCTAATTGAGTTGGATTTAACCCTAATTGGCTTTCAATTGAGGGTCAATTTGGTGTCCAATTGATTAAGGTTAACCCTAATTGGCTCAATTTATAAGTGGTTAACAAGGTTATGGCCAATTGAAGGCTTCAACATAGATAACCATAATCGATTATAACCTTTGATACACCTTTGAGGTCCATGTGGTTTTGAGCCCATTTGGACCAAATGGTCTCAAGACCGTTTGGACTCAAACGATCTCAAGGTCGTTTGGTCCAATCGATCTCAACATCGTTTCAACTCATGCGGTTTCAAGGTCGTTTCATCCAAACGATTTGGAAGTCACACTCAAACGGTCTCAAGACCGTTTAAGGGAAAATGGTCTTAAGTGTCATGCGGTCTTGAAGTCAACTATAGCAAACGGTCAACACATCCAAACGGTCTCAAGACCGTTTGGAGGTTGAAAGTGTGTAATCGTTTGGAGACTTTAGGGTTGTGTTTGCTTAGTACTTTGAAGGTTGAAATTGGTTCTATGGTGGTCTAATCCAAACCCTAATGATACTTAAAGACATTAAGGGGTTAAGTGATTAATAGATTGACCCATGATTGTGATCAATGGTGTACTTTACCAATATGCCCTTGAAGGGTTCAACTAGATGATACCTTGTTTTCATCAAACCCTAATGACATGATAGTGGTGACTTAGCTTATGTTAATCAATAAGGACTTGACCTAACCTATTCTAGAGTGATGTAATCACCATCTATTAGTAAGAGGAGAGAGAAGGTACCATTTATGGTTGAAACTCAAATAAAATACCTTCAATGTATATGAATGTGCATGATTAGGGTATGATCCACCTATGTGAGATCATGAAAACCCTAATTATGATAATTGATGAATCTTAACCTAATTTGAAGGCATCAATGATGATGTTTCTCATACATGATGATGCTATGAGCTCAATTCACTATAAAGTGAATAGTAAACCCTAATTCTAGGGTAATATGATGAAATGTACAATAAACCCTAATTCCTGGTTATGCTTTTAAGCATGAATCTTCATGATTTAAGTATGAAAGGAGGAACCACTATTTCTAATCATAATGGAAGGGATTGGATAACCCTAATTGATGTAAATCAGGGAACCTAGCTATTGTAAGAGTATGAAGTTACAACTCTTGAAATGAATTGTTTATTATTATTAGTTGAATTAACCATGCGGGTTTTTATATGAGGATGATCATATCCAGGTAAGGATTATGATACCATATTCATTGAAAGCATGTTGTTAGCTTAATGAATAGTGAATATGCTATGATGCCTAAGTTTAAGTAGCATCATATGAGATGATAGGCTGTAAGAGCCATGAGTAACATCAAGGTCATGCTGATTAAATGACTTATGATGAGTTGATATCCTTTGGTAACTGATATGAGTTAAACTTGATACATTTAGTATTCTTCTTGTATAGAAGTGTTTTAATATTTAAATGCTTGGAAACATGTATGATGTTAAAAGAATACTGAAATGTACCTAACTAATCAAGTATAATCATACCATGTAGAGCCCTGATCATAGATCCATCATTGTCAGAAGTTAAATGATGGTGAAACAGGTTTTCCTAAGGAAACTCCTGGATCACATACTTTTGAGTATGTGGGGGAATATGGATGTGTATATCCTTACATCCTAGTGTAGGAATTGATGTAGATGTATCTTAATCTATTAATCCTTCACTATATGTTTATGCCGGGGTGATGTAACACTAATCTCCTGAGGAAATCTTTTATACCGCATTGATGAGAAATAAACAAGAAATCTTTCGATGATGAAGAGAGTACAGAATGCCACTGTGACTCTAATAGAGAAGTACCAGAATACCCTGGTAAGCTATAGTAGCAGAGACACTAGATGTCCTGCATGTTTATCCCCACTCTGACTGAGGAAGATGAGGTCATAAGAATCCGGCTCTTTTGATGACCTAGGTATGATACCGATGTGACTTAATAAGTGATCGGTTGGAGTATGAGCGGTATACCTCATCTCCATAGGGCATAATAATGTTTGTAAAACATAATCAACCGCGTAGCATATCTGCTTAGGTTAAAACTACGAGATACAATGACTAAAATTACACTGCCTAGTATATATGTTTTTCATATTTCTTAAATGTTGTTGTCCTACTTAATGTCAATCTGCTGTTGATTACCTTAAAAACTTTTATTGCTTATGTTGTTCTTTGATTGCTATAATAAAGCTTCTGGCAGAGAGTTATAACTCTCGCTGGGACAATTATTTAAAATTGTCTCACTCTGCAGACTTCAACTTTTTAGGTGGTCGTCGGGGACGAAGGACCAGTCTGCAGGTGATCAGTATCAGCAGCAGTAGCACCAGGAGCAGCAGTGAATCTCAGGTGGAGATACTGACTGTTGAGCCATGTAGTTAGTTAGTCTGATGTCGTCTCTGTACTCTCAGGTCCTTGGAGTTAGTTGGTCTGAGATTTTTGGTTTTGAATCTTGAGATTTTGTATCTGGTTGTGTATAATCACTCAAGAAGTGATTTAACAGAGATGTAAACTATTTATCTTGTTTCTATAAAAGAAGTTTTATGATTTCAAGATCTTGTCTCAAAAAGTTTTAATTTCTAGTTATTTTGTATTCCACTGCTAATCGAATGCTTCCACTGAGTTTATGTCGTGGTTTATGGATCAGATCGTCTCAATTTAGTGGTATCAGAGCTCTAGGTTCGCTGAGTCTACAGAGACATAGGACTTAGGATGTCAAGTCTATCCTTAGTGTTTCTTTCCTATCTAATAGAATCTTCTGCTCTTCGGGAGAAGAAGATATATAAGGATGTCTGAGCCACATGAGGAGTACGTGGCTGAGAGTAGCATTGCTGCACCTCGAGAAGGTGCAAGGAACCCAGAGATAGAACAACCCGTACCTGAGCCACCCAGGGAGCCTCCTCAGTTTGACCTAGCTGATATGGGTAACCCAGCTGTTCAAACCATGTTCGGGCAGTTTATGACTGCCATGACACATATCACCGACAGGATGCCCATGCTTGCACCAAGGGCAATTGTCCATTCTGAAGGACAAGGTATCAGTAAGACGTTCGAGTGACTTCATCATGTCGGAGCAACTGAATACTTTGGGACAACTGACCCCGCAGATGTCGATCTGTGGTTAACCGAGTTGGAGAAAGCCTTCAGAATCTTGAACATCCCTGAAGCTGAGAAGGTTAGACATGTTGTCTATCTTCTCAAAGGAAGTGCTGGTCACTGGTGGACCATGGAAGAGCAGAAGAGGCATGGAGTAGAGATCTCATGGGAAGACTTTCGTCGGGGATTTGTCAACAGATACTTTCCAAAGACATTCTTGGATGAGAAGATCTCTCAGTTCGAGAGATTGAGGCAAGGCATGATGAACATTAGCGAGTACGAAGCTAAGTTCATGGAGTTGCTGCGGTTCTATCTGCACATGGCTGCCACAGAAGAAGAAAGGATTAGAAGGTTTGAGAAGGGTTTGAATGCCGATTTGACTACTCCCGTGTCTGCCCTAGAAAATTGGGAGAGGTTCGCTACCTTCGTTGAGTCAGTCCGAAGGATAGAGAGATCTGTAGCCGAGAAGAGGCAAACCCATAAGAGATATCCGCAGTTCCAGGGTTCTTCATCTAGAGACTTTAAGAAGCCTAGATTCTCTGCACCTACACCTCCACCACCCAGATCTAGTGCTCAGACACAGTGGACACAGAGTAGAGGTAGTGGACAAAGCCTACCACTACAAGAGACTCGTAGTTCATCATCAATGCCAGTCACAGGACCACCAAGACCACAACAACTGGAAAGAAGCTGCTACAACTGTGGGAAAGTGGGACATCTGATGAAGGACTATAGGTCTAGGCCTGTCAGTGTGGCACAGCCTTAGAGACAGAGTCAACAGGGGTCACAGAGAAGACAGTTTCAAGGAACAGCTAGAGGACGTGGACAAGCGTCCCAAGCTGGATCGTCAGCACCAACTCAACCTCAGGCAACAACAAGGTTCTATGCAATGAACCCACCTGATGCAGTGATCAATCCACGGGTTGTGGCAGGTCAGATGGAATTGTTATATTCTGATATGTCTACATCCTATGTTGTATCTGTTTTGATTGACCTGGGTGCTACTCACTCCTTTATCACTCGGAGAGTGATTCACAACTCCAATATGACGGTCAGTCATAGGGCAGATAGCTTGTTGCTTGAGA
Organism: Alisma plantago-aquatica; assembly: GCA_963693085.1. Lineage (NCBI taxonomy): Eukaryota > Viridiplantae > Streptophyta > Magnoliopsida > Alismatales > Alismataceae > Alisma > Alisma plantago-aquatica. The sequence continues at coordinate 877,280,143 of OY856412.1, read as the reverse complement.
CTCCATTGAGAGGGTCTGCTGTGTTGCAGGAGGTATGCTCTTCCTGCATCCTCTTCTTTTCTGATCATCGCGTTCAAGTGGATCTTATACCACTTAATATGCAAGGATTTGATATAATCCTTGGGATGGATACCTTGGAAAGGTACAGAGTTGTCTTGGATTGTTAATCCAAGCAGGATGTATTTGCTGATGAAAGTGACATATGGATCTTTCAAGGAGAGAGAAAGATTCTACCCACCTATCTTGTGTCAGCTATGGTTGCTGAGCAGCTGATGAGGCAAGGATGTTATGCATTCTTGGCCCATGTGGTAGATACTACCATGGAAAGTCCTAACCCTGCTGAAGTTCCTGTAGTCAGGGAATTCAAAGACGTGTTTCCTGAAGAACTTCTAGGTATACCACCGCCTCGAGAAATTGATTTTAAAATCAATTTGGTCCCAGATGCACAACCTATAGCTCAAATACCGTATAGGATGGCGCCTGCCGAGATGGCAGAATTCAAGAAACAACTTCAGGAGTTACTTGAGAAGGGTTTCATCCGACCGAGTACTTCACCCTGGGGTGCTCCGGTTTTGTTTATTAAAAAGAAAGATGGGTCAATGTGGTTGTGCATTGATTATAGACAACTCAATAAAGTAACAATAAAGAACAAGTACCCTCTGTCGAGGATTGATGATCTTTTTGACCAGTTGCGTGGTGCAACCATCTTCTCGAAGATAAACTTGAGGTCAGGATATCATCAACTTCATATTAAGGACAGTGACATATCCAAGTCTGCCTTTAAGACAAGGTATGGTCACTATGAGTCCACAGTTATGTCGTTTGGACTAACTAATGCACCAGCTGCATTTATGGAACTCATGAATAGAATCTTCTGACCTTTCCTCGATCAGTGTGTTGTTGTCTTCATAGATGACATTCTGATCTATAGTAGAGATGCTCAGCAACATGAACAGCATATCCGCTAAGCTTTGAACTTGCTAAGGTAACATAAGCTATACGCTAAGTTTAGCAAGTGTGAGTTCTGGTTTCCGGAAGTATCTTTTCTTGGACACGTGGTATCTGCCTCGGGTATTCGTGTTGACCCTAAAAATGTAGAATCTGTTCTACAGTGGGAACAACCAAAGACACCAACGGAGATTCATAGTTTCTTAGGGTTAGCTGGCTACTACCGAAGGTTCATCAAGAACTTCAGTTCTATAGCCTTACCCTTGACCAAGTTAACCCGAAAAGATGTTCCTTTTGCCTGGAGTGATAAGTGCTAGCAATCTTTTCAGTTGTTGAAGGAAATGTTGACAAGTGCACATGTACTTGTGCTACCTGAGCAAGGTAAGGGATATGTACTTTTCTGTGATGCCTCCAAGAATGGACTCGGATGCGTGTTGATGCAGGATAAGCAAGTGATTTCTTTTGCTTCCCGACAGCTTAAGAAACACGAGGAGAATTATCTGACACACGATCTGGAGTTAGTTGTTGTGGTTCATGCCTTGAAGATCTGGAGACATTATCTCTATGGAGATACATTCCAGATATTCACTGACCACAAGAACCTTATGTATATCTTCTCTCAGCATGAACTTAACATGAGGCAATGTCGCTGGATGGAGTTAATTAAGGACTACGATTATATAATCGATTACCATCCAGGGAAGGCCAATGTGGTTGCAGATGCCTTGAGTAGGAAATCAGCAACATCAACCATGGATAGGGCACAACTAAACTCTTTAGTATGCTCTAGGAGAGATATGCTTATCTCTTTAAGGTAGGACAATGTACAGTTGAAGGTGTCATTGTTATCCGGGTTGTTAGCTGAAATGCATATTAAACCTACCCTAAGAGAGCAGATCAAGGAGGCACAGCGAATTGATGCTGCAGTTCAACAGATTAGGTCTGAGTATGGTGATGAGAAGCGGGATGGTTTCCATGACTCAGATGACCAGGTGGCATGCTATCATGGGAGGATGATAGTACCGGATGTGGATAACTTGAGGAAATTAGTCTTGGAAGAAGCTCATTCTTTGATGTATGCCATGCATCCAGGGAGCACCAAGATGTATCGAAACTTGAAAGATATGTATTGGTGGCCTAGGATGAAAAAAGATGTTGTTGAGTTTGTTCTGAGGTGTCCCGTGTGTCAGCAAGTTAAAGCTGAACACCAGAAGCATGTAGGCACAATGCAACCTTTACCCATACCACAGTGGAAGTGGGACCATGTGACCATGGACTTTGTTGTTGACCTACCCAGGACAAGCAAAGGACATGATTCCATCTGGGTAATAGTTGATAGGTTGACAAAGACATCGCATTTCTTACCTGTCAAAATAACCTATTCTGCTGAAAGGTTATCACAACTGTATGTTTTAGAGATAGTGTGATTGCACTGAGTTCCAGTCACTATAGTTTCTGACAGAGGTCCCCAGTTTACAAGTCGTTTTTGGGAGCAGTTACACAGAGCTTTAGGCACCAAGTTAAGGTTTAGTACAACCTTTCATCCACAGACTGATGGACATTCGGAAAGGACTATACAGACCTTGGAAGACTTGTTGAGAGCATGTGTTCTCCAGTTTACCGGGAGTTGGGATCTACACCTAAGCTTGATAGAGTTTGCCTATAACAATAGCTATCAACATAGCATTGATATGGCACCTTATGAATCTTTGTATGGTAGACGTTGTAGATCACCCTTATGTTGGTATGAGACTGGTGAACATCAGTTGTTAGGTCTTGATCTTGTACAGCAGACCACAGAGAAGATTAAAGTGATACAACAACATATTAAGACTGCACAGGATAGGCATAAATCTTACGCCGACAGACGTCGTAGACCCTTAGAGTTCCAAGTTGGAGACAGAGTGTACCTCAAGGTCTCGCCTTGGAAAGGAGTCCTTCGTTTTGGAAGGAAAGGAAAGTTAGCTCCTAGATTTATGGGGCCTTATCCAATCATTGAACGGGTTGGAAAGGTAGCCTATAGACTAGAGTTACCTCAAGAGTTGCAGAAGTTACACCCTGTGTTTCACATTTCTATGCTGAGGAAATGTCACACTGATACCGAGTCAGTTCTACAACCTATGGAGGTAGAATTGAATGATGATATAACTTATGAGGAAGGACCAGTGTCAATCCTTGATAACAGAATTAAAAAGCTAAAGAAGAAAGACATAAGTCTTGTGAAAGTCCTTTGGAATCACTGTGGTGTTGAAGAAGCCACTTGGGAACTAGAGTAAGAGATGAGAAGGAAATACCCTGCTCTTTTCTCCTAATATGTTTTATCGATTTCGGGGACGAAATCCTTGTAAGGGGTGGATAATTTGTAACATCCCTGACCTGGGTTATAAGTTAACCTTAGGTGTTTTGCTTAATCATGTAATTAAATACTTGTGATTATCCTTTGTCATGTAATTAAGTTCTTGAGGAACATACATTTTCATTCTGTCCTTTTTAAACAATGTTGTAGTATTGTTTTGTGATACATGGACCTATGTGCAAATTACCCAATTAGAGGGGTTAACTTGCAAAATTACACATGTTAATATGTTCCTCTGATGATGAGACATCATATGAATGGATATGATGAAGTATGATGGATTTCCCAAGCTTGGGTATCAAGATACAGCTTGTGGAGCAATCTTTGTGCTTAAAAACCCTAATTTTGGAGTAAAGTGCAATTTACCCAAAATGTGGGGTGCAACTTGTAAAATACACCTTTTAGAGTATCTTTTATGACTCTTGACATCATTTAGAGAAGAAATGATGAAAGGGGCGCTTCAATTAGATAATCAGATAAGAAGAATGACTTTTGTAGTAGAATCACCTAGTATGAGTAAAGAGACATTTTATATATGTACCTTAGTTTGCATGTTGGCTTTCTTTACCCTTAGCTCTTGAGTTTTGATGGGATTTGCTTAAAGTTATGATAGATTTAATGTGCCTTAGAAGTTAAGGAGGTAACTAGATGAGAAACCCATAAACTAGAGGTCCTTATGTTGAAAACTAACCCAAGCTATATAAGCTTCTTTCTTTGCAAACCAAGTAAACATATTCCCTTCTCTTCTTCACTTATCATCTTGCTCAACTGACTAAGGCAGAGCTTTGGAGCTCAAGAAGATGACCAACCTATTCTAAGGTGAGAAGAGACCATCTTCTAGCTCAGATTCATGGAGGAATTCCTTGTATAAGGTTGGTTTTATGGTTATCTCACTTAGGTTTCTTGTTCTAGCCGACCTTCCCCAGCCTTTTCTTGGAGAAACTTCTTTGGCCGACCTGTGGAGCTCAAGATGCCATTAAAGGCTTGAATCTTGGAAGCTTGGAGCTCTATGAACAACGTTTAAGGTGGTTTTTATAACTCTAAACCTTTGCTTTATTATGCATATCTATGTTCTTGCAAGTTAGTACCTAGTTTTTCTTCTTCCCCACTCTTTCTTGCTCTTTTGCAAGAAATCCGTGAAGTAACCGACCTGCACAGAGGTTGAAGATGATGGGCGTGAATTCCTAGGTAACTTTACCAAATGACCTTGGACCATTTGGTCTAAACGGTTTGCAAATCGTTTGAAATCAAACGGTCTCAAGACCATTTGATCTCATGCGGTCTTGCAAGACCGTTTAGATTCAAACAGTCTCCAAGACCGTTTGGTAGGGTTGACCAAGTGAAGACTGTTTATAGGTCTGTTTTAAACATGTTGAATTAATCAATTATAAAGAATTATGATATAATTGCAAACCAATCACAAGTTGAAGGCACTTCAACCTTCTAAACCCTAATCGGGTTGAATTGCTGATTTCAAGGATAGATTTTGGTGAACTTTGGGTTGAAGGGCCCAAACGGTCTCAAGACCATTTGGGGGGTTCACTCAAATGGTCTCAAGACCGTTTGGTGACAACCCAAGACCGTTTGGAGGTCTAGGGTTAAGGTAATTTGATGAATTGAGGGTCCAATCACAATGGGTTGATGAATTGAATAAAAGTGCTGATTTTAGACCTAATAAGGGTTCAACCCTTATCAAATCGACTTAGATTTTGATGAAACTTTGGGCAAACGGTCTCAAGACAGTTTGGAGGGTGTCCAAATGATCTCAAGACCGTTTGGGCCCAATTGAGTATCAACTGATGGGTTCAACTTCAATTCGTTTCACATTGTTGAACATTGAGGGTTAACCGATTGCAAACCCTAATTGAGTTGGATTTAACCCTAATTGGCTTTCAATTGAGGGTCAATTTGGTGTCCAATTGATTAAGGATAACCCTAATTGGCTCAATTTATAAGTGGTTAACAAGGTTATGGCCAATTGAAGGCTTCAACATAGATAACCATAATCGATTATAACCTTTGATACACCTTTGAGATCCACGCGGTTTTGAGCCCATTTGGACCAAACGGTCTCAAGACCGTTTGAGGCCAAACGGTCTCAAGACCATTTGGACTCAAACGATCTCAAGGTTGTTTGGTCCAATCGATCTCAAGATCGTTTCAACTCATGCGGTTTCAAGGTCGTTTCATCTAAACGGTTTGGAAGTCAACACACTCAAACGGTCTCAAGACCGTTTAAGGGCAAATGGTCTTGAGTGTCATACGGTCTTGAAGTCAACTATAGCAAACGGTCAACACATCCAAACGGTCTCAAGACCATTTGGAGGTTGAAAGTGTGTAATCGTTTGGAGACTTTAGGGTTGTGTTAGCTTACTACTTTGAAGGTTTAAATTGGTTCTATGGTGGTCTAATCCAAACCCTAATGATACTTAAAGACATTAAGGGGTTAAGTGATTAATAGATTGACCCATGATTGTGATCAATGGTGTACTTTACCAATATGCCCTTGAAGGGTTCAACTAGATGATACCTTGTTTTAATCAAACCCTAATGACATGATAGTGGTGACTTAGCTTATGTTAATCAATAAGGACTTGACCTAACCTATTCTAGAGTGATGTAATCACCATCTATTAGTAAGAGGAGAGAGAAGGTACCATTTATGGTTGAAACTCAAATAAAATACCTTCAATGTATATGAATGTGCATGATTAGGGTATGATCTGTTGGGTTTTAGGGGAGACAGAGAAGGCAGCGGAAACAAAAAAATTTCTCCCCCAACCCATACCGAGGAAACGCGTCAACGTCTATATAATAGGAAAGGATGGTTTGTGGAATCATACCTTGTCCCGAGGCTTGCTCGGCGACAATACCTCGCGCAATGCGCAGTCTTCAACTCCGGTCTTGGACGGTGTCTGTGCAGCTCCTGGTCGCACCGGGACTGACGACTCCTCCTCCTACCGGACTGTCGGATGACAGTTGTCCTCCTAAGCGGCAGAAACCTCCCGCCTCTGAAGTAGTCCACACGGACCACCTGGAACTCCACTCTCCTTGTCCCACAAGGAAGTGGAAGGAGTCGCACCCTCCTATTGACGTACTAGTCGCCAACACACTCTCCTGCTACCAGTTGCAACTGCAGTTGTCCTTCCCTTGCTGCACCTCCCTTTTGCGGGAAGCACTTGCTCGAGATCTCTCACGGTTACCAAAACCAGAAAGAACGACAACTTCACAAAGCAACTGGCTTGCATTGAGTTGTACCTTGAGAAGCCCCCAATACCCCTATATATATAGGCGGGTCATGGGACAGGGTTCTCTGTGCCCGGCAATACGGGACTAAAGCAGGAGTAGAAGGGTTTGAGAATTTTCCACAAAAAGCAACCGGTTTGCAAATTGAAATGATCGGTTCACAACTGAACCGATCGGTTCGGCCATTGAGCTGATCGGTTGGACCTGAGCCGATCGTTTGGGGCACTCCAACCGATCGGTTGGTGCCCTGAACCGATCGGTTCATGGTCCTAATCCGGCTCAAAAATACTTTCCTTGTTTCGTTCTCAATTGGTATCGAATACCAATGTTATTCCCAATCGAATTGGGCAATTTGAAACCAAAGGAAAATTCTTGCCGACATGACTTTCCCAACTGGTCGGTTGCACCAGTTGAGCCGATCGGTTCAACTCTTGAACCGGTCGTTTCAACCTGGGCATGACCCGATCGGCCTAGACACTCCAGTCGACCGGTTCAGCACCTCAGCCGACCGGTTCATCACATGAGCCGATCGGTTGGGAGCACAGGTTGGGAAAAATCAGTCAATTGTGATTTCAATCAATCCGATACTCCAATCAATGCGTCCAACACCTTGAACCATATGATATTGAGCTATCAACTGATTGAGTGTTTAATTAAACTACTAAACTCCTTTAGTAATCAATCTAAACATTGCTTGTGGACAAAACTCCTCTTCCAGGTTAAATCTGATGTGTGTGACCCTGCAGGTCCATTTCACGTTGGCAGTGAAAGTCCATAACACTTATGACTTCACAAGCAAAGAGCGGTGCCTAGTCACACATCAGTGCTACCCAAGTGAAAGTAGAAAGTTGGAGAACAACTTTCATCCTACAATCTGTGAATGGTGTTACAGTGAATGTATAATTCCTTTGTCACTGATATCCCGAATGAACTCAAGGCATGGAACTGTCATCCTGTCAACGTTCATTCACTTTCTTGATCTCAGAGCAGATTGAACGAGATATGTATGACATCAATATCACATACTGATTCACACATGCGTGCGCACGCCTATCTCAATCCTACTCATCAAGTGGCCTTGGATATCAAACTCCCTCAGGAGGGACAAATCCCATATCTATCACTCACCCCTCAAAAGCCCCATGTGTCAAAGCCACCCAATCATCACCTTTATAACAACCCATGTTTCAGGACTGCGTTTGATGATGTCAAAGTGTGCCCAACGACATGTGTTGAGTGCAGTGATTTCAGGTCTAAGAATCACACTCACCACCATCACTGTGAGTACTGACTGTGACTACCATCTCATGGTTCCATGTGTCAAACTCACGGTGGGTCTGTCCGGTACCTTGTTCTCTAACAAGTACCTATGTGTTTGGTTTGATATCTCTATATCATGACTAATGAGATTCTGTCATCAACCAACACCACAATCTAGTCTTGTGTGTCATAGTTGTCTATCTACCTTCCATTATGACATCCGACTAGGGACATATCAAGAATGTACAAACTCTTAGCATCCGTATGATCTCATCGTTCAGGTCATGAACCTGAAGGCATACGTCATTGAGTACTGTCATTCTCTAGACATTCAATCTGTTCTATCACTATCTCATATGACTGAACCAGAAAGAATTGGAAGCTTTCCTTTGATGTTAATCAAATCAATCTTAATGTATCCCACCAATCATCCCATGATTGGCTCTCAGGGCATACATACCAACAGACTCCCACTTGCACTGCGAGCCAATCACCCTTGAATCATATTCATAGTGATCTTCAAACATGTCCCACATGTCACTGTGCTCTAGTTCCAACAAAGTGAGTAATGGCAACACCTTACCAAAGTCTGTACAAATTACATGTCTCTCATCTCTTCGATGTACGTCACACGTATGAGATGGAGTTGTCGTAATATGCGATCTAGTATTCCTTTGCTAACCTTTAGCCACATTGCATGATCAAGGATTCCAGACTTGTCATCAATGACCGGAATATATATAAGTTCATCTCATGAACTTCTAGATCCATATAGTTTCCACTGATGTTCTCTAACACACGGATACTCGACATTTCCCTTTTAAATGGTTTTATTGGAACATTTCCAATAATCAACAAACTTTCACTTTTATACATCCTATGTATATTTTGCAATCAATTTTCTGTCCTTTCGGAAGTTCGCATCAATGTAACTCTTTACATCGAACTCTTCCTTATCTCGATAGAACTAGTACTTCCCAAGTACTTATCAAGTTCTTATGGTATTCCAATAACCCTTATTGGAAGTAGATAGACATCCACTCGTCATGTCCTACATACGAGTTATCAGGATGAGCACATCATATTGCCATGTCCTACATACAAGATGATGAATGCATTTTATTCTTGCCATGTCATACATGCAAGATAATGGGATGATTACATACATGATAGATCCATATCTATTCTTAGTGTTCCCATTCTTCATAAGAATTGGACACTTGGCCTTGGGATACTAATATCCATATAACATGGACAAGTTTTCTCCCACTGAATCTGTGCATACTGAACCCTTCAGTACAGATTGCCAATATATGATCTCTCCTTTCCAGGTCAAGAGATTTTTCGAGAACTATCTCTATAGATCTCTATTCCTATCACATAGGAAACATCTCTATCTTCCTTAAAGATAATTTCCACTTTTGGATTTCCATTCTAGAACATTTCCATTTCACATCAACATGTGGAATGTGTACACGCTCCCACTAAATCACATATCCCTTCTTTATCTTTGACATATCAGTCAAACCCTTTGACTATATCATCAAAGTAAAGATCAAATTTTGAGTTGCTTGTACTCAATCAATCACATTGATTAGTCCATTGTAACTTATAGACTTCATTTGCAATAGTGGATTCATAAACCTTATAGGTTGTGTCACGTACACATCCTTGTTTTATTCCTCATAGGAATGTGTTTTTAGTATCCATATGCCAAATGTCTCAGTCATTAAGTTGCAATCAACAAGCATCATCCTTCTCAAAATGTTATCCATGTGTCTTAACACTTAAGACTCATTTGCATTTATGGATACGATCCAATGAGTGCTACCATCAAGGTCATACCTTATGGTTCACATGGAAGTCATTTAGGATGTAATGGTTCTATACCATAACTCAAAATCTGATTCCTCATATTCATCTAGATAGTTGACTCATCACATGAACAACGCATCACATAGATAATTGAGGTGTATCTGTTAAGGATATAAGAACTCACAACCCTTGTGATTCTTAATTTCCTTTATTAGTGTGGGGTATTCTTTTATTAAGAAGAATTTAGTTATTTGATAATCATTCTCTAACTCCTTAGAGTATGATTCCTTCTTGATTCAGACATCACCATGCCTTAATCATGAGTTCACTATGATACACTATCATAATCACTCATAAGGATCTCAAACATTTGGTTCAAGTATTTCATTCATTGATCTCATCAAGAATTAACACTTTACCAAATTTGTACTTCATCTATGATAATCTTGAACACTTCAAGATATTCATATTGGTATTTCTCTAAACACCATTTGAAGTATTAGCATTTGTTCCAATAGGTGTGTAAATACATCACATGTATTATACCTAATAGGATAATCATTCTCCCACTACCATTAGTGAAGATTGATTAATCATGTTCAAGAGATTCATGTCTCTTACTGGTTCTCTAACCAAAAGAGTCTAGATTTATCCATCATATGGAAACTAGAAATGAATTTCTCATGATTGATGCTAATTTGATTGTTTGAGTTATCTATAACTTTTACGTATCATTTTATCTTATGCATATCATATACCACAAGATAAACAGGACATTGCCACAAAGATCATATCTTTAAGATTGAAACATCAACTTTATTAATTGCCATCATTGTCATACAATATGCAAAAATAAAGTGTTTCTATCTATTGGCAATACATGAAATAGCAGTTCTCAACTCTATTTCGTGCCCTTTAAGCTGAAATAAACTGAAAGATACTCCTATCTATGGCAGCAACACTTGCTCCAATGATGGGTACTTCTTTCTTGGTCCTTTCACAAAGGCCATCACTTCTTTGTGGATATTGCATATCATATATGACATATCCATATCTTGGTATCATATACCTCAGATAAAGAAGCGGTTCATTTCCTGATACCTTAGGTGGAGATCTCCATCCCCTCCTTCATCTTCTTTTGTTCTTCCAGATATAGAGGGCAATCCCTCATACACCCTTTCCCCTTGTGCCTTGAGGCTGAAGACGGCTTGGATTTCTAGCTAGCATTAGAACACTTCTTAGCTTTGCGCTTGTCCTTGCCCTTAAGATTACCTTTTCTTTGATCATATCAAAGACTATGGTTTGTCTTTCTTCATCTTTGCCTCTACTATCCTCAACATGTCCAACAACTCTGTCAACGCTTGTCAAAGTTGTTCATGTTGTAGCTTATCATGAATTGTATGATTCTCACAACATTTGCAGTATCATACCAATAGCCAACTCTTGGCTCAGAGGGAATCCTTCTTAATCAGGTTTTCCACATACCCAATCACATTGAGTGTGTGAATACCTTACTGGATCTCCTTCTGTCATGACATACTAGGGTAGTATCTTGGAGACATCATATGTCTCATGTTGTCTCTGCAACTCACAGTTTAGAGAACACAACATCAAGCACTCTTCATCAATGTCATCCTTGGTATGCTTCCATAAGCATACTTTCAGTCATTGATGCGGTGGGATCGAGTTCATCTGGTTCTGGTATAACTAGGACTTAGAGCTTTCACTCCTTGATTGAGAACACTTCTCATCGTCCTAACCAGTCGTGGAATTATTCCCATTTAATTTGTTGGTCTCAAAGACCCATCGCAAATAAAGTGATTTTTTGATTAACCATTTATTTTAACAAAAGGGAAATATATGCAATTTTAGTCCAAAACTCTTTTTGACTTGTTTGATTGATTTGAAAAGTTGACGATAAAATTAGGCCTTTAATTAATTATCGCTCCCACTATTTTAGTTCAAATTGATAGCCCTCACCATCAATTCGGAAGATTGCAGCGTACAACCTTCTAGTGGGCAAGATCCTGAAATCCTCTAAGTCATGAGTCAGCTTTGGCTGATCGCCCATAACTTAGATCTCTCAGGTAGGCAACTCTTGCCAATTGCATCATATGCAACTCTTGTTGAATGAACATGCACAACACCTTGCCATGAACATTCCTTTCCTCTGGGCCTAGACGCTCTAAGAATCACCAGTTAAGTCTAACCCAAAAGCTGACACGGTAAACATGCACCCTGCTTTGGCAGAACCTACATGTCTACCCTTCACACTTCCACAAGATAGACGGCGCACCACGCTTTGGCGTAACCTACGCTTGGTCGATCAAGTTTGCCATGTGTGTCGCTAATGGAAGGCATATAAGACTTAATATTTTAATGAGGGATTTGGTTTTATATACATATACATATCCAATCACCACAATACATAGTACGTATCATATACATGCTATATCCCACAGAAAACATGCACAAACGATAAAAAGCGATGATTATGGCCATCCTAATGTGATTCCTCGAGCCAAGAGGAATCACGGTCATCTAGGTCTACATCACATGCAACCTGTACAAGATGAACTCTGTGCCTTGCCATCCGAGTTGATCAACTCATCACATGAATGATCTGTACTCTCCAGCCGGTCGTCTGGGTGCCACCAGCCGATCGGTTGGCTCCTCTAATCGATCGGTTCGCCTGGTCGTCGTGCATCTCGTCATGTCCGCCACCCGCTCATCTCGCTCCTCGAACTAGTCATCAACCGATCGGTTCACTGCTTGAACCGACCGTCTGGAACGTCAACCGATCGGTTCACGCCTTGAACCGATCGTTTCAGCTGTCGTCTTGATGTCCGCCGGTCTTCGACATAACAGGAAATAAAATCTATCCTAATGATTACATTGCTTTAAAAAGGGAAACCCCGAGTTACATTCGGGGGGAGCAAAGGTAGGAAAGAATCTCGAATTATTTCGAGTTACATCGGGAATAAGAGAGGGAAGATCGGTGCGCAGACCGAGATGCAAGCAACCACAAACAACCACACACAGATAGGGGTTTATAGGCCATAATCATGCTACATACATCCACCACAAAACTCATTTAAGGGCGACGTGTATCGAGTGCATTAATAATACATATCATATATGTAATTAGGGATTTGTGGATTTAGGATTGGACATGCATAAAGCCGATATTATTCACATCGTATGCAATAAATAAAGGCGACAAACCAAAATCGATCATATCGATATTCCTAAAATATAGAACAGCTGACGTGGCTCTGATACCACTGTTGGGTTTTAGGGGAGACAGAGAAGGCAGCGGAAACAAAAAAATTTCTCCCCCAACCCATACCGAGGAAACGCGCCAACGTCTATATAATAGGAAAGGATGGTTTGTGGAATCATACCTTGTCCCGAGGCTTGCTCGGCGACAATACCTCGCGCAATGTGCGGTCTTCAACTCCGGTCTTGGACGGTGTCTGTGCAGCTCCTGGTCGCACCGGGACTGACGACTCCTCCTCCTACCGGACTGTCGGATGACAGTTGTCCTCCTGAGCGGCAGAAACCTCCCGCCTCTGAAGTAGTCCACACGGACCACCTGGAACTCCACTCTCCTTGTCCCACAAGGAAGTGGAAGGAGTCGCACCCTCCTATTGACGTACTAGTCGCCAACACACTCTCCTGCTACCAGTTGCAACTGCAGTTGTCCTTCCCTTGCTGCACCTCCCTTTTGTGGGAAGCACTTGCTCGGGATCTCTCACGGTTACCAAAACCAGAGAGAACGACAACTTCGCAAAGCAACCGGCTTGCATTGAGTTGTACCTTGAGAAGCCCCCAATACCCCTATATATAGGCGGGTCATGGGACAGGGTTCTCTGTGCCCGGCAATACGGGACTAAAGCAGGAGTAGAAGGGTTCGAGAATTTTCCACAAAAAGCAACCGGTTCGCAACTTGAAATGATTGGTTCACAACTGAACCGATCGGTTCGGCCATTGAGCCGATCGGTTGGACCTGAGCCGATCGTTTGGGGCACTCCAACCGATCGGTTGGTGCCCTAAACCGATCGGTTCATGGTCCTAATCCGGATCAAAAAGACTTTCCTTGTTTCGTTCTCAATTGGTATTGAATACCAATGTTATTCCCAATCGAATTGGGCAATTTGAAACCAAAGGAAAATTCTTGCCGACATGACTTTCCCAACTGGTTGGTTGCACCAGTTGAGCCGATCGGTTCAACTCTTGAACCGGTCGTTTCAACCTGGGCATGACCCGATCGGCCTGGACACTCCAGCCGACCGGTTCAGCACCTCAGCCGACCGGTTCATCACATGAGCCGATCGGTTGGGAGCACAGGTTGGGCAAAATCAGTCAATTGCGATTTCAATCAATCCGATACTCCAATCAATGCGTCCAACACCTTGAACCATATGATATTGAGCTATCAACTGATTGAGTGTTTAATTGAACTACTAAACTCCTTTAGTAATCAATCTAAACATTGCTTGTGGACAAAACTCCTCTTCCAGGTTAAATCCTATGTGTGTGACCCTGCAGGTCCATTTCACGTTGGCAGTGAAAGTCCATAACACTTATGACTTCACAAGCAAAGAGCGGTGCCTAGTCACACATCAGTGCTACCCAAGTGAAAGTAGAAAGTTGGAGAACAAATTTCATCCTACAATCCGTGAATGGTGTTACAGTGAATGTATAATTCCTTTGTCACTGATATCCCGAATGAACTCAAGGCATGGAACTGTCATCCTGTCAACGTTCATTCACTTTCTTGATCTCAGAGCAGATTGAACGAGATATGTATGACATCAATATCACATACTGATTCACACATGCGTGTGCACGCCTATCTCAATCCTACTCATCAAGTGGCCTTGGATATCAAACTCCCTCAGGAGGGACAAATCCCATATCTATCACTCACCCCTCAAAAGCCCCATGTGTCAAAGCCACCCAATCATCACCTTTATAACAACCCATGTTTCAGGACTGCGTTTGATGATGTCAAAGTGTGCCCAACGACATGTGTTGAGTGCAGTGATTTCAGGTCTAAGAATCACACTCACCACCATCACTGTGAGTACTGACTGTGACTACCATCTCATGGTTCCATGTGTCAAACTCACGGTGGGTCTGTCCGGTACCTTGTTCTCTAACAAGTACCTATGTGTTTGGTTTGATATCTCTATATCATGACTAATGAGATTCTGTCATCAACCAACACCACAATCTAGTCTTGTGTGTCATAGTTGTCTATCTACCTTCCATTATGACATCCGACTAGGGACATATCAAGAATGTACAAACTCTTAGCATCCGTATGATCTCATCGTTCAGGTCATGAACCTGAAGGCATATGTCATTGAGTACTGTCATTCTCTAGACATTCAATCTGTTCTATCACTATCTCATATGACTGAACCAGAAAGAATTGGAAGCTTGCCTTTGATGTTAATCAAATCAATCTTAATGTATCCCACCAATCATCCCATGATTGGCTCTCAGGGCATACATACCAACATGATCCACTTATGTGAGATCATGAAAACCCTAATTATGATAATTGATGAATCTTAACCTAATTTGAAGGCATCAATGATGATGTTTCTCATACATGATGATGCTATGAGCTCAATTCACTATAAAGTGAATAGTAAACCCTAATTCTAGGGTAATATGATGAAATGTACAATAAACCCTAATTCCAGGTTATGCTTTTAAGCATGAATCTTCATGATTTAAGTATGAAAGGAGGAACCACTATTTCTAATCATAATGGAAGGGATTGGATAACCCTAATTGATGTAAATCAGGGAACCTAACTATTGTAAGAGTATGAAGGTACAACTCTTGAAATGAATTGTTTATTATTATTAGTTGAATTAACCATGCATATTTTTATATGAGGATGATCATATCCAGGTAAGGATTATGATACCATATTCATTGAAAGCATGTTGTTAGCTTAATGAATAGTGAATATGCTATGATGCCTAAGTTTAAGTAGCATCATATGAGATGATAGGATGTAAGAGACATGAGTAACATCAAGGTCATGCTGATTAAATGACTTATGATGAGTTGATATCCTTTGGTAACTGATATGAGTTAAACTTGATACATTTAGTATTCTTCTTGTATAACAGTGTTTTAATATTTAAATGCTTGGAAACATGTATGATGTTAAAAGAATACTGAAATGTACCTAACTAATCAAGTATAATCATACCATGTAGAGCCCTGATCATAGATCCATCATTGTCAGAAGTTAAATGATGGTGAAACAAGTTTTTCTAAGGGAACTCCTGGATCACATACTTTTGAGTATGTGGGGGAATATGGATGTGTATATCCTTACATCCTAGTGTAGGAATTGATGTAGATGTATCTTAATCTATCAATCCTTCACTATATGTTTATGCCGGGGTGATGTAACACTAATCTCCTGAGGAAATCTTTTATACCGCATCGATGAGAAATAAACAAGAAATCTTTCGATGACGAAGAGAGTACAGAATGCCATTGTGACTCTAATAGCGAAGTACCAGAATACCCTGGTAAGCTATAGTAGCAGAGACACTAGATGTCTTGCATGTTTATCCTCACTCTGACTGAGGAAGATGAGGTCATAAGAATCCGGCTCTTTTGATGACCTAGGTATGATACCGATGCGACTTAATAAGTGATCGGTTGGAGTATGATCGGTATACCTCATCTCCGCATGGCATAATAATGTTTGTTAAACATAATCAACAATGTAGCATATCTGCTTAGGTTAAACCTACGAGATACAATGACTGAAATTACACTGCCTAGTATATATGTTTTTCATATTTCTTAAATGATGTTGTCCTACTTAATGTCAATTTGCTGTTGATTAGCTTAAAAACTGTTATTGCTTATGTTGTTCTTTGATTGCTATAATAAAGCTTCTGGAGGAGAGTTATAACTCTCGCTGGGACAATTATTTAAAATTGTCTCACTCTGTAGACTTCAACTTTTTAGGTGGTCGTCGGGGACGAAGGAACCAATCTGTAGGTGATCAGTATCAGCAACAGCAGCACCAGGAGCAGCAGTGAATCTCAGGTGGAGATACTGACTACTGAGCCATGTAGTTAGTTAGTCTGATGTCGTCTTTGTACTCTCATGTCCTTGGAGTTAGTTGGTCTGAGATTTTTGATTTTGAATCTTGAGATTTTGTATCTAGTTGTGTATAATCACTCAAGAAGTGATTTAACAGAGATGTAAAATGTTTATCTTGTTTCTATAAAAGAAATGTTATGATTTCAAGATCTTGTCTCAAAAAGTTTTAATTTCTGGTGATTTTGTATTTCATTGCTAATCAAATGCTTCCACTGAGTTTATGTCGTGGTTTATGGATCAGATCGTCTCAATACATATTACAAAATTGTCACCTACATTACGGTTGGCTATTGCCTATTACAGTGTGATTGTCCATATTATATATGACACTTGCTTATTACAACATGACTATCCACATTACATACTGTCACCTACATTACGGTTGAGTCTTGCCTATTACAATTACTTTTGTGTGATGGTGTTACATTTAGTGTCGGTTAGACACTTTTTTTGTCATGGTACTACTTTTAGATAGTTACTTTTTTTATCGTGTTGTTACTTTTCGTACCATATAGTTATCTTATGTCTTGCTTGCAATTCTTGTATAAAGTTCCACATACGCAACTTATGAAAATAAATTAGTTCTGACTGTTTGTCTCGAACTCTTTCAATTTACCAAGATGATGATTGATTCTTATTGTCCAATTCAAACTCCATTGAAAGATACATTCTACCAGATGATCTGATCGTAACTTTAATTCAGAGTATTATGTATTAAACCCAAAAATACTCCTATTTACAATATGATTCAGAGTAAATGTATTTTTAGGCTTGCGGCACATAAGTAAATGCATCTCATAGCAGTTACATATCATAACTCCAAAACCAATTTGTTCAAATTTAACATTTCACTTAATAAATCAGTATTCAGCTGGAATTCAACACAGTTTTGGATCTCCTTCATCAGCAATAGCTTTTTCTTTCTCCTTGCTTGCTTCAACCTTTTCTTTCCCCTTTTGTTTCCTTTTACTTCTTTGCAATTCTTCTTCATCAACAGTAGCATTTTCTTCCTCATTCCTTTACGGATATTTTTTTTGCAGAAATGAATAGGTGACAACCATTTGTTTTGTACAACCAAAGCCACTGCTTGTGAATAATTTTCTAAAATAACATAAATTGTGCATTACATGTACATATCACACAACTAGAGCATTTGGGGGCTGAATTACACCCAATCAGTGCTACGAGCAATGTAGAATCCAGAAGCATCAATAATTGTTGTACCTACTTCAGCACCTCCCTCCCTCATGGCCGTCGTGTGAGTGGATGATTTGCAGGCAGCGGTTCCACAAGGCATGCATAGACCTTTCAGCAGTGTCCTTTATGAAGTAAGTATTCTATTCCACTACAACAATCGTTAGTGGAATCCCAACAAACACAACAGCCTCGTTTCACAGTAATGCACCACCCACCGCCTGTAGCCTATGCAACAACGAACAACAACTCTTCCACATACAAGAAGCCCAATTACTATCCCCACCAAGCTAACGGTCGACGTACCCCCTCCCACGATCTCTGTGGCGCATGCTGCAAACATCTCCGGTGTTGTTTCTGCTTCCTGGCCATATTCACCCTCTTCCTCCTCACCCTCACGCTTGCCGTACTCGCCCTCTTCCTACTTGCCCTCTGCGTAGAAGTGGACTATTGGGTTTCTCATAGCCAGAGCAAGGGTGATTGAGGGAAGAAGCAAAGAAAACATGTGCCTAATCGTAACCCTTGCTTTCTCCGTCAAGCCTTCCAACTAGTATGCAGAGGTGATTGCCAGTGGGTTACCATCACATGGACTCAGATTCCATCACCAGCGGCTGGGCATCCCCGCCGGGATATATGTTCCCGCTTGGAACTACCTCACCCTGGGAGCCCGACGCCAACAACCACCGCCTAGCAGCATCATCCGCCAAGAACGACCTCCTACAGTCGTCTTCCGTCCAAATGTGGTTCGTCGACCGCTCCGCTGAGCCATACAGGGTCGATTGATGGGGCGCACCGTACTTCTCCGTCCACGCTTTCGGGAACATCGCCGTCAGGCCTTACGACTACGAGAAGGATAACGACCATCTCCATCCCTCTGAAGATGTCGCCGCACCTCACACACGATTACAACTCTGGAGTTCGCTATCAAAGTTGCGAAAGACATTGAGCTCCAGGCGGTCGTTGCGGGTGAATCTGAACCACCGTCCGCGTGACTAATTACAAAAATGTCGCCGTCTACGGGTAGTATTTGCTACATTACCCGCGCGGATATTAAAAACGTTCTCTCTCTCTCTCTCTCTATATATATATATATATATTATATATATATGTATTAAAAAATTGCTTAAAGTAAATCACTAGTTGGATTGCTACATGTGCCCGCTTTCTAGTCAAATGGCCTGAGTTTAAGTCAGTCACATGGTAACGAATTGCTTAAAGATCCAGACAAACATCTAATGTCGCGCGGCTGGCATCCCTCTTGGTCGCTTCGGTAATAATTCCGTTTTGTATTAATACAAAACAAATTGTCTCATAATATTCTCGCATAGAACTATGCGTCGCATAGATTCAAATACAAGAGTTCCGTGTTTTGGTTTGTCACAAGGGTTATATAAGCCAAAAAGAAGAAAAAACAATCTGGACAAGACTTTACGTTCAACGTTTTTGATTCTCTGACGCAGAATAGATACATGGAGTTTGCAAAGAGTAATTCTAGTGGTAACATGCTGCCCACCCGGCCACCCACCCGGCTGAGTCTGCTGTAAAGTCCAACGTGAATCAGTTTTATTTAATTTTAAATAGGAGGGAAGTAGAAACAAAATAAACACTTGTATTGATCATAACTTTCAAGGCACAATAAATTTTTCAATGAAATAAAAAGCACTGGATTCGTAATAAGAAATACTTTTCAATAAGACTAATGTTGACATATTTTGAAAAAATAATAATATGAGAAAAGAATGATGAGAGAAGTAGAAGAGAGAGAACATGTTTTTGTCCATAACTTTCACTCTGGAGCATATTTTTTAATGAAATAAATTGTATTAGAATCCTTGTAAAAATACTTTCCAACAAGACTAGTGTTGACATACTTTAAAATAATGATAATATGACAGAAATATAGTATCCATATTTTAGGATACCATACACATGCTTTGAGTATTGACGTACATTACCTGTGAGTATAGTACTTCACATTCGTGTTTCTCCCAAATCATATACAATATTTACTTGTTCATCTATGAATTCGATTGACTAACATTAGCAATGAGTTTAGTACTATACTTTTGAATGAATAAGATCAAAGATTAGTTGTTCTTAAACATAGGTGAAAGTATTGTAGTTTAGTAAATGTGTATGTTTTTAATGAAACGTGAATTAGTTTATATAGGTACAGTATGTAGTTATTGACAATCTTTTATACATGATATGTCTCGTACTGTACCAACAAGATCATTAAATCATGTGTTGTTGTTATGTCTCGTACGGTACCTCTATTACTGTACGTCTAGTACAATACTTTGCATTACAAAATGTGGATGTTAGTACAGTACTTCTTGTACCAACAAGATCATTAAATCATGTATTGTTCTTATGTCTCATACGATACCTCTAGTACTATACGTTTGTATTATATTTTATATTACAAAATGTGGTTGTTAGTACTGTACTTCTAGTAACAACAAGATCATCAAATCATGTATTATTGGTATGTCTCGTACAGTACCTCTAGTATTGTACGTCTAGTACTACATTTTGTATTACAAAATGTAGTTGTTAATACTGTACTTCTAGTAACAACAAGATCATCAAATATGTATTGTTGGTATGTCTCGTACAGTACCTCTAGTATTGTACGTCTAGTACTATACTTTGTATTACAAAATATGGCTGTTAGTACTGTACTTCTTGTACGAACAAGATCATCAAATCATTAATGTATGTCTCGTACAGTGCCTCTAATACTGTACGTCTAGTACTATACTTTATATTACAAAATGTGGCTGTTAGTATTGTGCTTCTTGTACCAACAAGATCATCAAATTATGTATTGTATGTCTCGCACAATACCTCTAGTACTGTACGTCTAGTATCATACTTTGTATTACAAAATGTGGCTGTTAGTACTGTACTTCTTATACCAACAAGATCATAAAATCATGTATTGTTGTTGTGTCTCGTACAATACCTCTAGTATTATACGTCAAATACTATACTTTGTATTACAAAATGTGGTCGTTAGTAATGTACTTCTTGTAACAACAAGATCATCAAATTATGTATTATTGTTATGTCTCGTACGGTACCTTGAGTATCCTTGTTTATCATTATTGTCAAACGTTACATTTGAAATGTATGCAAAAATTAATATGAATGATAACATGTACAATATTTATGTATGTATGACATAATATGAAATATGAAGAAATAAAGAGGCAATAAATACTGTACCTAAATGGTCAATCTTAGTACAGTATCCAAAAACGTACTGTACTTTTGTATACTTCTCTCCTCTTTTAATATACTTCTAATATTATTTTTTCCAAACTATGTCAACATTGGTCTTGATAGAAAGTATTTTTCATTACGAATCTGTTGTTTTTTATTTCAAAAAAAAATTCATTTAGAATTGAAAGTTATGAGCAAAACCGGTTTCTCTCTCTTCTTTTTATTCTCTTTTTAACTTTCCAACAACTTTTTACCACATCACCAATGTCTCATTCCCAACTACACCGGGTAGGCTCCCGGAGATGTGGAGGGGTATGTGTTGGTCTGCAGATGATCATATGGCACAACTAGTTGGTGTGAATATACGGCTGTAAAATCACGATTCGCAACCGCACAACCAGACGTATAAAATATGAATCACTAGCTGCGCTGGCCCACCCTGTCCGCTAATATTCACATTCTTCAGGTTCTCGACGGCGGTTGTCAGGCCGTGTAATAAGTACGCATCGACCACTCTGTCTCGTGAGCAGATGGCTATCCGTGCAGGCAACAACCAGTTCATATTCCCCACGGCGGTTGACAGGCCGTGTAAGTAGGCAACAACCAGTTCATATGTCCCGTGAGCTGACGGCTATCCGTGCTGTACATCAGGATCTCTTGCAACTTAAAACCCGATTGCTAAGTCACGGTTATTGCACAAAATAATATTAAACTGCAAATTTATCAAGCAAAACGTGGTCCCGTAGCTCAGTTGGTTAGAGCGTTGGTCTTATGAGCCGAAGGTCGCGGGTTCGAGCCCCGCCGGGACCATCAAAATCAACTCTTAACCACTTGTGATAACGTGTGAATCCAAACATCAAGCAATGTCCAAGTATTCCTTATTATTTGAAGAGTTTGTAACTTCAGCATTTTTATTCTGCTATTTAAGCCAAACAATAGGATTCATCAAACCGCGATCAGTACCATTTGGAGGTGACTCGTGTCTAAAATTGTCATGATTGGAGGGGGCAAGATGTGGCTAACCATCTAAAGTTGTTGAGACATGGAGACGGATATCATCTATTCTTATAGTGGATTTTTTAATGCTTTCACCTTAGTGATAGGTCAATGTCATTCTATGGTATGCAGGTGTGGTGCCCGTCTATAAAAGGGTGAATCCAAATATCAAGCAATGTCTAAGTATTCCTTATAATTTGAAGAGTTTGTAACTTTGGCACTTCTTATTCTGCTATTTAAGCCAAACAATAGGATTTGTCAGACCGCGATCGGTACCATTTGGAGGTGACTCGTGTCTAAGGTCGTCATGATTGGAGGGGGCAAGATGTGGCTAACCATCTCAATAACTTTCAGATTGGATTCACTATATCCGGCTAGCTAAGATAGTTTTCACACTGACCACAGGGTGTTGAGACATGGAGACAGATATTATCTATTCTTATAGTGGATTTTTTAATGCTTTCACCTTAGAGATAGGTCAATGTCGTTCCATGATATGCAGGTGTGGTGCCCGTCTATAAAAGGGTGAATCTAAACATCAAGCAATGTCTAAGTGTTCCTTATAATTTGAAGAGTTTGTAACTTTAGCACCTCTTACTTTGCTATTTAAGCCAAACAATAGGATTCGTCAGATCGCGATCAGTACCATTTGGAGGTGTAACGTCCCCGGATTCTGCCATCTCGAGACTTAGGAGGCCCAAGAGGACAAATCCAAAAATATTAGACTATTGTTTCAGAGTGCATTGTGGAAGCAATTTGCGCATACATGAATATACAAATATAGACATACACCATAAAAATTTCTCAACATTCAACTTGTATATTTACAACATGAATTGTTACAACTTACATTTACATATTGAAAGAAGATTTACAAGTCATGCATATGAACATGTATGCTAACATGATCTTAACACAATAGGCACTACTACAGAAATAGCATTCAATGTCACTTTTCTGGGCGTCGGTTATTAAGGAAAACCGACGCCTTATATGTTAGGCATCGGTTTTTTAAGCAAACCGACGTCTATATTCAAAGACCAGCCAGACACGGGTACCGCTTTGTATTCAGCGTCGGTGGTTTATAACAAACTGACGCTGAAAGTCGGCCGCGAAATCCAAATTTAGATCAAAAAAAATAGTGTCATTGTCAGCGTCGGTCATGTAGGTATACACCGACGCCTATGTGCGATAAAAATTTGCGCAAAAAGTGTCACTTTCAGCGTCGGTTATCCTGTTATAACCGACGCGGAAGGTTGTTCCCGCCAAACAATTTCATGAAAATATCGTCCAATTGGACGTCGGTTGTGGCAAACAACCGACGCTAAATATGTTTAGGCGTCGGTGGATGCAAACAACCGACGCTATATGGGAACTTATACTCCGCGATCGCCCGACTCTTCCCCTTTCTTCTGTTTCATTGCGAGCAATTACCCTATTTCTCTGCTGCCGGCGATTTCTCTCCGGCGATTTCTTCTCCAGTGCCATTTCTCCGGCTATTTCTTCTCCGGCGCCCCCTTCTCCACCACCACTCCTCCTTCTCCGCGCCCCCTTCTCCGCCGCCCCTACTGCCCGCCCCTGCTGCTCCAAGCGCCTGAGGCCGCCGCCACGCCTGACTCTTCGGCGCCGCCTGGTGCTTTTCCACGGTCGTCGCGCCGCCGCAACCACCGCCAGAGCCACCGGAGCTGCTAGCTGCTCCTCCACCGCCGTCGCTGCTAGCTACTTCTCCAGCCAGAGCCACCGGAGCCTCTGCCTTCTTCCCTCTGACAAGGTTGGTCTTCCCGCTGCTAGCTGCTCTGCTTTTTTATGCATCGATCAAATTGTTGTGATAAAAATGCATGTAATGTATTTGATTAGAGTTAATCTAATCTGGATGTTCATAATAATGGTATGTTAAATATGATGATTAGGGATAAATATAATGTCTAGTACACAAATATTAGATGATATTCAAGAAAACCCTAGTTTGATGAGCATGTTGTTAATCATGTTAATTATGATTCTTCTATATATTCTGATGTCATTATATAATTATGTGATCCCAACATATTAAATTGAATTAGAATGATTTCATGAATTATAGGGTTTTAAAGTTGATAAACATGTACATGCAGAAATAGGGTTATTAAACCAATGGTTATAACATAGTATGATCTTAATCTGATCTGGATGTTCATAATAATGTAGTATGTTAAATATGATGATTAGGGATACATATAATGTCTAGTAAAGATTCCTAGACCTTTTGTTTGAAACTATTGATTTCTTGATTTATTATTTAATAATGCTCTATTGATTAGGATTAACCATGTTGCCTGTACTTTATAGACATTTATTATATATAAGAATGACAACACATGTATTTGTTGGCCTAGAAACCCGTCCAAGATTGGCTCATTAGGAGTAAATCTTGGATAGTCCCCGGTTTGGGACTGTTCTTGAACACCTAATCTCACTTAGGATGTAAGTGTATAATGTGTATTGGGTTTTCGAGAAAATTTCAGTAGCATTTCCCCGTTTGTTCTCTAAGTACATATGTACTTAGAGAACAGCGGGGAAATGCTGCCGAAATTTTCTTGAAAACCCAATACACATTATACACTTACTAGTGAGATTAGGTGTTCAAGGATGGGATAGGTGGTACACATTTATTATATATAAGAATGACATGAAATGTGTTTGTTGGCCTAGAATGTGAACAATCATTGTTTTTTATATTACTTGTACATTGATATAAATTAGAATGAACAATCACTAAATTATATACTGTTTGTATGGAGTCCGGCTTCATTGTAGATATCTATTATTGTGTTTGTTGGCCTAGAAACCCGTCCAAAATTTACTCATTAGGAGTAAATCTTGGATAGTCCCCGGTTTGGGACTGTTCTTGAACACCTAATCTCACTTAGGATGTAAGTGTATAATGTGTATTGGGTTTTCGAGAAAATTTTGGTAGCATTTCCCCGTTTGTTCTCTAAGTACATATGTACTTAGAGAACAGCGGGGAAATGCTGCCGAAATTTTCTTGAAAACCCAATACACATTATACACTTACTAGTGAGATTAGGTGTTCAAGGATGGGATAGGTGGTACACATTTATTATATATAAGAATGACATGAAATGTGTTTGTTGGCCTAGAATGTGAACAATCATTGTTTTTTATATTACTTGTACATTGATATAAATTAGAATGAACAATCACTAAATTATATACTGTTTGTATGGAGTCTGGCTTCATTGTAGATATCTATTATTGTGTTTGTTGGCCTAGAAACCCGTCCAAAATTTACTCATTAGGAGTAAATCTTGGATAGTCCCCGGTTTGGGACTGTTCTTGAACACCTAATCTCACTTAGGATGTAAGTGTATAATGTGTATTGGGTTTTCGAGAAAATTTTGGTAGCATTTCTCCGTTTGTTCTCTAAGTACATATGTACTTAGAGAACAGCGGGGAAATGCTGCCGAAATTTTCTTGAAAACCCAATACACATTATACACTTACTAGTGAGATTAGGTGTTCAAGGATGGGATAGGTGGTACACATTTATTATATATAAGAATGACATGAAATGTGTTTGTTGGCCTAGAATGTGAATGTTTATTATATATAAGAATGTGAATTTATTATATATAAGAATGTGTATGTTTATACAAATGCTAAATGTTTTCCTTATTCTAGTTGATACAAATGCTAAATGTTTTCCTTTTTAATGAAATTTTCAGATGGCTCACCATGATGAGAATGATGTCCATGATGAGCATGAAGTCCATGATGAGCATGCTGTCCATGACGAGCATGACGAGGATACCAACGTAAGTTCTAAAAACATATCCCGTATTTCTATAAAATTCATTATCTTCTAGTTATGTCATATATCCTGTATTTCTATATTGGCTTAATTCGGTGTGTTTATTTTTGTCAAATTTTAGGTTGATGATGCACAGCTACCCACTGAAGCAATTGAGCAACTTGATGCGCAGCAACAAAAACTTAACAAGAAAAGGGGTATCACTCTGTTGAAAAAGTTACTTGCGCTGAGTGGCAGTGGATCCAAATTGGTTGTGGAGTTTGATAATGGAGGGAATGCAATTGGAGTGAACCGCAATAATTTTATAAACTATCTTGGGGTTGTCACTCGAAGCCATTGTGGTGTTAAATATGATAATTGGCATAAAGTTCCTCAGGCGAAGAAAGACTTGATATGGAAAGATTTATGCGTGAGTTATTATTATTTGCAATTCTATTTTGTAGATTACAAATTCTATTATTTGCAATTATATTTTTGGTACTAGTTAATAACATTTCTATTTTACAGAATCTGTTTGCATTGGATGAGATGTTGCATCGTAAAAGTGTGATGCAACGCGCTGGAAAGATGCTTAGGAATTACAGGACAAATCTGAACAGAGAATACATAAGACAGGGTGATAAGAAGAAGAAGTCAGCCCTTGAACAATGGAACTTCTTGGACAAAGAAGATTGGGACAATTTTGTTGCTTCAAGAAAATCTGAAGAATTCAAGGTATTAGGCGTCACTCCCATTTTAATTAATATACATTGTATTCACCTATTCAAGATTAAGATTTAGTGCTACTAACGTAATTATAAATGTGCATACTAACTAGGCCCTCAGTGACGCACAAAAAGCAAGGCGTGCACTGAATGTACATGACCATACTATGGGTCCAAAAGGCTATGCAAGCGTTCGCCAAAGACTACAGGCGGAGTCTGCGGCTACTCAGGAGTCTGCGACTACTCAGGAGTCTGCAGCCACACCCTTCCCTCGCCATGATATCTGGATAGCTGGCAGGAAAAACAAGAAGGGTGAAATAAAGAAGCCCGAAACTGCTGAGGCGGCTGCAAAAATGGTAAAATACAACTCTTAGAGCAATCATTTGAATATTGATTATTTGTGGTGTTAACTTACCAATTTTTGTTTATGGTGATTAGCGGGAGCTGCACGAGCAGAGAAAACAAGGCACGTTCATCCCTCAGGGCACAAGGGATGAATTGACAGTTGCTCTGGGTAACCCAGAGCATCCTGGACGTGTTAGAGGTGCCGGCGCTGGTGTGGGCATCAAAGCATTCTTTGGGCCATCCCAGCGCAAACCCAGAGCGGGACTTTCTCAAGAAGAGGTAACATATATATTCTATTTTTATAATGTTACTGCAAAAGGAAATTCATTAATAAAAAGCTAATATTTGTTTTATCCATGTATAGGAGAATAAGAGAGTCGAGGATATAGTTGCTAAGAAGCTCAACGATGTGGTTGCTGAGAAGGTCAAGGAAGAATTGCTGCGGTGGCAGACATCTCAGGCTTCCAATCAGCCTATGCCGACCCACTCTTCTCCTGGTGCACAGACTGCAAGTAATCCTGGAGACCCATCGCCTAACACGTCTGCTGTAAGTATTGTTTATGACATTGTAGCTAGTCTTTTCAAGATGATATGTTTTCAAGATGATATGTATATATGTATAACATTCTTTACGTAAATTTGTAGGCATTGAAGCCATGCCGCTTAAGAATGGAAAACTATGTTGTTGCAGAGGCGCAAGCTTACCAGTCCCTTCCTGGGGCAACGTTTCATGGGAGTCCAATGCCGCAGGGCTACATTCGTGTGAGCCCGATACATGTATTACCCGATTGGAGGGAAGTTGCGTTGCCATATGCCCACCCAGATATTGATACACTTGGTGATGCAGAAAGCGGGGTCATATTGTGGCCCAAAGCAGATGTCCTCTACACGACTGAAATTGTAAGATAAATTTACATTGATTTAGACTGTTAATGTGTATATATGATGTCAACTGATCTGAAATTATATATACAGGTTAAAAAGAAGACACCAGGAGCACCTAGGCCTCCACCTCCAATTCCCGCATTACCAACTTGGGTTCCAACTGACCTACAATACCCGTTAGGTCCTGCTTGTAGGGGAATGGCATGTTGGCTACGGGCACATAATATACTTTGCCCTATAATTGTTTCTTTAGATGCAGATTATGCAGGTCAATCATACGACAGCTCTTTATTTATACAAGATATTATTGAGCTGTTTATGTATGAATGGTTGAATACATCAATGATAGAGACATGGATAAGGTGAGATCTTGTTTATACATCCATATACCTTGTGTAAGATCCGGTGATCTAGTTTCTTATATATTAATGCATACGTCTATATGTTTTGCAGCTACTTAATCGAAGATCATTGCAAACAATTTGCATATGATCATGTGGGATTTTTGATTCCATCATTGATTAGTATGGTAGCTAAAGACCCTGATAGTGTTCAACAATACTGTATAGATGCTTTTACAATTTTTGGTCATCAAATGAAGACGATAATAATAGCTCCATTCAATGTCAAGTAAGTTTGCTTTATTTATAATTTGGACTTAAGAAAATTCCATTATTATTTTGCATTTTGAGTTATTAATTGTTAACTTTTTACCTCTAGTGGTAGACATTGGGAGTTACTAGTTATTGTCCCCGGGACGTTCACTGTTTATTATCTAGATCCCGCAGGAAGTACATTAAACACTAAAATTGGACACGTAATGAGAATGGCATTATTCTGGTGAGAAATATTTCATTTTTTATATCCGTTAACATCTTTTATTACATTACTATTTACTTATGCAACTTAGTGTGTTATATTAACATGTAGGGGTTTAGATGCATTCAAAAATGCTGGAGGAAAGGTCCCAAGGAAAAAGAACCAGCCATTGTCTTGGGAGAACGTAAAAGTAAGTTCCCGACTCCCCGACTCCAATGTATATATTATTGATGTGAATTGTGCTTAGTTGTATTAACTTGTATGTTTCAATTTATAGTGCGCTACACAAGACAATGGCTGGGCATGCGCATACTATGTGATGCGATTTATGCAGATGATTATCAAACATGCCGCATTGGACATCGATACCATACATGAGGTATTATATATAGTCTCATTAGTTAGTATGAAATATATAAATCTTATTTTTATATTATTACTTATATATATACATCATTCTCTTTGCAGGTGTTTAAAACTGACCACACTATAGGCAAACGCTTAAAAAATGTACATGCTCCATATACGAGGGAATCATTAAATGAAGTAAGAGAAGAATGGGCAATAGCTGTACAAACAGTGGCAACTGTAAGATATAATTGGGATGTTGATAGTGATGATGAATGATACTTTGTAAATGAATGTTTCTGAATGTTAAAACATGTATTTGAATGATTCTATATGTGTGAACGTGACAATTGAATTGATGTCTGAATGTATCTACTTGTGTGAATCTTTTTATGTTAATTTTGCAGGTTTGTGGCCTGTTTGTAGGCTGATATCAATGGATGTCGTAAACCTGCAGTTCAGAAAACTGAACTGCAGGTTCTCATCCTGCTGACCAGCCACAGCAGGCCTGCAAACAGATTTATAAAAAAAAAAATAGATATAGGCGTCGGTTATTTACCGATAACCGTCAGCACAGACTTACAGCGTCGGTGTTTTATAAAACACCGACGCCAAAAGTGTTCGCGCTACAGGAAATGGGAGTCATCTAGGACACTTTTCTGCGTCGGTTGTTTAGTATATAACCGACGCAGAAAGCGTCCTAGATGACGCCGTTTTCTGTGGCGGGAACCCTTTTGGCGTCGGTGTTTTGTAAAACACCGACGCCTTTATATTAAATAGGCGTCGGTTTTTTAACCGACGCTGAAGTGTCCACCCTTTTAGCGGCGCCCACATAGGCGTCGTTCCTAAATCGACGCCAAAGGGGGTTAAACAACCGACACTAAAAGGCACTTCTGTAGTAGTGAGGTACAACCTGGAGAACTGCTCACTTCCCGTCTTTTATCCCACGCTAGCTCTGAACCAAAAACATACGTGAATCAACGAATCAACACACAAGGTGTTGTGTATGTGGGTAGAAAGATACATATTAATATGCTTGCATAATTAAATAACTTGAGAAAGAAAGAGTTAAAGGAAACATTATTTAAAGTGATAATCAGGTAAACACATATTTTTAGATCTCTTTTGATGTGTTTGTACTACTAAGCAGTGTCACACTTCATTTTTCCCTACCCCTTAAGCTATGGGGACTGAGTGCCGACCTTATAGTTAGAGGAGAGAGAGGAAGATGTCTCACTTCATTTTTCCCCACCCCTTGGGCTATGGGGACTGAGTGCCGAACTTATATTTAGAGGAAGAGAGAGAGAGCATATATCCACTTAGTAGCTACAAACCATCTATATTTTTTGATATTCTTATTGGCATGGTGAAGATATTATAATCATAGTACATTCAAGCAATATTCTCAAATAAAGACAAGCAATACATCATAGTGATTGTACATAAGAAAACTAGTCATATACTTAGATAAAGCCCACATACCTAAATTCAGAGATTTCTAATAATTCTTGATCATCTAGATATCTGGTCATCACCTGATTAATAACATTTAATCATCATTAATACAATGTTCACCATTATTAATGATATTTAGTTCCAAATTAGGATTTTAACCAAACGTAGATTTTATTGACTTAGAACATACTTATGATATTTTTTTTACTGATCAGGAGGTCATCATAGGGGTCTGGTCCAAATTTCATATTTTTTCAATGATTGGTCTATCTTCTAGAATTATTATGAGGTATAAAGTATCTAACTATGCATTAATGCTAAAAGAGCTAATATTCTAAAATTATAACATGATCAGAGTTCATATTTGGTCTCTAAATGACACTAGGGCTCATAAAGAATCTTCTCATATTTAATTTCCATGATATTCTAACTATACCAATATTATAATCTCAAAAAGAAGCATTATCATCTAAATAAAATATCATCACTAGTTGTGCTTTGAAAGACTGATCTAAGGATCTAGTAGTGTAGAGAACATTTTTTTCAGTCTAGGGTATTTTTGGGGCATTTATAGGCAAAGGGATCTATTTATAAGGCATTTTCTAAGAAAAAGTCATTTTTGGATATTATGAGTATTTTACCTTGCCATTGCCTGAGGTGGCGACACTTGATTGGTCCATGCTGGTAGGATTAGATCCACAGCTCGCGTCCCTGGGCTAGTTTGGTTAGGATCTGACCGGTTTATTTGATAGCCTGACACGGTTTGTCTGAATTGGGTACTAGACCAATCTGGCTGCCCCTCTGCGTTCTCGGGCCAGGCGAGATTGCCATCTCTGTAGGGACGATTGGAGTCACCAGTGCTACTACTGTGTGAGAACTCTATCATCTACAAGTGTGTCACTGTCATGAAGTCCAGATCCAATGTGATGGGGGTATTGAGCATAGACCTCCAGAAGAAGATTCGATCCTCGCTCCTCCTCAAGTTTCTTCCTCCTTCAACCTCTACAATAAATTCCTCCATAGTACCAAACCAAGGAAGGTGATTTAGTAGAGTCTAGGCCTCCACAATCACAGTGGAGGCTTGCTCCAGGTCTTGCAACAAAGGAAGCATCAACAATGGCGGTGTGATGGGTCTTCGCATCCTATCTTCAATTGCCTTTCATCTGCCATTCCTGCAAGCCTGGACACCGCTGCAAGGGAAGAGCCTACGATAAGTTCTAAGGATTGATTCTTCGCCCCTTTTGTCACCCAAATCTCATAGTTTCCTCCAATCATCATCCAGGAGGCATTGCAGCCTCTAGATTTCCCTTGCAAAACAGTGTCACCATCGCTAGCTCTAGGTCCAGTGAGCTCTATAGTCCATGACTAGCCTTGTCGTCGACAAATGAAGCCCATCATAGTTCCCTGGTGGGTAGAGGCATTGTTGAGGGGGGCATAGTGGGGATACCGATAGACTCATCCCTACGGTCATCATCCTTCTCCCTCGACGGCTGGCTAGAAGCGAT
The DNA here is from genome assembly GCA_963693085.1 of Alisma plantago-aquatica. Taxonomy (NCBI): domain Eukaryota; kingdom Viridiplantae; phylum Streptophyta; class Magnoliopsida; order Alismatales; family Alismataceae; genus Alisma; species Alisma plantago-aquatica. The sequence continues at coordinate 877,248,076 of OY856412.1, read as the reverse complement.
GGAAACTACTATGGTTCGAAATTGAACATGTCGAGTGGATTGGGTAGTAAGGAGGATGGTTTCTCCCTCACACCCATGCCTCTTCTAAACCCTCCTCCCTCTACTTCTTCTTCCTCTCAACCCCTATGTTCTTTGGTGGAGAGGTAGTGAAGCTAAGGAGTTCGATCTCTCTGAGCCTTAGTCTGATATATAGAATTTATAGATGCTTAAGACCCTCTTATCATCCCAGTCTCAATGGCGTGGAAAGAATTATGTGGTGACTTGTGACACACAAGATGGAAATGGCTAGGAGGTCACAACAGACTTCGGTACCAGATCCACTAGTTTTGAAGGTAGAAGACACAAGATAATGGCTGCATCATATCCTTCTAAGTGGATATGTGGCTTATTACTTGTGTGAACCTCCAGTTCTATATTTTCCACCAAGAGCATGGTTGTGTGTGACATGCGGCTAAAGTGGGTGAATAAATATCAAACTTAGTCCTATTTATATAAAACCTTAGTCATTGTTGCAACATTCAGTGATCATTACCTATCAAATAGTTCATCGAATTCCATGATATCATATGATTACTAAGATAAAAAGGTGACCAATATTACATTCAAAAACATTCAAAAGAACAATTAACATGAATGTCAAAGAGGGTTGATTCCAAGGATCACTTATATCATTATTAATTATGAAATCTTTATTAAGGAACGTCACATAATCACATTGTCTCTCTATAGTTACACTTACCTCTAAAATTCATTCGATATCATCTTCATGTATCAATAAATTCAATTGGTCATCTAGTGATCACCCTTGAGTCAAAATACTATATTGGATATCAAAACTCTAAAATTTAGGGTTATCACATTCACCCGACCTTATGAGGAATTTCTTCCTCAAAATTCAACTAACCTTGTAATCAAGGTGATACCAAAGGTCGAATTTCATATAGGTCATCACTTCTAAATTGTTCTCAATTTCTATGTGTATCCTAAGTCGACACTTAGGATCTAGAACATCTAGGGTGTACCCACCCCACCTTATATCGGTTAAAACATCATTGAATAACTTAGTCACAACATTGACATTATTTGAAGTTAAGATTTACATCCCCCATCTCCATATGGAATAGGGTTTTATTCGTACCTATGAAGTTGAGAAGGTATTTTTCAAGGTTTCAATTTTTCATGCTGACTAAACCATGCAAGGTGATACAATATTTTTATGTCATTAATATTAGAATTTTCATGCTTAACATCATTATTGTGGTTTATGATCAACACCATACTAGGATTTCTACATTAAACAAGGGGTTCTCTACATGCTCGAATGTTAGGGTTTTGCCTCATTATGAGAATTCTTGTCAATCTAGAAACTTATCAGAAGATTTGAGGTTAAGAACTACATTTTGTGATCATGTATTCTATAGTCCAAATATATATTTCTTTTAAGATCATGATTTTAGGCTTACATCTTTCATGTATATATGAAGGGAAAGAGAATATTCTAAATCAATATTATCATGATTTCAAACATATATCTTCCATGTATGATATGAAGGGAAAGAGAATATACTAAGGCAAGCTCATGATTTGAAACTTGTGCATACCACATATGTTGTAAAAGGGAGGATAATATACCAGGTCAAGCTTATCTAAGTGACTCTTCATACATAACCATCAATATAGCTCAACTGATGTTTCTAGCATCATATATCAAGAAAGAGACTGAAGGAACAACATTTATGAGTATCTTATGTACAAGGCATTTTACTCTCAGGATTAGAACTCCATATATCACTTCACTTGCAGCTAATGATGAGCTTCACTAGCTTATGTCAATCAAGAAATGACCAAAGTCTGTCAAAGTATTGACCAAACTCAATCAAGCTATTCAATTCTGTATAAGATCTAGGAGTGCTGGTATTATAAGATCTCTTCCCCTTGGTCAGTATGAGTAATTAGGCAATGACATATCAGTCAAAGCTGCCACCACAACGACATATAGTCAAGCTGATAACCACTAGTCCGACCTTGGTACAGGTCACGACACTAGAAACCAGGGTATTTAAACCCAATCACCGAGGTACAACCATAGTTGTCCTCTAATCACATCATGTTATAATCCCCGAGACACGACCACATCCATTCTCAATCACATCAGATGTATGAGGCATGACCATATCCAACCTCCACAATTTGCATTGTGGATGACAAGGATATATCCTCAACATGCCACCCCAACATACTCAACATTATGCGCCCTGAGTTTCCCTTAGGAATACTCATTTCACCATCCAGTGAGTTCTGACACTAAAGATGGCTCTACGGAATAGGGCACTACATGATTAGAGTTGCACTTGATTAGTTATGCCAATTGGGTGAATTATGGCTACATCAAACAAGTGGACATAAAAACCCTAATTCAATTCTAACAAGCATATAAATATCACAACTTCAAAAGATATAAAATGCGTGAAACATAATTTCTCATCTCATCATCACATGGTACTATTCACTTTCCATTCATGAGGCTACACTAGTCATCATACTATCACAAGATATAAATCACTTTCACAATATCACAGGGTATAAACCCTTATCAACACAAGAGGATTACACCTCATTCAGGGCTCAACCATGCCCAAAGGTTATTAAGGCCATCATACTATTCCCTTCAAGATCATCATTATCTTTCCATGCCTTATAACAAGGCTCAACAACACCACTTACATATAATACACTAGATCAACACAATATTGCACTAATGAGCTAGGAGATATTTATAAAAATCATAGCAGGGTTATATTAACATTAAGAACATTCCTTTATTACATCAACATGCAAGAAATCTAGATATTATTAACAATCATCATATTCATAATTCACATGTTTAGCATTAGAAAGTATCAATCATGTGGCTATGATAACCACCAATTAACATATCAAGGTTATGGTCATATTAAGGAGGTTATTCCACCATCATTCCATCATATAAGAATGTTAATCATGAATACTAATATTTATCTATTTTCATTAGAGTTAGGTTCAACATGATAAATTATATCAATGTTACTAATCAACACTCATACCCAAACCCTAACTTATGGCATCCCCATTGGATCATGGATGCATAAGGTGAAGCATCACTATCACATTCCATACTTTTCTCAAGTATGAACCCACACATAAATCAAGGTGTAACCATTAGGTTATACCATACTAAGGATTCAACAACAATAAGAGAGTACCCCATGATTGTATTAATCATTCAAGGACTATTCTTACCCAATTACCATCATTTAGTTATATTAAAGCTAGGTATAACAACTGTACCTCATTAGGGTTACATATCTACACAATATGGTTATCATCACTTCTATTAATATGAGTGAATAGGTAAGACTACCTTGTTAAGGGTAACCCTCCATTTGTTCCATCATCATTCAACTCATATCACCATACCACAATGTCACTCAAAACCATTGGATGTTTAAAAGGTAAGACCATTGGTTGTTTATATAAGTAAACATCTTGGATAAACCACCTATGAAGTCCTTGATTTGTTCTCTAGAAAGAGTCACCATCTAACCCTAGACATCCCTTGATTTACAACACAAAAAGATCCATTGAGAGTAGGGTAAAACCCACAATCGATTGTTCAGTTGAAACATGCCATCCATTGTCAACAAGTAAGCTCCTTAAGTTGATCATATAAGGGAAACTATCTAAATCTCATTATTAGGACCAACATATTACATTATCCATCATTCCACTTTATTGGAGGAATAAAAATTAGATCTTGACCATTGGGTCAAGTTCATATATTAAAACCATCAATTATAGATATTTTCAACCATTGCATCAAGTGACCTAAGAAACCATTGGGTCTAAGGCTTAATTGATGCTAAAACTTTATGATTAACTCACCATAGATTGTTGAGCCTGATCCACCATCATTAGTGATCATTAAATCACTATAGGTTGTTAGATCAACACTATATTCATTAATCAACATAAAATATTAAGCTGATGTCATCATTGATTGATAACATCAGTAGGGTACTTAATGGTTGATCATTATACTTCTAATTGATCCAAAAACTGACCTAAGGGGGTGACCATAGGTTGTCACCATCATTTGACACCCTTGATCACGATTGTTTGATAGGTGCTTAGCACCATAGGTTGTCAAAACAACCTGATACAAGTCATATAATACCTTAGGAATAATGTACACATGATCACAGGTTCATATATAACTAAAATCAGAACTGGAAACATTATAAAAATCGAAATTCTAGTCCAACATAGCTTTTTAGTGCATGAATCATCATTTTCAAGCAAGAACATGATCTAGAAAGCTTATGGTAAGAAATAAATGTGGAGCAAGTTATAAAACTTTCCTCTAATGAGAATATAAAACCCCACATAGAAGAAATATCGAGCAGGTAGAAAATCCAAGAGTAAGCTATGAATTCGTCCATCTAGCACCTTTCTTCATCAAATGAGCAAACCCTAAACATAAGGAGCAAGAAAGGTAGGGTTTTAGAGCTTTAGAGAAATTTCTACCATGGAACAGCAAGGTTCTGACCTGGAGAAAGCTAGGAGGAAGGATAAAAAAGAAATAGACGAAGGAAAGAAGGGAATTCTTACACTTTTAGGTCAAGATCACTAGAAGGAAGCTTTTTCAACCCTAAAATGAAGTCAATTTCAACCTTAGAGCCTTTCTCTAAGAAAATCCCCACTTTCTTCTTCCTTGGGCAGCACAATTTGTAGACGAATAGAGGGAGAAAGAGGTTGGGAGAAGGAGGGAGGTGGTGGAGAGAAAATGGCTCTTTTTGGTGCTTGGGTATAAGTATAGGACACTTTAAGATAAAGAAAAGGAAAAAGTTGAAGTTCTAGTATCTATCCAAGTGTCCATGGCCTTAATTTATTAAGAATATACAAGCACACACACATGAAGCTCCCCCACCATGTGTATAGACCTTCTTAGATTTCCTTTGTCAAATTTCTCAGCCAATCAAATAATTCATTAGTTGATAGCTACTAAAGATAGCTCATCCATGAAGGGGAAAACCCTAAATTACCCTTGGAGATAACACCTTCAAACTAAGGTTTAAATAGGATCCCCATGGCTCAAAAAGATCAAGAATTATGATAGAATATCCAAGGAAAATAATGCAAGTTATAAATTGCAAAGAAAAGCTCTCAATTCGGTAAATTGCATCAAAGTCCAAAATGTGCATAAAATTGCATAACTTGCTCAAACAATGTCCAAATTGGACCAAATTTGAAAATTAAGCTTGTCTTATGATTTCAAAGCATACCACAAAGTTAGATTCAGTTTCTAAGCATTAAATTATGATAATTAATATTTTTCAAATCATTAAGAAAGTTTAGGGGCCTTACAACTATAAACCCCTAATTGGGATTTTGCCCCCGAAATCCAAGGTAAACAAAGATGGGTACTTCCTTTGCACCTTATCCTATTAACTTCACCTGGTTACTTGCATATCATGTTGATGTCACATCATTTATACATATCTCTTCTTGGGTCAACATAAAAACTCACACATGAGAAGACATTTGCAAATATTGAACATAGAAACTTGTTGGGCCACCTATACAAATCTAATAGTAACTTTCAACTTTGGGACTCGATTGTCATCTTGAACTATTCTATAAGTTGTATCACACATCACTCAGAGGCCACACTCACTGGATCTTGCCAAACATAAAACATCAGGTATGTAGTATCATATGCAACTTTACAAGGTTTCATCTCTATTCTCCTTTAATGGTTGTTGTAATCAACAACTCAATCAACCATGTAGGCACCCCCTAGTTTTCAAGAAATTATGAGAAATATGTTTTTAGAGGATTCTCGAATCATATCAATGGCGGACTGACCATCTATTTGGTTGAAGAATCATACACTTGTATAACTCTGTAAACAAATATAACTTCCTGATTGACCTTGTTAGGGGTGGAGCAACGACATTGTCTTCATCTTATCAAGACTCACATAACATACTTAACATAGGTATCATAACTCTTATAGGATACCCTAGTCAACCCCCAACTCACTCGTGTTCAACTTGTCTCATAGCTATTGCTACTTCGGAAACCCTAAGGTTTTTGAAGAAATATTGATCATATTTTTGACCATATTTAAAATAGTTTGACATGTCATCATTCAAATCTTGATATAACTTGTATGACATGTTTGGAACACTCTGTTCCTCATATTCATAATTCTATTTGTACATTGGTTAGTCTATAGTTTAGTCTATAGGACATAACTCTAAACTCATCATGGTCATGTGAGTTATGTCATTCAATCTAAATCTTATGCATTGATATTTGATCATAGATTTATCTTAAAGGAACATGGTATCACATATATATTGACTAATAAACCTTCTATCCTTGATAGTGGTCTTGTCCAACTATCACTAAACCATACACAACAATATAGAATCACTTTTGTTTTTCCTTCCTAACAACATTTAAAGGGTCATCATCAACTCTCTCTCTCTAAGGGAGAGGAATACTTGTAATGTTCATTTCATAAACATCTCCAACCTTCACATACTTTCCATACTATTGACACATCTTGGATACTAGGATTCATTACCTTGCTATCCACCTCATGTGCTATAAGGAACTCACATCCTTATCTCATCTATTTTTACCAACATAATAAATTTCAAAACATATAAGAGAAGTCTCCCAAATTATTGGAAGGCTCAAAAGAAAACTTATCACAAACTTTATGATCTTGGAACCATAGTCCAAGCATCCTTATGCTAAAATAAGTGATCCACCTTCATGTTTGCAGTGAATCCACACGTACCAAGTGGCAATGATCCACTTGAAAGTTGTACCCCAGAAAGGAAAGACACAAAGGGAAACACACTTCCCATACCACAATAGTATTTTTCAAGGGTCACTAGCAAAAAGGTAACCGATTCTATTTTCATTATGCAGGTTACAACTTCTTATGTATCATTTTACCCTTTTCATTTTGGGTTCCTTGCCATCAACATAGGAATCATCATGATTAACATATCTCATTACTCCTTCCTTGATGACTATGTATCACACTTGGATATGTTCTCTTATTTTATTATATTTTCAACCACTTATCAACAAATAAATGATCATATTCTTCATTTTCTTCATTAAACATGGATCATCTCTTAATCTCTTTCACATGCCATGCTTATTTTTCATTAACACTTTCTTACACACATAGGTTGGTCTGAGATTAACTCAGGTTCCACCTTATTTCTTTATCATTGTTCTCATTTATCTTCTCATTTTACACTTATCATTGGAGTTATCTCCATTTTATGTGTATTTCATACCTTGAATCACTTTATAAGCATAGACTTATCTGTCTTTTACTCTATTTTCTTCTTAAATCACATCTTCAAGAATTCCTCTTTTCCTTATTTGTATTCAGATTTAGATTTCATGGTGTTGTATCTTTCTCTTATAGTCACCAAACATTCAAGTTTTGATAGATTATGATGCAATTCCCATCTTCTTTAAGATAGGATTGAGATATTCACACCATGATTTGTTATTTGTTATGCTCTTTAGATTGTCTCAAAATGACTACTTGATCAGAGTAATTAGAAAGATAACAATCTAAGAGTTCCATACTTACCTTTGTTCAATAATTGAATACCTGGCTAGGGCACCCAAATACTGAGATTAGGCAGTATGCACCATATTTTTGTGTCATATTCTTAACTTAGATGTCATCCTAGTATTAAGTCCTAGTGTCCCTATAGACTCAGTGAACCTAACGCTCTGATACCAACCTGTGAGAACCCGTTACACTAAACGAGATTACTCAAAACATAAAACACAATCAATCACTAATTAATCACATACCCAAAAATATGGGTAAATTAAAACTGATTTCAACGTTAGCACCTGCTCAGAAACATTTGCATAAGACCCCAACATCTTTCTTTTATCCATACTAGGCCAAGAATTTGATACAAATGTTCTATTGCCTTAGCCACAACATATATACACAGGATATATATATATATATATATATATATATATATATATATATATATATATATATATATATATATATATATGCCACACAAACAAGCATTAACATGCTAACAAAAGTTCTATTTGTTTGAAACACCATATATAAACTATTCCTGCCCGGACCTGAGAGTACATGGATGACTCTAGGACACACTAGAATTCTAATCAAATTTATCAAAGATTAATTACTATAGCTCCTCTTTGCTGCCAAATGTTTGTTTTCGTCACTTCTGATTACCTAAAAAAATATGTGACAAACCACAAGGGTGAGACCCATGTCCTAGTAAGAGATATAACCTCCAACAACATTTATTGATTTCAACATTTTTAAGTTATTAAATAGTTAAGCAGTTTAATCAGATATAACAAATAAGCTCAACAACACCGATGATTAACAAAATACATAAAGGAGCAGATAATAACTATCATCATTAGCCAGACTGTCATCCTTTATCTTGTTGACAATATAAGCAATTCAGTAGCATATGCATATCTAGGATCATGAGCAATCCTAGTAACATAGAATCTCTATCATTATGAATAAGTCTAGCTACATAAGCATAGATAACAACATTAACATGTCTAATAGGTTGAACATATCAACATCATAAAAAGAGCTAACAACATAAGTACAACTATCTGGATAAGCATGATCAGCAGTATATGCATCTCTAGTTACAAAGGCATGGCTAGCATGCTAAACATAACTAACAATATTGAGATAGCTAGCATCATCATTATAATCAGCAGTAGCAGTATAGTTATCAACATAATCATGGCTACTGTATCTATGCATCTACAATCTTAAGCATATCCACAACATAAGTATATCTACTAACTCTTAATTTCACTAAGCATCATCTTTATGTAAAGATAACAAACAAGGGTTATCATACAATGTGAAACGTTGTGTATAACCCTAAACAAATATGCTACACGACTGTATTACATCTTTTATTACACCCTGGGGAATTTGAATTGTACCATTCAAAGTCCAACCGACCCCTGCATAGGGCTATTCGTTTCCGTACAAGATCTAGGAGTGCCAGTATTCTAAGATCTCTTCCCCTCAGTCAGTAGGAGTAAAAAGGCAGTGACATATCATTCAAAGCTGCCACTACAACGACATATAGTCAAGATGATAACCACTAGTCCGACCTTGGTACAGGTCACGACACTAGAAACTAGGGTATTCAAACCCAATCACTGAGGTAAAACCACAGTTGTTGTGACGACCCCAATTTCTATATACTTTCCATAGTGACGTTCACAGATATGCGTGCACTCATATCTATAGATGTCAAAAGGGAAAATATAAGAGATTAAGGTAATCAACTAAAATTAGATTGAGCCAAGATCAAAGTTCACATCATCTCATAAAGCCACACAAACATTCATTCATAAGGATAAAATAAAGTCATTACATAGAGAGAGAAAATATTGTTATAAAGAAAGATAACTTTATTACATAGGATCTCAGTCATCCTCAACATCCACTAGGAAAAAAAATAAACTAACATCTAGCAAGAATAAGATAAGAGGAATAGATCTATCTAATAAATCCTGCATGCTTATTAATTTTTGCCTTTAGGTACTTTGAGCATGCATTTCACTTTGTTGTCAATTGTTCCTTGCACCTAGAAAATATGAGAAACAAAAACATCAAAAAAGTTGGTATGTGGAAAAAAGTTACACTAATAAGGTTGCATAAAGGAAAATATTTGAAAAAGAAGAAAGAGAGATAAAACCATTTCTTAAGGCAAAAATCAGGTAAACATTCCTTTTATTGCATTCACTTTGATGTGGTTGTACTACACATACTTGCACTTGACTTACATCTAGTGTGGGAAATATAGTATCATCATACATCTAACATGGGCCAAGGAATCATACATCCATGTTAGGAAACATACATCCACACCAGGCTATGTGCTCTAGTAGCTACAACCCATCATACTCATTTATGTTCTATTAGATTTGGCGAAGTATAACTCATAGTAGTTCAACCAAGCAATCATATCCAAATATGAGCATTCAAGATATTACATATCATAGGCAACCAAAAATCTAGTCTTATACTTATAAGACCACATACCTACTTCTTTAGATTAGATATCCAAGAATTTGGGATCAATCAAGAGATAAGTCACCCTACAAGGAAAGCAAGGGTACAACATTACTATTGGTCCATGTGACCAAAACTAATATATGTTCTTAGTTATCATTACTTTTATGCTATCTAATTCAGATTAGGGATTATTCATGTTTTATTTGGGTTTTGAGACTTTATCAGGACTGATCCATCATAAAAAAATAGTTTGATTAAAAGACAATATTTAATTAATCAATTAGAAGATTTCCATAAACTAGGGTTTCTAAGATGGTTGGATAAAAAGGGAAAGAAACCCTAAACATATTAATAATTTCATAACATCAGGGTTCATTTAAGGGTTTAGGACCAATCATGATCACTAATCATCATCTAGTGATATCAGATTTTGTTATAAAGATATACCTTTAATTCATGTAGAAAGAGAAAACTAGATTTAGGGTTTCTTATAATCCTTTGATCATTTATCAACTTAGAATAGTTTTTCAATTTATTTAGAAATCAAGGTTTCATCTAGGGTTAAATACATTTTATACAGTCGTACATCATCAAGAAAAGTCATTATCAATAATTAATTATAATTAAAGAGGTCATTTAGGCTTTAGGAAACTATTTTTGAAATAGGAAACGGATCCAAGTCCTGATAACATTTTATTAGGATAGAGAATATTTTTCTGATCATAAAGATATATAGGTTCGATATTTTCTGATAATCCTAGCATTTACTATGATTTTTCTAAGTTAAGCTATTTTCTTGAGTATATATAAAAAAAAGAGTAAAACCTCGATCAATGGCTGGATCCGCCTGGATCTACGGCTCAGATTGATCTACACTGATCGAGCGTTCCTGGATTTGATTTACACTGATCGGACGTTCCTGGATTGATCCCGCTGGTGTCCCCTTTGGCTTGCTGCTTGCTCGAGCAGTGAAGGAAGGACTTCGGCGAGGTCAATCTCGCCCCTTGGTGCTTCTCGTGAGTGGGAATCACTAGTACATAACTGACCTTTAGTGTTAGTTATTTAAGGCCTTTAGTGTCGGTTTCTAAGCGACACCTATGTGGGCGATGCTAAAAGCCCAACCGTTACGCGTGGTTCAAAAACTGACGCCAAAACCATTCACGTGCCACCGAAAACGCACCAGCAGGGGACTATAGGCATCGATTATTAGATAAGAAACCGATGCCATATACCTTCGTGCCACAGAAAGGGCACCATCTGGGTCACTATCAACTTCAGTTATTAAATAAGAAACCAACGCCATATACCTTCGTGCCACAGAAAGGGCGCCATCTGGGGCACTATCAGCGTCAGTTTATTAGTAATAATCGACGCCATCTCACCCGCTGCCACAGTCGTGCTGGCCAGCGTGGCCATGTTGTCTGGCCCACTGTCACAGCCGTGGTGTCTGGTCTCATTAGGGAAATCGACGTCGGTTACTAGTAGGACAACCGATGTCAGAACCATCAGCTTGCAGCGTCACTTTTTCGGCGACGCCTAAGTGGGCGTCGCTACAGTACTAGCGACGCTAGAAGTGTAAAAAAACCGACCCTAGAGTGGTAAAAAAACCGACCCTAGAGAGGTATAAAACCGACCCTAGAAAGGTAAAAAAACCGACCCTAGAAAGGAAAAAAAACCGACCCAAGAAAATCACCAAAACTGACCCAAAAGAGGTAAAAAACCGACCCTAAACGTCTTTAAGCAGCTGCAAAAATATCTATGGCGTCGGTTTTTTCTGAATAACCGACCCAAGAAGTATCTATGGCGTCGGTTTTTCTATATAAACGACCCTAGAAGTTTTAAATTTGCTGTAGTTTTTTGGGATAGAACCTATTGGGTCGGTTTTTTGAAAAACCGACCCAAGAAGTATCTATTGCGTCGGTTTTTATATATAACCGACCCTAGAAGTCTTCAATCTGCTGTAGATTTTTGGGATACAACCTACTGGGTCGGTTTTTTAAATAACCGACCCGAGAAGTATCTCTAGGGACGGTTTTTTAAATAACCGACCCGAGAAGTTAATTTTTTTTTTTAAAAAAAATTCTGCAGAATCAGAAATCTTCAGAACAGCAACCTGCAAAACAGAATTGCTTTACGCAATTCAAAACCTGCAATAGAAATAGACTTGCAAATGCAATGATGCAAGCCAAAAATGCATTTCAAAGCCATTTGCAAACTTTTAAATGTCCAATCCCTTTTTGAATTGATGTTTCATAACAAATTTATTCATATATGAGTAGAGTCTTCATACACAACACTTACTAACATTCTTGCAAGTCCAACATAGATTCATTCAAATGAGACATAACACATACTAACATTCATACACATATCACATACTGACAACAATGATAGATTGCAAGTTTAAAAGTGATATTAAATTTTTAATGTCATACTACAAAAAGTAAAATTTGACAGAGTTTCAAATCTACATACACAACTGAAGTTATGCTTTTTCAATCCAATGTTATATTGACTTCATTAATAAAAGCATCTGACCATTCTTCTCGTAATTCATTTAACCCATCAAGTGTGTAAGGATGAGTTGTAAAGATCTGTAAAAAAAAGCACATGCTCATATATTTAAAAAATGCAAATCTCACTTGGAAATTTATGATTGTTATTCTTTATTAATTACCTGATCTATACTCTGAATGTCTACTGATGCTTCTTTCAAAATAGTTTGCATATACTTCATTACGTAGTAGCCACAAGCCCAGTCATTATTTTGTATATGACACTACAAATAAAGAATTATAAATAAATATTAGTAAACTGCTACAAACAGAGTTGTAAAAATAAAGAAATAAGACTATAAGAGAGTTAACATATAAAATTTAATACATTATTATAAGAGCTGTACATATATATGACTAATCAGTCAAAGTAGTTACCTTGATATTTTTCAAAGTCAGTGTCTTTAATTTTGTGGGTATTATTCCTCCACCTTCACGATAAGCCTTTATTCCCCTATCAATCAATTTGATTACGATAGTTGTCAAAATAGAAGTATAAATATCATGTTAAAGCATAACAATTGATGTTATAGAAACTAAAATTTATGCTTACTCCATAGCTGGCAATCTCAGTTTGTGACCCCTTGTTGTTTTTCCCATTGGGTCAAGATAATAGAAAGTCATCAATTTTGGGACAACCACCACTAGTTCCCAATGATTAGATCTGAGTAAATTTATATTGAATACAAAAATTAGAATTATAATTTAGTGAATATTAGAATTCTATTAAATTATAATACTTACTCGACGTTAAAAGGAATTAGAATAATTTCCTTTCCAACACTACCAAAATATTTGAATGCAGTACTGAAGTACTCATTCACCTCATCCATTTGTGTCTGCACTTGACTAGTGAGTGAAGGAACTAAGAATGCAACGTTCTTTATATCAAAGTTTGTCATCTCAGTATATAAATGGCTGTAAAACATTTGTAAAAATTTGATATGTTACAAATAAGCTAAAATGTATATATTCGAGCAATCTATATTGATTAATTCTTACCTTATCCATACTTCTAATATCGAAGTATTTAGCCAATCATACCGGAACAACTCTATAATATCCTGAATAAAAATAAAATTCTCAAAGTCCCTCCCAACTGCATCTTCTGTTAAATTGACCATCATATTTGATCCTGGGCTTTGGTTGGCTAAGTATCGAGCCAAACCTTTACATTTATTTCCCAATTCATCGAATGTGGCTTCTGGAATGAAAGAAGGTTTGGGCATAGGAGGACGACTACTAGGATTTTTACTTTTTGGTTTACAAACCTGTTAATTAAATACATACTTATATTAAACGAGTTCATATATGTAGCTAGTCAAATATAAAAACAACATGTAGATATACCTTGTCAATGATAACCAAGTGTTTAGGCCATCCCACCATAGCACCCTCTGCTTCATCAACTGTACCATATTCAGAAGAAGGTATGGGTAATGGTTGGTCCCCCATTCCGTCATACACAAGATGGATGGACACACGACAAATGTCATCAGAAACTGATTGACAATGCAATGTACCACCGATGTTGTATACCTTACCCGCTGCCACAACATTATACTCTGGAACCTCCACTGCAAGTTTACAGTTCATACCAACCTAGTTGAAATAATATAAGTTATTATATACAAACTGGTAAACCAGATACCTACATATATACTCATATAAATACAAACTTACTGCAGATTGTTGTGGTGGTTCATTGGGAGTGCTCCCATGTCCTTCTACAGTTGGAGTATGAGCTTGTACCTCATCACTTGAGAGACGCACGGTTTGATGAGGTTGAGAAGGTTGAACATGTTGATATGAAGACAATATTTGTTGCACTTTCTGTGATACTAATGCTTCAACCTCGTCATGTGTAACTGTACGACCTTTTCTAGCATTTGAAGGCCCAAAATAAGTCTTGAATCCTATGCCAGCACCTAATCCCCTAACACGGCCAGGATGTTCTTTCGTACCAAGAGCAACTGATAGTTCATCCATGTGTCCAATTGGTATGAACTTTCCTTGTTTTCTTTGCTCATAGAGATCATCCTATTCATATTTAATGAAAATATTAAATCACAAACAATTAGAGATCATCTTATTCATATTTAATGAAAATATTAAATCATAAACAATTATAGATCATATTCATATTTAATTGTGATGAACTTACCATCTTTTGTGCCACCTCCTTAGTTGCAGGGTTGGTAATTTCACCTGCTTTATTTTTTCTAGCATCAAGCCAAACTTTATAACGGGGTGGACACTCAACTTGAGTTGTGCTAGACCCTTCTCCAGAAGATATTTGCTTCTCCAGTTGTTCTCGGCGCTGGGCATAATTAAGGGATCCCATGTGATGGTTATGCACATTTTTGGCCCGTCTTTCCTTTTGGGCCTCGTGAATAGCCTGATCATTTAAAATGAGTAATATTGCAAATTTACAAAGTTGGCAAACATATACATATATAAAAACATTAATTGTATACCTGAAACTCTTCAGAATTCCTTTGTACAACAAATCTGTCCCACACCCCAGGATCTATGAAAATATATACGTTTGTTGCTTTCTTCTTTTGCTTAGGATTATCTATATAATCCCTTTTGAGATAGGTCTTAAATGCCCTCCATCGTACACCACAACGCTGCAACACTTTTTTCCTATGTTCTTTTTCATTTAAATGAAAAACACCCTATATACAAATGAAGCAATAATCTTATTTTAAAAATTATATGTCAAAACAAAAAACTGGAATCAATAAACAAAAAACAAGATAATATAGTATCAAAATTCAACTCACAGATATATCTTTCCAAATGAGGTCTTTCAAGCCAATAGGAACACCATGCCAGTTTTCTATATCTATTGGCACCTTACTCCGTGCGATTGTCCCTACATAATGCTTAAATGTACTAGCGTGTTCCCCAATAGGTGCTCCTCCACTATCAAACTGGATTGACAATTTCTCCCCTTTTGCCCTAAGCTCTTGCATCCGACGCATCACTGTGGGACCTCTGCTACTCTTAGCATCACCACTAGCATCCTCATCCTCATGATCAAAATGTTCATCTTCACTTGCCATTTTAGAACAACCTGCAAATATACATGATAAAAGAAAACATGATAAAAGAAAATGTGGTGATATATAAGTAAAATGTATACATGATAAAAGAAAATGTGTGCTTGAATGATAATACATGCCTCTAGTTTTGGTTGAGTTGTTAGTCAACTAAAATTCCTTCAGCATGGTCTTGACGTGTATATAAGTCATCGGTGTTAACTTCAACATTGACACTTGGCAAACCAACTGAAAATGGGCTGGAATCATCATACTTTTCATAGTATTCTTCTTCATTTATAGGATCCACAGTAAACTGTCTTTTTCCATGAAGAACGACAGACCAATTTTTATTTGCTGGGTCATCAATATAGAATACTTGTTTTGCTTGGTCTGCCATGATGAATGGTTCATCTTTCTCTCCAATTTTTTCAAAATTCACCAATGTGAAACCCAACTCATCTACTAAAATGCCTTTGTTGTTATCAACCCAATTACATCTAAAGATAGGAACTCTGAAATGTGTATAGTCCATTTCCCATATGTCCTCAATGATTCCGAAATATGACATCTCAGCTTCGCGTGGTCTTTTATCTTTGGCACTAGCAAAATACAACGAAGAAGCTTTAACAGTGACCCCACTATTTTGGACTACACTACTTTCATCTTGACATTTAGTGTAATATAAAAATCCGTTTATGTCATAACCTTCATATGACATGACATCCATTTTTGGCTTAAAAGCGAGCCATTTTATGTTCTCAGCAACATTATTTGGTGATTCAGATAGCTGCTTAAAGACTTTCTCTTCAAACCACCTAATAAATGTTCGATTATGCTCTCTTGCAAGCCACATTGAACTGGATCGTGGATGATTTTTCTTGATAAGATTATTGTGCTCTGTGATGTAGCTACTAACTTCATCAATGTTGTGTAAAATATACAGATGTGCTTGTTCCCACAACTCACGACTAATTCCTTTCACTTGTGCTCCCAGAGTTCCTTTGCCACAATAAGACTCAGTAACAAGATCATTTTTTAGATCGCTAGAAGTTTCATTGGAATTCAAAAAATCGTTGCAAAAGTCCATCACTTCTCTAGCCACATAACCCTCAATAATACTCCCTTCAGGACGATAACGATTCCGAACATCACCTTTAAAAACACTCATGTAGCGTTCAAATGGATACATCCAATGTAAAAAAATTGGACCCAACATCTTCACCTCCCTTGTAATATGTACTACAAGATGAACCATGATATCAAAAAATGAAGGAGGAAAGTACATTTCGAGCTGACACATGGTAACAATTACATCATTTTGTAATTTATCGAGAGTATCAGGATGTATCACTTTGTTGCATATTTCATTGAAGAAGAAACAGAGTCTTGTGATTGCAAACCTTACATGCTTCGGCAATATAGATCGAATAGCCACAGGTAAAATTTGTTGCATTAAGGTGTGACAATCATGAGATTTGAGACCTATCAACTTCAGATCCTTCTTTGATACCAATCTACGAATATTAGAAGAGTATCTTTGTGGAACCTTAATATTATACAGGCACTCACAGAAAGTCTTTTTCTCCTTCTTGGACAAAGTGTAACAAGCTGGTGGTAAATATGTGCGTCGATCCCTGATCTCAACTGATAATTCTTTTCTTATACCCATTAATTCTAAATCTTTTCTAGACTTGATGCCGTCTTTAGTCTTTCCTGGTATGTTCAATAACGTACCGATGATGCTATCACAAACATTTTTTTCAACATGCATGACATCAATGCAATGTCTAATTGTCAAAAATCTCCAATAGGGAAGATCCCAGAATATTGACCTCTTCTTGTATAGAGATTTGTCATATGCGAGCGTACGACTACTTGAACTCTTTCCAAATTCATTAACAATATGTTTCACCCTATCATATACAACATTTCCTGGTATAGGTTTAGGAGCACTTCGTTCCTCAGTTGACCCATTAAAGGTTTTGCGTTGCCTTCGATAAGGATGCACTGGTGGGAGAAACCTCCGATGACCAAGATATACGATTTTACCACCATGTTTCAGTCGAATTGAATCAGTATTTTCCTCACAAACAGGACATGCTTTGTATCCTTTTATGCTATAACCAGACAAATTTCCATAAGCTGGGAAGTCATTAATCGTGCAAAACAACATAGCACGCAAAGTAAAGATCTCTTTACGTGAAGCATCATATGTCATAACACCTTCTTCCCATAATTTCGTTAGGTCATCAATTAGAGGTTGAAGGTAAACATCAATATCATTTCCAGGTTGCTTGGGCCCTGATATCAATATTGACAACATGACATACTTATTTTTCATACACAACCAAGGAGGAAGATTGTATATAACAATCATAACAGGCCACGTGCTATGTTGGCTGCTTAATGTACCATATGGATTCATTCCATCTGTACAGAGTCCAAGTCTTAAGTTCCTTGTTTCTTTGCCAAATTGAGGGTATAATAAATCAATTTTCTTCCATTGTGGTGAATCAGATGCATGTCGTAGGACGCCATCATCATTGACCTTTAACTCCCCATGCCAAGACAAATTTTGTGCATCTTCTGTATTAGCAAATAAGCGTTGAAATCGTGGTATTATTGGTAGATACCACATCACCTTGGCAGGAGAGCCATGTTTAGCCTTAGCTGAATTTGTAGTCTTGTACCTTGACGCACCACATTTTGGACAGTTTATCAAATCACTATAGTCCTTCTGAAATAACATACAATCATTTGGACATGCATGAATCTTCTTAGCCTCCATTCCCATTGGGCACATTATTTTCTTTGCTTGATATGTAGAAATTGGAAGCTCGTTGCCTTCAGGAAGAATTTCCTTTAACAAAGACAACAATGAAGTGAAACTCTTATCGCTCCACCGGTTTTGAGCTTTAAGAGTATATAATCGCATCACAGCACTCAACCTCGTGAACTTAGTACAACCCTTATATAATGGTTTTTCAGCATCATGGACAATGTTTGCAAATAAAGAAGGTGGATCAATGACATTGTCCTGACAGCTACGTAGCATCTCATCAACCATATCATCCTGAATCGGGTCATCCTGAATTGGTTCATCATTGTTAACATCATTATCTATATCTTCTAGGTCACCACTACTAATATCGACATTTTCTGATCCATAATTAGGTTTCTCTCCATGCCAATACCATTCATTATAACCTTGTATGATCCCATTGCATATGACATGATTCTTAATTTCCTCAACAGTATCAACTTTCAAATTGTTACCACAATTTCTACATGGACAATAGAACCTATCTGTAGGTAGTTTCCTATTTTCCT
Organism: Alisma plantago-aquatica; assembly: GCA_963693085.1. NCBI lineage: Eukaryota > Viridiplantae > Streptophyta > Magnoliopsida > Alismatales > Alismataceae > Alisma > Alisma plantago-aquatica. Next base: position 877,229,000 of record OY856412.1, on the reverse strand, counting down.
CAGCAAATCTGATAAATTCATCAACACCTTTGGTAAACTCTGGACTGCAACGGTTCTTGATAGACATCCAACTTCGATCCATTTTCTAGATCACATTAAAAATAATTATCAAACTGGGCATTTAATATTGATACTATAAGTTGTAAGGTTTTTTGATAAGAAATTCATTACTTTTATAGTAAAGGGTACCACCTATCCCATTTTTGAATATTTAACCTCACTAGTAATTGTAAAATGTATCGTTTAGTTTTCAATAAAATTTCAGCAGCATTTCCCCTAAGTTCTCCAAGTACATCAATGTAAATGGCAAATACCACTCACATATGTACCCAGAGAACAAATGAAGAAATAATACTAAAATTTTATTCAAAACTAAACATACATTACACAGTTACATCCTAAGTGAGATTAAATATTCAAAAACAGTCCCATATCGGGGACTATCCAAAATTTATTCCTAATGAATAAATTTTGAACGGGTTTCTAATTTTATATATAAAAGTAATATTGTCATATTTATGCATCAATGGTCTCATTTATAAACCCTACAGTGTCAATCTGAAACTACACAATGTCTACCCTCATATTTTCTAGATTGTATACAATGATTACATATGTGATTGATAATAAAATAAAAGATTACATGTTTTTATTATCGGTTGGTTTACTAGTCCAATAAAATGAATTATGTGTTCTTGACAAATCAAGAGTACTTCCATAGATAAACATTCATATTTACTAAATTGAATAATCAATTAGGTGCTCTTGACAAATATAAACAGAAGGGAGTAAGTTAAACATCATGCATTTGCTTTCATAATAGATAACAGTAAATCAAAAGTGTGACAATTTCATACTCAAAATGGTCGTGATCGTTTATGACAGCCGTGGTGATAACATTTAAAAACTATTTTTTTTGGCCAAAATGGTCATGGCACCAAGCATGGCCGTGCAAAGCACAGGCTGTGGCATCAAGCATGGTTGTGCAAAGCACACGATTACAGATAGCACGACCAACATTAGGTCAAAATAAGAGGGAAAATGAACTTACCTAACTGTCGGTGAGAGGCGGCGGTGAAGGGCTGCGGTGGGGTCGTCCTCGCAAGGTTGGCGGCAGTAACTTGGCGGCAACGGGCGGCACCTTGGCGGCAGCACCTTGGCGGCACCTTCGCGGCAGCACCTTCGCGGCACCTTGGCGGCACCTTGGTGGCAACGGGCGGCGGGGTCTCGGCGGCGTCTTGAGTCCGAGCGGCGGGAGGCGAGGTGATGCTTCGACCGGAGCGCCGGGCGGCGAGTTGAAGTTTTGAGCGCCGGGAGGGCGGCGAGGTGATGGCTCCGGGAACGTCGGACGGCGAAGTAAGGCTTCGAACGCCGGGAGCGAGGTAACAGACCGTCGGGCGGCGGGAGCGAGGTGAAAGAGTTGCGGGAAATGAATTTGCTGCGGGAGGAAGGGTTTTAATTTGCTGCAGAAGCCCTACTTCTGCGGTCGGTTCTTTGGAAAACCGACGCTAGAGGTGACTTCTGCGGTCGGTTTTTCCAAAAACCGTCGCTATAAGTATGCACTTCTCGCGACGGTTTTTGGAAAAACCGACCGCAGAAGTCACCTCTAGCGTCGGTTTTCCAAAGAACCGACCGCAGAAGTTCTCGCGACGGTTTTCTGGACATTTATTTTTAACCGACCGCAGTGGTGCGAAAAGCGGTACCCGAACTAATTCTAGGGTCGTTTATTTAGAAAACCGACCCCATAGCTCAGCGCGCGAAAGGCAGTAAAACTAATTTTCTCCGCGGGAAGTATTTTAGAGCGTCGTTTTTTTATTTTAACCGACCCAATAGCTATAAGCGGTACCCGGATTTCGGTTTTAGCTTGTTAGGTCGGTTTTTCTAATATAAGTGACGCCAACGGAAGCGATGTTAGAGGCCAAAAATGTACTAGAGCGTCAGTTTATTAGCTAAGAAACCGACGCCATATACCCCAGTACGGCTGTGGTGTTAAGGAAATAGACGTCGGTTACGAGTAGGGAAACTGACACTGTAACTATGTGGCGTCAGTTTTATACAAATAACCGATGCCTATTGTTTTGTTTTTTTTCTATCAGTCTGCAGACCTGCTGTGGCTGGTCGCACGATGAGAAACTTGCAGTTCAGTTATGAACTGCAGGTTTTATGACATCCATTAATATCAGCAAACAACAGGCCACAAACCTGCAAAATTAACAACAAAAATATTCACACATTTATCAACCTGCAGTTCCATTTGAGTTTCACACATTTAGAAACATTCATGTAGCTAGCAATATGTAGTTCCATTCATTTTCACATTCACACATGTAGAAACATTCATATAGCAACCAACAGTTTCATTCATTTTCACTCAGACATATGTAAAAACATCCAAACATGTAGAAACATTCACACATATATTATAATTAAGAAATTCATTTACAAAATATCATTCTTTAGTCATTATTCGCTATCAACATCCCAATTATATGTTAAAACCCCCACTGCTTGTATGGATGTTGCCCATTCTTCTCTTACTTCATTTAATTCTCCCGTCATATAGGGAGCATGTACATCTGATAAGGCCTTTCCTGTAGTGTGGTCAGTTTTAAACACCTGTAAAGAGAATGATGTATATATATAATTAATGAGCTATAAATAAGATTGATATATTTCATATTATCTAATGAGACTATATAATACCTCAGGAATAGTATTGATGTCCACTGCGGCATATTTGATAATCATGTGCATAAATCGCATCACATAGTATGCACATGCCCATCCGTTGTCTTGTGTAGCACACTATAAATTCAAACATACAAAATATTAAAAAATACAACTAATTAAGCACTTCACATAAATAATATACATTGCAGTCGGGAACTTATTTCCACGTTCTTCCAAGTTATTTGCTGGTTCTTTTTCTTGGGGAACTTTCCTCCCGCCTTTTTGAACTCATCTAAACCCCTACATGTTAATGTAACACAGTACATTGCATAATTAAATAGTAATGTCATAACATATATTAACGGATATGAAAATGAAATATTTCTCACCGAAATAATGCCATTTTCATTATGTGTCCATATTTTGAATTCAATTTACTCCCCTTAGGATCTAGATAATAGACAATGAACGTCTCGGGGACAATAACTAGTAACTCCCAATGCATACCACTAGAGGTAAAAAAGTTAAAAATTAATAACTCAAAATCCACAATAAAAATGTAATTTTATTAAGTCTAAATTATAATAAGAAAAGTAAACTTACTCTACATTGAATGGAGCTATTACCACCATCTTCTTATTTTGAGCAAAATTTGTAAAAGCCTCACAGCAGTATTGTTGAACTGACGGAGGGTCTTTAGCTACTAGACTAATCAAAGATGGAATAAAAAATCCTACATGTTCGAATGCAAAATATGCACATATCTTGTCTAAGTAGCTGCAAAATATGTATTAATTACACATGCATTAATAAATAAGAAAATAGATCACCAGATCCTACACAAGGTATATGGATGTATAAAGAAGATCTCACCTTATCCATAGCTCTATCACATATGTATTTAGCCAATCATATCGAAACAACTCCAAAATATCTTGTATAAATAGGTTTCTTTCGTATGATTGACATGCAACATCTAAATCTATAGAAACAGTTATAGGGTTATATCATTTTCGCCTAATCATATTGCCATACCCCTAAAGTTAGGACCTAACGGGACAGGTAGGTCCTATGGAACCCAACTAGGTAATGTAGGAGGTGGAGGTGGAGGCCTAGATGCTGTGGGTGTCTTCTTTTTAACATGTATATATATATAATTTTAGATCAACTGACATCATATACACACACTAACAATTTAACGTAATGTAAATTTACCATACAGTTTCAGTAAATAGGACATCTGCTTTTAGCCACAATATCACTCTGCCTTCTACCTCACCAAGCATTTCACAATCTGGGTGGGCATATGGCAATGGAATATCCATCCACTTGGAGAATATATGTACTAGGCTCACACGAATCCAACCAGCTGGTAATGGAGACCCGTGAAACATTTCCCCTGGTAGGGATGTGTAAGCCGACACCTCTGCAACGACATATTCTTTACTTTTTAGACGGCATGGCTTCAACCCCTACAACGATTTGTGTAAAGAATGTTATATACATATTTACATATCATCTTTTTTTTGAAACGACTACAATTTTATATATACATATTATCTTGAAAACATATCATCTTGAATTAAAAAAACTAGTTACTATGTCATAAAAATACTTACATCGGATGTGCTAGGTAGTGGGTCTACATGATTACTCCCAACCTCTGTATAGGAGTAGAGCAAGACGCCATAGGTACTGTCTGGTAAGTGGTAGTCTGAGATGCCTGCCACTTTTTCAGTGCTTCTTCGAGTTTCCTATCAACTAGCTTTTCTACCTATACATGGATAAAAGAAATGTTATCTTCTAATTATTGAATTCTCTTTTACAATAACATTATAAAGAAAGAATATGTTACCTCTTCTTGTGAAAGTCCCACTTTTGGGATATGTTTACGCTGGGATGGCCCAAAAAAAGCCTTGATGCCCACACCAGTGCCTGCAGCCCTAACACGTCCAAGATGCTCTGGGTTACCCAGAGCAACTGTCAATTCATCCCTTGTGCCCTAAGGGATGAACTTGCCTTGTTTCCTCAGCTCGTGCAGCTCCCGCTAATCGCCAAAACAAAAATTTGTAATTAAGTAAACACCGCAAATAATCAATATTCGAACGATTGCTGTAAGAGTTGTATTTTACCATTTTTGCAGTCGCCTCAGCAGTTGCAGGCTTCCTTATTTCTCCCTTCTTATTTTGCCTCCCAGCTATCTAGACATCATGGCGAGACAGAGGTGTGCGACCTATAGTAGAGGACTCCTGAGTAGCAGCAGACTGAGCAGTAGCCTCAGACTATAGTCTTTAGTGAATGCCTGCATACCCCTTTGGACCCATTGTGTGGTCATGCACATTCAGTGCATGCCTTGATTTTTGTGCCTCACTGAGGGCCTAGTTAGTATGCACATTAATGATTTGGTTAGTAACACCAAATGTTAATCCTGAATAGGTGAATACAACATATATTAATGAGATTGGGACTGACGCCTAATATCTTGAATTCATCAGTTTGTCTTGAAGTAACAAACACGTCCCATTCGTCTTGGTCCAGGAAGTTCCACTGTTCAGTGGTTGTCTTCTTCCTCTTGTCACCTTCTTTTATGTATTCTCAGGTGAGATTTGTCCTATAGTTCCTTAGGACTCTCCCACAGCTTTGCATCACACATTTACGATGCAACTTTTCATCCAATTCAAATATACTCTAGAATGAATTGCTATTAACTAGTATCCAAAAAATTAGTAATCTACAAAATAGAATTGCAAATTAATAATAACTCATGCATAAATCCTTCCATATTACGTCTTTCTTCTCCTTAGGAACTTTATGCCAAGAATCTGTCTTACAACCGCAATGGCTACGAGTAACATACCCAAGATATGAAACAAACGAATTGCGATTCACACCAGATGCATTTCCTGCATTATCAAAATCCACAACAAGTTTGGGTCCATTGCCCTTTTGCGCTATTAACTTCTTCATCATAGTGATGCCCCTTCTCTTGTCAAATTTTTGGTGCTGCTGATAAAGTGCCTCAAGTGCTTCAGATGGTACATGTGCATCATCAACCTAAAATTTGACAAAATAAACACATTTACAAGATATAACTATAAATGGACATATAGATATAAATATATGATATATTTTTAAAACTTACATTGTGAGGCGGCACATTGATATCCTCACCCTCACGGTAATCATCAGCATGGTCATCAGGAGAATTCTCAGCCATCTGAAAATTCACATTCACATTGTAAAGTTCACATTGTAAAGTAATTCAAATTGTAAAGCTCACATTGTAAAGTTCACATTCACATTGTAAAGTTCACATTGTAAAGTAATTCACATTGTAAAATTCACATTGTAAAGTTCACATTCACATTGTAAAGTAATTCACATTGTAAAGTTCACATTCAGAAAAATAAAACATATAAAAAATATAAACATGCCTCTAATATTGCGATTTTTTATCAATTAACAATCCTTCATTGTGATCTCCGCGCACATATAAGTCATCATTAGCTTCAATATTTGCTGGTGTTGGCAACCCAACTGAGAATGGACTGGAGTCATAATACTTATCATAGTACTATTCTTCATCTACAGGATCTTTAATGAACTATCTTTTACCATGAAGAACAACCGACCTTTTATCATTTGCAGGATCATTGATATAAAATATTTGTTTCGCCTGTGATGCCAATATGAATGGTTCACCCTTCTTGCCAATCTTTTCAAAGTTTACTAAAGTGAAACCCAATTCATCCACTATTACTCCTTTGGTGTTATCAACCCAATTATATTTGAAGAGCAGAATTCTGAAATCTATGTAGTCAAACTCCCATATGTCTTCAATGACACCGTAATATGACATTTTAGCTTCACGTCGACTCTTATCCTTTGCACTTGCAAAAAACATAGTCAATGCTTGAAGGGTGACCCCAGTGTTTTGGACGACACTCTTATCATCTTGGCACTTTGTATAATATGTGAATCCATCAATGTCATACCCTTCATAAGACATAACAATCAATTTTAGTTTAAAGGTGAGGCATTTGATAGTTTCAGTAATATCATATGGTGTTTGAGATAGTTGATGTAAGACTTTATCTTCAAACCACTTAATAAATGTCTTGTTATGCTCTCTAGCAAGCCACATTGTATTGGCTCGAGGATATTGTCTCTTGATGAAATTGGTATGTTCCTCGATATAAACGTTCACTTCATCCATGTTGTGTAAAATATACAAGTGACCTTGTTCCAACTGCTCACGGCTGATTACTTTCACACATGATCCCAAAATTCCTTTGCCAAATTGATCGTCAATATTCTTGTCATTATCAGGAGTGTCATTACCACTGAGAAGGTCATTGCAAAAATCCATAACCTCTCTCGCCACATAACCCTTGATAATACTCCCTTCAGGCCGATAACGGTTTCAAACATCACTTTTAAAAATGCTCATGTATCGTTCAAAGGGATACATTAAATGCAAGAAAACCGGTCCCAACATTTTCACTTCCCTAGTCAAGTGGACAACAAGATGTACCATGATATCAAAGAACGATGGAGGAAAATACATCTCAAGATGACATAGGGTAACAACCACTTCTCTTTGCAATTTATCGAGAGTATCAGGGTCAATAACTTTGTTGCACAGACTGTTGAAAAAAAAACAAAGTCTGGTGATTGCAAACCTTACATGCTTCGGCAATATAGATCTAATTGCCGCATGCAATATTTGTTGCATTATAGTGTGACAATCATGAGATTTAAGACCTATCAACTTCAGATCTTTCATTGATACCAATCTACGAATGTTGGATGAGTAACCCTGTGGCACCTTAACATTTACCAAACATTCACAAAAAGCTTTCTTCTCCTTTCTAGACAATGTGTAACAAGCGGGAGGTAAGTATGTTCTCTGATTTTCCATTTCATGAAATTCTGTTAATTCTAACCTTATTCCCATTTCACATAGGTCCAATCTAGATTTTATCCCATCTTTAATCTTACCTGGTATATTCAACAAAGTACCAATGACACTATCACAAACATTTTTCTCAACGTGCATGGCATTGATACAATGCCTGACTGTCAAAGAACTCCAATAAGGAAGATCCCAAAATATTGACTTCTTCTTGAATAAATATTTGTCACTCCGTTTGGCCATATTACATTGTGATCTCTTACCAAATTCATTGACAAAGTCTTTTATTCTTTCATAAACAACCTCCCCTGGTTTAGGTAATTTAGGTGCACTCCGTTCCTCATTCAATCCATTGAATGCTTTGCGCTTCCTACGATACGGATGAAATTTTGTAAGAAGCCTTCGATGACCGAGATATACAGTCTTACCACCATGTTTTAGTCTTGTTGAATCAATGTTCTCTTCACATATAGGACATGCTTTAGCTCCTTTGACACTATATCCAGACAAATTCCCATATGTTGGAAAGTCATTAATAGTGCAAAACAACATAGCATGCAAACGAAATGTCTCTCTTCGTGAAGCATCATAGGTCATCACACCTTCACCCCAGAGTTTCTTTAAGTCATCAATCATAGGTTCAAGATAAGCATCGATGTCATTTCCAGGTTGTTTAGGGCCCGATATCAACAACGACAACATTATGTACTTATTTTTCATACACAGCCAGGGAGGAAGATTGCATATAACAAGCATGACTGGACAAGTGCTATGTTGGCTTCTCAATGTCCCATACGGATTCATCCCATCTGTACAAAGCCCAAGTCTTAGATTCCTGACTTCTTCACCAAATTCAGGGTACAATAGATCAATCTTCTTCCACTGTGGGGAATCATACGCATGTCATAGGATCCCATCATTATTTTTCTTAACATCTGCATGCCACCTCAAATTCTTCGCATCTATCGGATTGGCAAACAAGCATTGAAACCGTGATATTATAGGTAGATACCACATCACCTTGGTAGGAGAACCAGTTTTGGACTCCCCCGAAGTCGTCAATTTATACCGTGACACACCACATTTTCGACAATCTTTCAAATCCACATAGTCCTTTTGAAATAATACACAATCATTCGGGAATGCATGTATCTTCTTGGCATCCATTTTCATTGGGAACAACAATTTCTTTACCTGGTATGTTGAGATTGGCATCTCGTTTCCTTCAGGAAGCATTTCTTTCAACAAAGACAACAATGACGTGAAGCTTTTGTCGCTCCATCTATTGTTAGCTTTCAGCTTATACAATCTCAACACAACGCTAAGCTTCGTAAACTTAGTACAACATGTGTATAATGATATCTCAGCATCATGCACAATGTTTCTAAAAATGGGAGGTGGATCGGTGTGCTCTACCCCACAACTATCCAGCATCGCATCAACGATGTCTACTGGAACTGGTTCATTCACATCTACGTCATCGTAGGCAATTTCTTCTTCCACACAAGCACTGCTATCGACATCCACTGGTTTTGGGTTTGAAATCTCTCCATGCCAGTGCCATTCTGTATAGCCTTGTACAATCCCGTTGCACATGACATGACTTTTGATTTCGTCACCAGTGCTGACTTTCAAGTTGTTACCGCAATGCCTACTTGGACAGTAGAACCTATCTCCAGGTTGTTTCCTATGTTCCTCGGCAAATCTAATAAACTGGTCAAGACCAGATATAAACTCTGGGGTGCAACGATTGCGAATGAACATCCATGATCTATCCATTCTATGATCAAAGAGAAAACAAGTACATATTAGGACAAGATTAGGGTATACACTTACATCCTAAGTGAGATTAGGTGTTCAAGAACAGTCCCAAACCGGGGACTATCCAAGATTTACTCCTATTATCTAGACCCATCCGGTTTTCTATTTGTTTGGCTTATTTGCAATTAGGGGTAGACACTGGATTCTGATGGTAATCGTCCCAGCCACGCTAACTGTATATTATCTAGACCCATCCGATGTTGAAGTAGACAATGCGAGACATGAAATGAAAGTGCCTTTATTAAGCATTTCTATGGTGGTAACATTTGATAGTGTCCAATACAAAATAACGATTGGGCCTGCGGCTAGAATGTGATGCGCTACATGGAAAATATTGTCAGATTAGGAGGTACAATGAAGCCAGACTCCATACAAACAATATATAATTTAGTGACTGTTCATTCTAATTTATACCAATGTACAAGTAATATAAAGAACAATGATTGTTCACTTTCTAGGCCAACAAACACATGTGATGTCATTCTTATATATAATAAATATGTACCACCTATCCCATACTTGAACACCTAATCTCACTAGTAAGTGTATAATGTGTATTGGGTTTTCAAAAATAATTTGGCAGCATTTCCCCGCTGTTCTCTAAGTACATATCTACTTAGAGAACAAACGGGGAAATGCTACTGAAATTTTCTCAAAAACTCAATACACATTATACACTTACATCCTAAGTGAGATTAGGTGTTCAAGAACAGTCCCAAATCGGGGACTATCCAAGATTTACTCCTAATGAGTAAATCTTGGATGTGTTTCTAGGCCAACAAACACAATAATAGATATGTACATGTTAGGGTTTCATCACAATTGATGTTAGGGTTTCATCAATGTTAGGGTTTAATCAAATCAAATTAGGATGCTAGAATGGACAAGTTTAAATCTTATTTCAATATGCATCAAAATTTACTGAATTAGGTCAATCATTAGGATTATAAGAACAAATATATGCAAGCAAAAGATTTGTTCGTATCCTAAAATTTACATAAAGTATTACATAAAGATTTGTTCATATCCTTACCAACAACAAATACGGCAGTGGCTATGTTTGCTGTAGGTAAGGAGCTAGGGAGAAGGAAGAACAGAGGCTACGGCTACCTGGAGGCTATGACGGGCAGCAGGCAGGCAGGCGGCACGGCAGGGAGGACGGTGGCGAGCATGGAGCAGGCAGCGACAATGACAAGGAGGACGGCGGGCGGCGGTGACGCAGAGTAGCAATAACGGCATCCGCCGTCAATGGCGAGACAGAAGGAGGCAGCGTCGGTGGCGAGCGAGAAGCAGCAGGTGGCGAGCAGCAGCGGGCGGGTGGGTGGCGACGCAGTAAGAGCAGAGAAATGGGAACAGTTGCTTCGTGATGAAATAGAAGAAAGGGGAACAATTGCTGTTTGTGGGTATATTAAGTTTGTAAACGACGTTAGTTATCTAAAACAAATGACACCTAAACGCTTCGGCGTCAGTTGTTCTTTAAAAACTGACGTCCAATTAGACAAATATTTCCCTAAAAAATTTTGCGGGAACCATTATCGGCGTCGGTTATCAAAGGATAACTGACACCTAAGTTGGAAATTTTCATGCAAATTTTCATCTTATATAGGCGTCAGTTAGATGTTAAAAAACCGATGTTGTATGTGACACTTTGGGGCCAATTATTTTTCACTCGAAAATTGGATTTCGTGGGCGATATTAGGCGTCGGTTTTCTGTTACCAAGCCGATGCTGAATACAAAGCGGTACCCGTGTCTTGACTATAGATGTCAGTTTACCTACATCACCGACGTTGAATGTTATAGGCGTCAGATTTCCTAAATAACTGATGCTCAGAAAAGTGACATTGAATGTTGTTTCTGTACTAGTCGAAGGAGTTGAGGTGGATTCGTTAGCTTGTCCCAAAGCCTAAGAGGGGTGAAAGAAGGTGCGAGGCCTCGTGCAGCTTGCATCTTCCGCAAGGGCAAGAGAGGTTGTCGGAGTTGGGATCGAAATGGAGCGGGAGGTGCTCTGGGACCTCAGGGTTGTGACAGGGAGAAGTGTAGAGGTGAGGCGAATGTGAGGGTGAGGTTGGAAGGGAGCGAAAGGTACTGTGGTGCTCAATTGGTGGTGGTGGCTGGAGGTTGAAGAAGGTGGATGGGAGGTGGATGCTCGAGGTATCTTGGGTGAAAAAGAGGTTGTGAATTGATTAAAGTAGGAGAGGTGGCATTTAGGGAGGTCTTAAATAGGCTTTGGGGGGGGGGGGGCAGGCGATGAAGCCCTAAAATCCCCGCCACCGGAGTGAGAAGAGCGGAGAAGCGGGGGTCTATTCTCCCTATTATGAGAGTGAGGGGGGGTCAAGATAAGGCTAGTTGACCTCATTTTGCAATGTCGAAGATATTTATTCATATGAAAAATTGAGAAAAAGGGTGAGGTGGCTTCTGGTTGAAGCTCGAGTTCATTCTCTCCTCCCCGCCCTTTGCGGGAGGTTGAAGACGAAGTCTTCTCCCTTGGATCCTGAGTGGATCCACATCCCCTTAACCGAACGGCTGGGGTCGAACCCCAGATAGGCGATCCACGCCCAAGCCCTAAATGGGCTACATGACAAATTATTTCATTAATTAAATCAACAACTAATGTCCTAAATCTAAAAATGAATGGAATATGTACCAAATTCAATTGGTCATATCTCCCAATTGGTTGACCCAATTGCAACAAAATTTTAGGGGTAGCTTAATGATGTCAATAAGTGACTATGGTATAATTTTGGGATCCCAATTCAAAAGTTTGATATGTTCATTTACTAGATACATTATCACATGTACTTTATCATCATAACCTACTAGGGTTTGCATTTGTTTTTGCAATTTGTGACACATTTTTGTTCAATTGAGTGAAGAAAGTATATGAGGTTATTTTGGTCAAAAAAATTGATAATAAACTTTTAAGAGAGAGAAAAAATATTATAAAAACTCACTTTGTCACATTCTCCCCTCCTTTTAAGAATTTTTCCCCCAAAATTCAAGCAACATGAAAGAGATGTGGATATTTCCGCTTGACTTTGGACTTGAGCTCCCATGTGGCATCAGTTTGATCATGGTGGCTCCAGAGAACTTTCACCATATCTATACGCCGATTACTGCGAAGCTCCTTTGTCTTGAAATCAAGGATTTTGACTGGTGTTTCAGTATAAGACAGATCATCTTTCACCTCAAGAGGCTCATGATTCAAAATGTGACTGGTGTCTTTGACATAAGGCTTCATATTAGATACATGAAAGACATTATGCATGGAACTATACTAAGGTGGCAAGGCAAGATGATAGGCACATTCTCCCACCCTTTCAAGGATCTCGAAGGGTCCCACATAACGAGGACTGAGCTTTCCCTTATTCTTGGCCAAAGCTCGAATAGGTCGAATCTTCAGAAAGACATGATCACCTTCCTTGAATTGATGTTACTGTCAGTGAGCATCCACATATGATTTCTACCTATCCTGTGCTCGCTTCATCCTTTGCCTAATTAGCGCAACTTTATCTGCATACAGCTGCATCTCCTCATATTTCATCAAGGTGTGTTCTCCGACATCGTCCCAATGTAATGGGGATCTGCTCGGTCGGCCATAGAGAGCCTCATATGGTGGCATACCAATACTCGCCTGATAGCTATTATTATAGGCAAACTTAGATAAAGGCAAGTAATGGTCCTGCGAGCCTTCCCAGTCAAGCAAACAAGCTCGTAGAAGATCCTCTAGAATCTGCACTGTTTGTTTTGACTGTCCATCTGTCTGCGGATGATAAGTTGTATTAAAGTTCAACTTGGTGCCCAATTCTTCTTGACCCTATTTCCATAGCTTTGATGTGAACTTTGGGTCCTGGTCTGAGACAATGGACACTGGAACTCTATGCAAATGTGCAATCTCCCGTATGTAGAGGTCGGTCAGCTCAGACACTTTTGTAGTGGTTTTCACAGGGAGGAAATGAGTTGACTTGGTGAGACGATCCACTATGACCCATGCAACGTCGTATCCTTTCCTGGTCCTGGGTAATCCTACCACAAAGTCCATGGTGATGTGTTCCCATTTCCATTCTGGGATCTTGAGGGGTTGCAGTAGACCGCCTGGTCTTTGATGCTCGACCTTGATTCTCTGGCATGTCAGACATCTAGACATGAAATTGGCGATATCGCACTTCATGCCTCTCCACCAGAATTGACGTTGTAGGTCCTTGTATATCTTTGTTGTGCTAGGATGAACGATGTACTTGGACCTGTGTGCCTTAGAAAGAATCTTCATCTTTTCAGCTGACTGTTCAGGAACCCATATACGGTTCTTATATCGAAGACCACCATCAAGACCCACAGACAGATGTGTATGAGGTTTATCTAGGAGAGAGGAGAGCTCTGCAAGCTCGAGACTAGCTTTTTGTGCCTCCAAAATTTCAGAATGCAGGTTGGTGTGATAGAGATGTTATTGACATGCATACGATCAACCAAGAATTGTGGTTTCCAGCTTGCTAGGCCCTCCATGTTCCTCCATCCGAGTATAGACAGAGATGCACCCATAACTCTTTTCCTGCTAAAAGCGTCTGCAACTACATTGGCCTTACCTGGATGGTAGACAATAGTGAAATCGTAGTCCTTCAAGTACTCGATCCACTTTCATTGCTGCAGATTCAGATCCTTTTGCGTCAGAATGTACTTGAGGCTTTTGTGATAAATGAAGATATCAAATGTTGCCCCGTACAAGTAGTGCCTCCAGATTTTGAGAGCATGGATGATAGTAGCTAACTCCAAATCATGTGTAGGATAATTCAACTCATTGGGTTTCAACTATCTAGAAGTGAAGGCCACTACTTTCCCGTTCTACTGTAGGACACACCCTAGTCCATGTCGGGAAGCATCGGTGAAAATAACAAATCCTTCATTGCCAGATGGTAGGACAAGGATAGGTGCTGACGTCAACTTCTACTTGAGCTCTTGGAAGCTAGACTCGCAAGCAGTTGACCAGATGAAATGCTTATCCTTCCGATTCAGCTTGATAAGAGGAAGTGCGAGTTTGGAAAAGTTTGGGATGAAACGACGATAATATCCGGCCAGACCCAAGAAACTCCGGATTTTAGAAGGATTTCGGGGGGTTGCCAATCAAGTACAATAGAGACTTTGGCGGGATCGACAGATATATTACCCCCAGAGATGACATGACCAAGAAACATAACTTTGCCAATCTAGAATTCACATTTAGAAAGCTTGCCACAGAATTTTTGGGCTCAAAGAATCTCAAGGACAAACTTCAAATTCTCTCGATGTTTCTCCATAGAATCATAATAGATCAGAATATCATCAATGAAGATGAACACAAACTCATCAAGATAAGGTTGGAAGACTTTATTCATCATGTTCATGAATACGCCAGGTGCGTTGGTTAACCCAAACGACATCACCAGAAATTCTTAGTGTCTGTAACGAGTTTGAAAAGTAGTCTTAGATATATCTGAATCCTTGACCTTAAGTTGATGGTAGCCAGAACGAAGATCAATTTTGGAGAAAACTTTAGCAGTACGAAGTTGATCAAAGAGGTCATCAATACGAGGGAGAGGATTCTTGCTTTTAATGGTAGCTTGGTTCAACATGTGATAGTCAATACACATCCGCATTGAACCATCTTTCTTTTTAACAAAAAGGATAGGTGCACCCCAAGGGGAAACGCTAGGGTAGATAAAACCCTTATTAAGAAGTTCTTGTAATTATTTCTTCAACTCCATAAGATCAGCAGGTGCCATCCTATACGGTGCCCTAGAAATCAGAGTGGTTCCAGGAAGAAGGTCTATGGAGAACTCAATGTCTCTATTTGAAGGTAGCCCAGGAAGCTCCTCCAGAAATACATCTGGGAAATCATGTACCACCTCCAGTCTTTCTACAGGCCCATTGTCATGATTGGTCTCTGAGACAAATGCGAGGAAGACTTTACATCCTTTAGATATGAGCTTTTTAGCTTTAAGGGAGGAAATTATTACATTATTACAGAATCCGCTTCCCTGAGGGATCACCACAGGAGAGGAATGAGGTTGAGAGTGAACTATCATCTTATTTCTACAGTCAATGTGAGCATGATATGTGTATAGCCAATCCATGCCAAGAATAATATCAAAGTCTTCCATGGTTAAGAAAATGAATTCAAAGGGCATGTCATGATTTTCGAATTTTATAGGGAGGACATCAGTTTTCTGCAATGTACTGAATATTTTACCACTAGGAGTTGACACATCCAGAATATAACCCAAGTCCCTTATATGTAAGCGCAACATTGAGGCCAGATTTTTAGAAATGAATGTATTTGTTGATCCTGAGTCAAACAATGCTTTAACAGGGTGTCCGTTCAAGAAAACAATGCCTACACATGATAATTACATTTTAAATAATTGAAGGCATTGAACAATATATTAGATATATGGAAAAGATTTAAGGTTACCTTCGACAAGCTTGTTCGGATTTGCCCTAGCCTCTTCTGCTGTTACTGCGAGCACACTAGCATTACGGTATCCCTGAGGGGGTGGAGCACCCGCTGGAGGTTTGCCAAGGATAGACGCATTGGGGCACTTGGAAAGGAAATGTCCCTCCTTCTTGCAGTTGTAGCAGATCGGCTTGGTGTAGCAACAAGGCCCATCATGTCCTCATCCACAAGCCTTGCATTTGTTGCGGTAATCCATCAGCTTGCTATTCTTCTGTCCTTTCTTCCCTGAACCTCCTCCTTTTCCTGATCCTTTATTATGGCCGGGGTGGAACTTCTTGAACTTATCTTCCTCAGTGGTGGTCAACCCCAGATATCCCATGCTAGAAGGCTTCTACAATCCCTACTCACTTTCCTGCTTAAGGTCCATGTCTAGGGCTTCATCAATGTTTTGGGGACGAGAGGCTATAACTAGGGTTTTCATGTGTACAGAGAGGCAGTCTACATAATGCTCAGTGAGGCGCTCCTCAGTCCAGATAGGGGCATAGCATTCCAGAAGCCTAAACTTCTGGGTATAATCGGCCACTGAGAGACTGCCCTACCTAAGCTCTATGTAAATTTTCTATTTCCTCTTCCTCTCAGTTATGGGCATGAAACGGTCGGTGAAGAGGGTCTTGAAGGCTTCCCACCCCAAGTTGTCTACTTCCTCTCATTGTCCTCTAATCATATCATGTTATAATCCCCGAGACACGACCACAACCGTTCTCAATCACATCAGATGTATGAGGCATGACCATAGCCAACCTCCACAATCTGCATTGTGGATGACAAGGATATATCCTCAACATGCCACCCCCACATACTCAACAATATGTGCTCTAAGTTTCCCTTAGGAATACTCATTTCACCATCCAGTGAGTTCTGACACTGAAGATGGCTCTACGGAACAGGGCACTACATGATTAGAGTTGCACTTGATTAGTTATGCCAATTGGGTGAATTAAGGCTGCATCAAACAAGTAGACATGCAAACCCCAAATTCACTTCTAACAAGCATATAAATATCACAACTTCAAAATATATAAAATGTGTGAAACATAATTTCTCATCTCATCATCACATGGTACTATTCACTTTCCATTCATGAGGCTACACTAGTCATCATACTATCACAAGATATAAATCTTTTTCACAATATCATAGGGTATCAACCCTTATCAACACAAGAGGATTACACCTCATTCATGGCTCAACCATGCCCAAAGGTTATTAAGACCATCATACTATTCCCTTCAAGATCATCATTATCTTTACATGCCTTATAACAAGGATCAACAACATCACTTACATATAATACACCAGATCAACACAATATTGAATTAATGAGCTAGGAGATATTTATAAACAATCATATTAGGGTTATATTAACATTAAGAACATTTCTTTATTACATCAACATGCAAGGAATCTAGATATGATTAACACTCATCATATTCATAATGCACATGTTTCGCATAAGAAAGTATCAACCATGTGGCTATGATAACCACCAATTAGCATATCAAGGTTATGATCATATTAAGGAGGTTATTCCACCATCATTCCATCATATAAGAATGTTAAATATGAATACTCATATTTGTCTATTTGCATTAGAGTTAGGTTGAACATGATAAATTATATCAATGTTACTAATCAACACTCATACCCAAACCCTAACTCACGTCATCCCCATTGCATCATGGATGCATAAGGTGAAGCATCACTATAAAATTCTATACTTTTCACAAGTATGAACCCACATACAAATCAAGGTGTAACCATCAGGTTATAGCATACTAAGGATTCAACAACAATAAGAGTGTACTCCATGATTGTATTAGTCATTCAAGGACTATTCTTACCCAATTATCATCATTTAGTTACATTAAAGCTAGGTATAAAAGCTATACCTCATTATGGTTACATATCCACACAATATGGTTATCATCCCTTCTATTAATATGAGTGAATAGGTAAGAATACCTTGTTAAGGGTAACCCTCCATTTGTTCCATCATCATTCAACTCATATCACCATACCACAATGTCACCCAAAACCATTGGATGTTTAAAAGGTAAGACCATTGGTTGTTTATATAAGTAAACACCTTGGATAAACCTCATATTAAGTCCTTGATTTTTTCTCTATAAATAGTCACCATATAACCCTAGATATCCCTTGATTTACAATACAAAATGTTCCATTGAGAGCAGGGTAAAACCCACAATGAACTGTTCAGTTAAAACAAGCCATCCATTGTCAACAAGTAAGTTCCTTAAGTTGATCATATAAGAAAACCATATAAATCCCATTATTAGGACCAACATATACATTATCCATCATTCCAATTTATTGTAGGAATAAACATTAGATCTTGACCATTGGGTCAAGTTCATATATTAAAACCATCAATTACAATATATGTTCGACCATTGCATCAAGTGACCCAAGAAACCATTGGTCTAAGGGTTAATTGATGCTAAAGATATATGATTAAATCACCATAGATTATAGAGACCTGATCCACCATAATTAGTGATCGTTAAATCATTATAGGTTGTTAGATCAACACTATATTCATTAATTAACATCAAATATTAAGCCAATGTCATCATTGATTGATAACATCAGTAGGGTACTTAATGGTTGATCATTATACTTCTAATTGATCCAAAACCTGACCTAAGGGGGTGACCATAGGTTGTCACCATAATTTGACACCCTTGATCACAACCATGAGTTGTTATGAAGACAACACCATAGGGTTGTTGCAATGGTACCATCATCGGGTCATGGTTTATAGAAGAAATCAGCTTTAAACCCTAAAATTGACCATTGTTTGATAGGTGCTTAGCACCATAGATTGTCAAAACAACCTGATCCAAGTCATATAATACCTTAGGAATAATGTACACATGATCACAGGTTCATATATAACTGAAATCATAACAGGAAACATTATAAAAATTGAAATCCTAGTCAAGCATAGCTTTTTAGTGCATGGATCATCATTTTCAAGCAAGAACATAATCTAGAAAGCTTATGGTAAGAAATAAACGTGGAGAAAGTTATAAAACTTGCCTCTAATGAGAAGATAAAACCCCACACAGAAGAAATCTTGAGCAGGTAGGGTAGAAAATCCAAGAGTAAGCTATGAATTCGTCCATCTAGCACCTTTCTTCATCAAATGAGCAAACCCTAAGCATAAGGAGCAAGAAAGGTAGGGTTTTAGAGATTTAGAGCAATTTCTACCACAAAACAGCAAGGTTCCGACCTGGAGAAATATAGGAGGAATGATAAAAAAGAAATATATGGAGGAAATAAGGTAAATATTATACTTTTAGGTCAAGATCACTAGAAGGAAGCTTTTTCAACCCTAAAATGAAGTCAATTTCAACCTTAGAGCCTTTCTCCAAGAAGATCCCCACTTTCTTCTTCCTTGGGCAGCAAAATTTGCATATGAAAAGAGTGAGAACGAGGTTTGGAGAAGGAGGGAGATGGTGGACAGAAAATGGCTCGTTTTGGTGCTTGGGGATAAGTATATGACACTTTAAGATAAAGAAAAGGAAAAAGTTGAAGTTCTAGTATCTATCCAAGTGTCCATGGCCTTAATTTATTAAGAATATACAAGCACACACAAAATAAGCTCCCCCACCATGTGTATAGACATGGTTAGATTTCCTTTTCTAATTTCCTATCCAATCAAATACTTCATTAGTTGATAGCTACTAAAGGTAGCTCATCCGTGAAGGGGAAAACCCTAAATTACCCTTGGAGAAAACACCTTCAAAATAAGGTTTAAATAGATGCCCCATGGCTCAAAAAGCTCAATAATGATGAAAGAATATCCAAGGAACATAATACAAGTGATAAATTGCAAAGAAAACCTCTCAATTGTGTAAATTGTAGAAAAGTCTAAAATGTGCATAAAATTGCATAACTTGCTCAAACAGTGTCCAAATTGGACCAAATTTGAAACTTAAGCTTGTATTATGATTTAAAAGCATATAAAAAGGTTATATTAGGGTTATAAGAAATAAATTATGATAATTAAGCTTGTTCAACTCATTAAGCAAGTTTAGGGGCCTTACATTTCTACCCATCATTTTTTAACCCAACTCTCACGTCTAGGATTAAATTATGAAAAAGGATGCATCTCATCTACTTAGGAGTAACCCAACTTAGGACACATAATTTCACATATATCTCATATTTGCATATATTTTTGGGTAGGTCCTATGACCCTCTCCTTGTGGGTCTCACTCTCTCTAAAGTTCACCATGTATCTTGTCCTAACATTGGAGGTCCTCCTTCGTAAAAGAGCTTGAGGCTCATGCATATTCAACCTTATCTTGACTTAGCTCATCTTAAGTAGGGAAAGGGAATATACTTTTTTCATCAAGACTTATCTTAGAAAGGGAATATACTTTTATCATCAAGACTTAATTTAGAATCTTCAAAATTGGATTTAGCTCATATACAACTTAAATCTTTATAAGGAAACTTATAACATCAGAGATCAAACTTAGACAAGAATACACATGCTTATTTCACATATATAAATTGATCATCTACTCTAACTTTCACATATACAACAGGGCTCTAGACATTTAACCTAGATCTACTCTCCTTTCTAGACTGATGTCAGTCCCTTTCACTTAGGTTTCATGAGCACCTCCTACTCTCCTGTATGAGGGACACATTTTTGTATTTACATATATATAACAAAATATTATATAGTTTATACCTGAGAAAGAAGATGTCAAATAAACCGTCGAGGCTTGAGCCGATCAGAAAATAAAACCAAATCAACAAAACGAGTGTCCCACACACTATAGATAGTCTAGTGCCATGTCACCTAGTGAAATGGTGAGAACAAGGTGTATACTAGTGTAGCTACCCAATACATATGAGCTATATATGGAAAGGGTTTCATACACTTGTCTAAACCTATTTCTTGAACAACTAGGCTCTAACCTACAGGCTAAATCAAGCCATATTCCTATAAAACAACTTAATAAGTTTTCTAGGGCTTAAATAAAAGGTAAAATTTATTTTTATGTTTCATGGTGAGCAATGATCAGGTGTAGCTATTGTTCATGCTCTGATACCAACTATAACGTCCCCAAATTCTACCGTCTTGAGACTTAGGAGGCCCGAGAGGACAAATAAAAAAATGTTGGACAATTGTTTCAGAGTGTGTTGCGGAAGCAATTTGCGCATACATGAACATATAAATATAGACATCCATCATAAAAATTTCTCAACATTCAACTTGTATATTTACAACATGAATTGTTACAACTTACATTTACATATTGAAAGAAGATTTACAAGTCTTACATATAAACATGTACGCTAATAGGATCTTAACACAATAGGTACAACTTGGACAACTCCTCACTTCCCATATTTCATCCCATGCTAGTTTTGAACCTAAAACATATGTGAAACAATGAATCAACACACAAGGTGTTGTGTATGAGGGTAGAAAGATACATACTAATATGATTGTGTAATTGAAATAAATTGAGAAAGAAAGAGTAAAAGAACACATTGTTTAAAGTGATAATCAGGTAAACACATATTTTTAGATGTCTTTTGATGCATTTGTACTACTAAGTAGCGTCACACTTCATTTTTCCCTACCCCTTGGGCTATGGGAACCGAGTGCCGACCTTATATTTAGAGGAGAGAGAGGGAGATGTTGCACTTCATTTTCCCCCGCCCCTTAGGCTATGGGAACCGAGTGCCGACCATATATTTAGAGGAAGAGAGAGAGAGGATTGAGAGAGAGCATATTGTTGGTATGTATGCCCTGAGAGCCAATCATGGGATGATTGGTGGGATGCATTAAGATTGATTTGATAAACATCAAAGGCAAGCTTCCAATTCTTTCTGGTTCAGTCATATGAGATAGTGATAGAACAGATTGAATGTCTAGAGAATGACAATACTCAATGACGTATGCCTTCAGGTTCATGACCTGAACGATGAGATCATACAGATGCTAAGAGGTTGTACATACTTTTCATGTCCCTAGTCAGATGTCATTGTGGAAGGTAGATAGAAAGCAATGACACACAAGACTAGATTGTGGTGTTGGTTGATGAAAGAATCTCATTAGTCATGATATAGAGATATCAAACCAAACACATAGGTACTTGTTAGAGAACAAGTGTACTGGACAGACCCACCGTGAGTTTGACACATGGAACCATGACATGGTAGTCACAGTCAGTACTCACAGTGATGGTGGTGAGTGTGATTCTTTGACCTGAAATCACTACACTCAAAACATGTCGTTGGGCACACTTTGACATCATCAAACACAGTCCTGAAACATGGGTTGTTATAAAGGTGATGATTGGGTGGCTTTGACACATGGGGCTTTTAAGGGGTGAGTGATAGATATCGGATTTGTCCCTCTTGAGGGAGTTTGATATCCAAGGCCACTTGATGAGTAGGATTGAAATAGGCGTGCACACACATGTGTGAATCAGTATGTGATATTGATGTCATACATATCTCGTTCAATCTACTCTGAGATCGAGAAAGTGAATGAACGTTGACAGGATGACTGTTCCATGCCTCAAGTTCATTCGGGATATCAGTGATAAAGGAATTATACATTCGATGTAACACCATTCATGGATTGTAGGATTGAAAGTTGTTCTCCAACTTTCTAATTTCACTTGGGTAGCACTGATGTGTGACTAGGCACCACTCTTTGCTTGTGAAGTCATAAGTGTTATGGACTTTCACGGCCAACGTGAAATGGACCTACAGGGTCACACACATAGGATTTAACCTGGAAGAGGAGTTTTGTCCACAAACAATGTTTAGATTGATTACTAAAGGAGTTTAGTAGTTCAATTAAACACTCAATCAATTGATAGCTCAATGTCATAATGCTCAAGGTGTTGGACACATTGATTGGAGTATCGGATTAATTGAAATCACGATTGACTAATTCTGCACAATCTGCACTCCCAACCGATCGGCTCATAAGATGAACCGATCGGCTGAGCTTGGTGAACCGGTCAGCTCAAGTGTTGAATTGATCGGCTCAAGGACAGGGTGAACGATTTCTTCAAGTGTTGAAACGATCGGTTCAACTATTGCAACCAGGAAAGTTGGGAAAGTAAGATTGGTGAGAATTTTCCTTGCGTTTCACTTGCCCAATTTGATTATAACAAGGATTGGTATTTGATACCAATTAGAAACAAAAGTTGGAAAGTCAATCGGGAACTGGTCAGGACCACGAACCGACCAGTTCAGAAAGTGAACCGACCGGCTCATGGGTCCCAACCGATCGGTTGAGTGTCAACCGACCGGCTCAGATACCCAACTGACCATTTCAGAAATGAAACGATCGGTTCAGGTTGTGAGTTGGTTGTTTTGTGGAAAATCTTGAACCCTTCTACTCCTACTTTTAGTCCCACATTTCCCGGGATGGAGAACCCTGTCCCATGACCCTCCTATATATATAGGGGTATTGGGGGATTCTCAAAGGACAACTTAGTGCAACCAGTTGCTCTGCAAAGTTGTCGTTCTCTCTGGTTTTGGTAACCAAGAGAGAGCCTGAGCAAGTGTTTCCCGTAAAGGGAGGTGCAACAAGAGAAAGACAACTGCAGTTGCAACTGGAGGCAGGAGAGTGTGTTGGCGACTAGTACGTCAACAGGAGGGTGCAACTCATTCCAACTCCTTGTGGGACAAGGACAATGGAGTTCCAGGTGGTCCGTGTGGACTACTTCAGAGGCGGGAGGTTTTTTCCTCTCAGGAGGACAACTGTCAACCTGACAGTCTGGTGTGACTTGGAGTCGTCAGTCCCGGTGCGACCAAGAGCTGCACAGACACCGTCCAAGACCAGAGGTGAAGACCGCACAATGCGTGAGGTATTGTCGCCGAGCAAGCCTCAGGACAAAATATGATTCCACAAACCATCCTTTCCTATTGTATAGACGTTGACGTGTTTCCTTGTTCTGGGTTTGGGGGAGAAAATTTTTGTTTCCGCTACCTTCTCTGTCTCCCCTAAAACCCAACAGTGGTATCAGAGCCACGTCAACTGTTCTATATTTTAGGAATATCGATATGATTGATTTTGGTTTGTCGCCTTTATTTATTGCATACGATGCGAATAAAATTGGCTTTATGCATGTACAATCCTAAATCCACAAATCCCAACTACATATATGATATGTATTATTAATGCACTCGATACACGTCACCCTTAAACGAGTTTTGTGGTGGATGTATAGCGTGGTTATGGCCAATAAACCCTATATGTGTATGGTTGTTTGTGGTTGCTTGCATCTCGGTCTGCGCACTGATCTTCCCTCTCCTATTCCTGATGTAACTCGAAATAATTTGAGATTCTTTCCTACCTTTGCTCCCCCCGAATGAAACTCGGGGTTTCCCTTTTAAGCAATGTAAAATTAGGATAGATTTTATTTCCTGTTATGTCGAAGAACGAAGGCCATCCTGACGACAGCTGAAATGATCGGTTCAAGGCGTGAACCGATCGGTTGACGTTCCAGACGATCGGTTCAAGGAGTGAGCCGATTGGTTGATGACCGGTTCGAGGAGCGAGATGAGCGGGTGGCGGCCATGAAGAGATGCACGATGACCAGGCGAACCGATCGGTTGGAGGAGCCAACCGATCGGCTGGTGGCACCCAGACGACCGGGCCAAAACGAGCAAGTCAATCATATGATGAGTTGATCTACTCCGAAGGCAAAGCACAGAGTTCATCTTGTACAGGTTGCATGTGATGTAGACCTAGATGACCGTGATTCCTCTTGGCTCGAGGAATCACATTAGGATGGCCATAATCATCACTTTTATCATTTTGCATGTTCTCTATGGGATATAGCATGTATATGATACATACTATGTATTGTGGTGATTGGATATGTATATGTATATAAAAAACAAATCCCTCATTAAATATTAAGTTTTAGACGCCTTCCAAATGTGACACATGTGAAAAGCTTGATCGACAAAGTGTGGGCACGCCCAAGCATGGTGCACCGTCTATCTCGTGGAAGCGTGAAGGATGAATGTGTGGGTCTGCCCAAGCAGGGTGCATATTCATCGTGTTGGCTTTGGGTCAGACTTAACAAGGTGACCTAGATAGGATCTAGCACCTTGAGGCATGGAGATGCTCATGGCAAGGAGTTGCATATGACATCTTATCAAGAGTTGCATATGATGCAATTGGCAAGAGTTGCCTACTTGAGAGATCTAAGTTGTGGGTGACAGCCCAAGCTGGTCCATGACTTAGAGGATTTTAGGATCTTGCCCACTAGAAGGTTGTACGCTGCAATCTTCCGAATTTATGGTGAGGGCTATCAATTTGAACTAAAATAGTGGGAGCCATAATTAATTAAAGGCTTAATTATATCGTCAACTTTTCAAATCAATCAAATAAGTCAAAAAGAGTATTTGGACTAAAATTGCATATATTTCCTTTTGTTAAAATAAATGGTTAATCAACAAATCACTTTATTTGCGATCGGTCTTTGAGATCAACAAATTAAATGGGAATAATTCCACGACTGGTTAGGATGATGAGAAATGTTCTCAAAGAGCGAAAGCTCCAAGTCCTAGTTATACCAGAACTAGATGAACTCGATCCCACCATATCAATGGCTGAAAGTATGCTTATGGAAGCATACCGATGATGACATTGATGAGGAGTGCTTAATGTTGTGTTCTCTGAACTATGAGTTGCAGAGACAACATGAGACATATGATGTTTCAAGGACACTATCCTAGTATGTAATGACAGAAGGAGATCCAATAAGGTATTCACACACTCAATATGATTGGGTATGTGGAAAACCTTACTAAGAAGGATTTCCTCTGAGCCAAGAGTTGGCTATTGGTATGATACTGCAAATGTTGCGAGAATCATACAATTCATGATAAGCTGCAACATGAACAACTTTGACAAGCGTTGACAGAGTTGTTGGACATGTTGAGGACAGTAGAGGAAATTATGAATAAAGACAAACACTCATGTTTGATATGATCAATGAAGGGTAAATCTTAAGGGTAAGGGCAAGGGCAAAGCTAAGAAGTGTTCTGATGCTAGCCAACAGCCCAAGCCGTCTTCAACCTCAAGGCACATGGGGAAAGGGTGTATGATGGAAGTGCCCTCCATATCTGGAAGAACAAAAGAAGATGAAGGAGGGGATGGAAATATCCACCTAAGGTATCATGAAATGAACCACTTCTTTATCTGAGGTATATGATACCAAGATATGGATCTATCATATATGATATGCAAGATCTGCAAAGAAGTGATGGCCTTTGTGAAAGGACCAAGAAAGAAGTACCCATCATTGGAGCAAGTGTTGCTGCCATGATAGGAGTATCTTTTGGTTTATTTCAGCCTAAAGGGCACGAAGTAGAGTTGTGAACTGCTATTTCATATTTTCCAATAGATAAAAACACTTTATTTTTGCATATTGTATGACAATGATGGCAATCAATAAAGTTGATGTTTCAATCTTAAAGATATGATCTTTGTGGCAATGCCTTGTTTATCTTGTGACACATGGTATGCATAAGATAAAATGATACCTAAAGTTATTGATAACTCAAACAGTCAAATTAGCATCAATCATGAGAAATTCATTTCTAGTTTCCATATGATGGATAAATCTAGACTCTTTTGGTTGGAGAACCAATAAGAGACATGAATATCTTGGAAATGATTAATCAATCTTCACCAATGGTAGTGGGAGAATGATTGTCCTATTAGGTATAATACATGTGATGTATTTACATACCTATTGGAACAAATGCTAATACTTCAAATGGTGTTTATAGAAATACCAATATGAATATATTGAAGTGTTCAAGATTATCATATATGAAGTGCAAATTTGGTAAAGTGTTAATTCTTGATGAGATCAATGAATGAAATACTTGGACCAAATGTTTGAGATCCTTATGAGTGATTATGATAGTGTATCATAGTGAACTCATGATTAAGGCATGGTGATGTCTAAATCAAGAAGGAATCATACTCTAAGGAGTTAGAGAATGATTATCAAATAACTGAATTCTTCTTAATAAAAGAATACCCCACACTAATAAAGGACATTAAGAATCACAAGGAGTTGTGAGTTCTTATATCCTTGACAGATACATCTCGATCATCTATATGATGAGTTGGTCATGTGATGATTCAACTATCTAGATGAATATGAGGAACCAAATTTTGAGTTATGGTTTATGACCATTACATCCTAAATGACATCCATGTGAACCATAAGGTATGACCTTGATGGTAGCACCCATTGGGATGAAATCCATAAGTGCGAATAAGTCTTAAGTGTTAAGACACATGCATAACATTTCGAAAAAGTATGATGCTTGTTGATTGCAACTTAATGACTAAGACATTTGGAATATGGATACTAAAACCACATTCCTATGAGGAATAAGACAAGGATGTGTACGCGACACAACCTATAAGGTTTATGAATCCACTAATGCAAATGAAGTCTATAAGTTACAATGGACTAATCAATGTGATTGATTGAGTACAAGCAACTCAGAATTGGATCTTTACTTTGATAATATAGTCAAAGGGTTTGACTGATATGTCAAAGATAAAGAAGGGATCTGTGATTTAGTGGGAGCGTATTCACATTCCACATATTGATGTGAAATGGAAATGTTCTAGAATGGAAATCCAAAAGTGGAAATTATCTTTAAGGAAGATAGAGAAGTTTTCTATGTGATAGGAATAGAGATCTATAGAGATAGTTCTCGAAATCCTCTTGACCAGAAAAGAGAAAGCATACATTGGCAATCTGTACCGAAGGGTTCAGTATCCGCAGATTCAGTGGGAGAAAACTTGTCCATGTTACATGGAGTTAGTATCCAAGGCCAAGTGTCCAATTCTTATGAAAAATGGGAACACTAAGAATAGATATGGATCTAATATGTATGCAATCATCCCATTATCTTGCATGGCAAGAACAAAATGCATTCATCATTTTGTATGTATGACATGGCAATTTGATGTGCTCATCCTGTTAACTCATATGTGAGAGATGACGAGTGGACGTCTGTCTGCTTCCAGTAAGGGTTACTGGAATACCATGAGAACTTGATAAGTACTTGTGAAGTACTAGTTCTATGGAGATAAGGAAGAGTTCAATGTAAAGAGTTACATTGATGCAAACTTCCGAAAAGGACAGAAAATTAATCGCAAAATATATATAGGATATATAAAAGTGAAAGTTTGTTGATAATTGGAAGTGTTCCAATGAATCCATTTAAAAGGAAATGCCGAGTATCTATGCATTAGAGAACATCAATGGATACTATATGGATCTGGAAGTTCATGAGATGAACTTAGAGATATTCTGGTCATTGATGACAAGTATGGAATCCTTGATAATGCAATGTGGCTAAAGGTTAGCAAAGGAATACTGGATCACATATTACGGCAACTCCATCTCATACATGTGACGTACAACGAAGAGATGTGAGACATGCAATTTATACTGACTTTGGCAAGGTGTTGCCATTACTCACTATATTGGCACTAGAGCACAGTAACATGTGGGACATGTTTGAAGATCACTATGAATATGATTCAAGGGTGATTGGCTCGCAGTGCAAGTGGGAGTCTATTGGTATGTATGCCCTGAGAGCCAATCATGGGATGATTGGTGGGATACATTAAGATTGATTTGATAAACATCAAAGGAAAGCTTCTAATTCTTTCTGGTTCAGTCATATGAGATAGTGATAGAATAGATTGAATGTCTAGAGAATGATAGTACTCAATGACATATGCCTTCAGGTTCATGACCTGAACGATGAGATTATACAGATGCTAAGAGTTTGTACATTCTTGTCATATCCCTAGTCAGATGTCATTGTGGAAGGTAGATAGACAGCAATGACACACAAGACTAGATTGTGGTGTTGGTTGATGACAAAATCTCATTAGTCATGATATAGAGATATCAAACCAAACACATAGGTACTTGTTAGAGAACAAGTGTACCAGACAGACCCACCGTGAGTTTGACACATGGAACCATGACATGGTAGTCACAGTCAGTACTCACAGTGATGGTGGTGAGTGTGATTCTTTGACCTGAAATCACTACACTCAACACATGTCATTGGGCACACTTTGACATCATCAAACGCAGTCCTGAAACATGGGTTGTTATAAAGGTGATGATTGGGTGGCTTTGATACATGGGGCTTTTGAGGGGTGAGTGATAGATATGGGATTTGTCCCTCCTGAGGGAGTTTGATATCCAAGGCCATTTGATGAGTAGGATTGAAATAGGCATGCGCACACATGTGTGAATCAGTATGTGATATTGATGTCATACATATCTTGTTCAATCTACTCTGAGATCAAGAAAGTGAATGAACGTTGATAGGATGATTGTTCCATGTCTCGAGTTCATTTGGGATATCAGTGACAAAGGAATTATACATTCGCTGTAACACCATTCATGGATTGTAGGATTGAAAGTTGTTCTCCAACTTTCTACTTTCATTTGGGTAGCACTGATGTGTGACTAAGCACCACTCTTTGCTTGTGAAGTCATAAGTGTTATGGACTTTCACTGCCAACATGAAATGGACCTGCAGGGTCACACACATAGGATTTAACCTGGAAGAGGAGTTTTGTCCACAAACAATGTTTAGATTGATTACTAAAGGAGTTTAGTAGTTCAATTAAACACTCAATCAATTGATAGCTCAATGTCATAATGTTCAAGGTGTTGGACACATTGATTGGAGTATCGGATTAATTGAAATCGCAATTGAATGATTCTGCACAATCTGCACTCCCAACCGATCGGCTCATGAGATGATCCGATCGGCTGAGCTTGGTGAATCGGTCGGCTCAAGTGTTGAGTCGATCAGCTCAAGGACAGGGTGAACGATTGCTTCAAGTGTTGAAACGATCAGTTCAACTATTACAATCAGGCAAGTTGGGAAAGTCGGATTGGTGAGAATTTTCCTTGCGTTTCACTTGCCCAATTTGATTGGAACAAGGATTGGTATTTGATACCAATTAGAAAAAAAAGTTGGAAAGTCAATCGGGAACTGGTCAGGACCACAAACCGACCGGTTCAGAAAGTGAACCGACCGGCTCATGGGTCCCAACCGATGGGTTGAGTGTCAACCGACCGGCTCAGATCCCCAACCGACCGTTTCATAAATGAAACGATCGGTCCAGGTTGTGAGTTGGTTGTTTTGTGGAAAATCTCAAACCCTTCTACTCCTGCTTTTAGTCCCGCATTGCCCGGGATGGAGAACCTTGTCCCATGACCCTCCTATATATAGGGGTATTGGGGGCTTCTCAAAGGACAACTTAGTGCAACTAGTTGCTCTGCAAAGTTATTGTTCTCTCTGGTTTTGGTAACCGAGAGAGAGCCTGAGCAAGTGCTTCCCGCAAAGGGAGGTGCAGCAAGGGAAAGACAACTGCAGTTGCAACTGGAGGCAGGAGAGTGTGTTGGCGACTAGTACGTCAACAGGAGGGTGCGACTCCTTCCAACTCCATGTGGGACAAGGAGATTGGAGTTCCAGGTGGTCTGTGTGGACTACTTCAGAGGCGGGAGGTTTTTGCCGCTCAGGAGGACAAATGTCAACCCGACAGTCTGGTGTGACTTGTAGTCGTCAGTCCTAGTGCGACCAGGAGCTGCATAGACACCGTCCAAGACTGGAGGTGAAGACTGTGCAAGGCGTGAGGTATTGTCACCGAGCAAGCCTCGGGACAAGGTATGATTCCACAAACCATCCTTTCCTATTGTATAGACGTTGACGCGTTTCCTTGTTCTGGGTTTGGGGGAGAAAATTTTAGTTTCTGCTGCCTTCTCTACCTCCTCTAAAACCCAACAGTGGTATCAGAGCCACATTAATTGTTCTATATTTTAGGAATATCGATATGATCGATTTTGGTTTGTCACCTTTATTTATTGCATACGATGCGAATAAAATTGACTTTATGCATGTCCAATCCTAAATCCACAAATCCCAATTACATATATGATATGTATTATTAATGACTCAATACGCGTCACCCTTAAATGTGTTTTGTGGTGGATGTATAGTGTGGTTATGGCCAATAAACCCTATATGTGTATGGTTGTTTGTGGTTGCTTGCATCCCGGTCTGTGCACCGATCTTCCCTCTCCTATTCCTGATGTAACTCAAAATAATTTGAGATTCGTTCCTACCTTTGCTCCCCCCGAATGAAACTCGGGGTTTCCCTTTTAAGCAATGTAAAATTAGGATAGATTTTATTTCCTGTTATGTCAAAGAACGGAGGCCATCCCGACGATAGCTGAAACGATCAGTTCAAGGCGTGAACCGATCGGTTGACGTTCCAGACGATTGGTTCAAGGAGTGAGCCGATCGGTTGATGACGGGTTCGAGGCACGAGACGAGCGGGTGGCGGCCATGAAAAGATGCACGATGACTAGGCGAACTGATCGGTTGGAGGAGCCAACCGATTGGCTAGTGGCACCCAGACGACTGGGCCAGAATGAGCAAGTCAATCATATGATGAGTTGATCTACTCTGAAGGCAAAGCACAGAGTTCATCTTGTACAGGTTGCATGTGATGTAGACCTAGATGACAGTGATTCCTCTTGGCTTGAGGAATCACATTAGGATGGCCATAATCATCGCTTTAATCATTTTGCATGTTTTCTGTTGGATATAGCATGTATATGATACATACTATGTATTGTGGTGATTGGATATGTATATGTATATAAAAACCAAATCCCTCATTAAATATTAAGTTTTAGATGCCTTCCAAATGTGACACACGTGAAAAGCTTGATCGACCAAGTGTGGGCACGCCCAAGCGTGGTGCACCGTCTATCTCGTGGAAGCGTGAAGGTTGAATGTGTGGGTCTACCCAAGCACGGTGCATATTCATCGTGTTGGCTTTGGGTCAGACTTAACAAGGTGACCTAGATAGGATCTAGCACCTTAAGGCATGGAGATGCTCATGGAAAGGAGTTGCATATGACATCTTATCAAGAGTTGCATATGATGCAATTGGCAAGAGTTGCCTACCTAAGAGATCTAAGTTGTGGGTGACAACCCAAGTTGGTCCATGACGTAGAGGATTTTAGGATCTTGCCCACTAGAAGGTTGTACGCTGCAATCTTCCGAATTGATGGTGAGGGCTATCAATTTGAACTAAAATAGTGGGAGCCATAATTAATTAAAGGCCTAATTATATTGTCAATGTTTCAAATCAACCAAATAAGTCAAAATGAGTTTTTGGACTAAAATTGCATATATTTCCTTTTGTTAAAATAAATGGTTAATCAACAAATCACTTTATTTGCGATCGATCTTTGAGATCAACAAATTAAATGGGAATAATTCCACGACTGGTTAGGATGATGAGAAATGTTCTCAAAGAGCGAAAGCTCCAAGTCCTAGTTATACCAGAACCAGATGAACTCGATCCCACCATATCGATGGCTGAAAGTATGCTTATGGAAGCATACTGAGGATGACATTGATGAGGAGTGCTTAATGTTGTGTTCTCTGAACTATGAGTTGCAGAGACAACATGAGACATATGATGTCTCAAGGACACTGTCCTAGTATGTCATGACAGAAGGAGATCCAGTAAGGTATTCACACACTCAATATGATTGGGTATGTGGAAAACTTGACTAAGAAGAATTTCCTCTGAGCCAAGAGTTGGCTATTGGTATGATACTGCAAATGTTGCGAGAATCATACAATTCATGATAAGCTGCAACATGAACAACTTTGACAAGCATTGACAGAGTTGTTGGACATGTTGTGGACAGTAGAGGCAATTATGAAGAAAGACAAACCCTAATGTTTGATATGATCAATGAAGGGTAAATCTTAAGGGTAAGGGCAAGGGCAAAGCTAAGAAGTGTTCTGATGCTAGCCAACAGCCTAAGCCGTCTTCAACCTCAAGGCACATGGGGAAAGGGTGTATGAGGGAAGTGCCCTCCATATCTGGAAGAACAATAGAAGATGAAGGAGGGGATGGAAATATCCACCTAAGGTATCATGAAATGAACCACTTCTTTATCTGAGGTATATGATACCAAGATATGGATCTATCATATATGATATGCAAGATCTACAAAGAAGTGATGGCCTTTGTGAAAGGACCAAGAAAGAAGTACCCATCATTGGAGCAAGTGTTGCTGCCATAGATAGGAGTATCTTTCAGTTTATTTCAGCCTTAAGGGCATGAAGTAGAGTTGTGAACTACTATTTCATATTTGCCAATAGATAGAAACACTTTATTTTTGCATATTGTATGACAATGATGGCAATCAATAAAGTTGATGCTTCAATCTTAAAGATATGATCTTTGTGGCAATGCCTTATTTAGCTTGTGACACATGGTATGCATAAGATAAAACGATACCTAAAGTTATTGATAACTCAAACAGTCAAATTAGCATCAATCATGAGAAATTTATTTCTAGTTTCCATATGATGGATAAATCTAGACTCTTTTGGTTGGAGAACTAGTAAGAGACATGAATATCTTGGACATGATTAATCAAACTTCACTAATGGTTGATGACAAAATCTCATTAGTCATGATATAGAGATATCAAACCAAACACATAGGTACTTGTTAGAGAACAAGTGTACCGGACAGACCCACCGTGAGTTTGACACATGGAACCATGACATGGTAGTCACAGTTAGTACTCACAGTGATGGTGGTGAGTGTGATTCTTTGACCTGAAATCACTACACTCAACACATGTCGTTGGGCACACTTTGACATCATCAAACGCAGTCCTGAAACATGGGTTGTTATAAAGGTGATGATTGGGTGTCTTTGACACATGGGGCTTTTGAGGGGTGAGTGATATATATGGGATTTGTCCCTCCTGAGGGAGTTTGATATCCAAGGCGACTTGATGAGTAGGATTGAATTAGGCATGTGCACGCATGTGTGAATCAGTATGTGATATTGATGTCATACATATCTCGTTCAATCTACTCTGAGATCAAGAAAGTGAATGAACGTTGACAGGATGACTGTTCCATGCCTCGAGTTCATTCGAGATATCAGTGACAAAGGAATTATACATTCACTATAACACCATTCATGGATTGTAGGATTGAAAGTTATTCTCCAACTTTCTACTTTCACTTGGGTAGCACTGATGTGTGACTAAGCACCGCTCTTTGCTTGTGAAGTCATAAGTGTTATGGACTTTCACTGCCAACGTGAAATGGACCTGCAGGATCACACACATAGGATTTAACCTGGAAGAGGAGTTTTGTCCACAAACAATGTTTAGATTGATTACTAAAGGAGTTTAGTAGTTCAATTAAACACTCAATCAATTGATAGCTCAATGTCATAATGTTCAAGGTATTGGACACATTGATTGGAGTATCAGATTGATTGAAATCGCAATTGACTGATTCTGCACAATCTGCATTCCCAACCGATCGGCTCATGAGATGAACCGATCGGATGAGCTTGGTGAATCGGTCGGCTCAAGTGTTGAGTCGATCGGCTCAAGGACAGGGTGAACAATTGCTTCAGGTGTTGAAACGATCAGTTCAACTGTTGCAACTGGGCAAGTTGGGAAAGTAGGATTGGTGAGAATTTTCCTTGCGTTTCACTTGCCCAATTTGATTGGAACAAGGATTGGTATTTGATACCAATTAGAAACAAAAGTTGGAAAGTCAACCGGGAACTGGTCAGGACCACGAACCGACCGGTTCAGAAAGTGAACTGACCTGCTCATGGGTCCCAACCGATCGGTTGAGTATCAACCGACCGGCTCAAATCCCCAACTGATCGTTTTAGAAATGAAACGATCGGTTCAGGTTGCGAGTTGGTTGTTTTGTGGAAAATCTCGAACCCTTCTACTCCTGCTTTTAGTCCTGCATTGCCCGGGATGGAGAACCCTGTCCCATGACCCTCCTATATATAGGGGTATTGGGGGCTTCTCAAAGGACAACTTAGTGCAACCAGTTGCTCTACAAAGTTGTCGTTCTCTCTGGTTTTGGTAACTGAGAGAGAGCCCGAGAAAGTGCTTCCCGCAAAGGGAGGTGTAGTAAGGGAAAGACAACTGTAGTTACAACTGGAGGCAGGAGAGTGTGTTGGCGACTAGTACGTCAATAGGAGGGTGCGACTCCTTCCAACTCCTTGTGGGACAAGGAGAGTGGAGTTCCAGGTGGTCTGTGTGAACTACTTCAGAGGCGGGAGGTTTCTACCGATCAGGAGGACAACTGTCAACCCGACAGTCCGGTGTGACTTGGAGTCGTCAGTCCCGGTGCGACTAGGAGCTACACAGACACCGTCCAAGACCGGAGGTGAAGACCGCGCAAGGCGCGAGGTATTTTCACCGAGAAAGCCTCGGGACAAGGTATGATTCCACAAACCATCCTTTCCTATTGTATAGACGTTGACGCATTTCCTTGTTCTTGGTTTGGGGGAGAAAATTTTTGTTTCCGCTGCCTTCTCTGCCTCCCCTAAAACCCAACAGTGGTATCAGAGCCACGTCAACTGTTCTATATTTTAGGAATATCAATATGATCGATTTTGGTTTGTCGCCTTTATTTATTGCATACGATGTGAATAAAATTGTCTTTATGCATGTCCAATCCAAAATCCACAAATCCCAATTACATATATGATATGTATTATTAATGCACTCGATACGCGTCGCCCTTAAACGAGTTTTGTGGTGGATGTATAGCGTGGTTATGGCCAATAAACCCTATCCGTGCATGGTTGTTTTTGGTTGCTTGCATCTCGGTCTATGCACCGATCTTCCCTCTCCTATTCCTGATGTAACTCGAAATAATTTGAGATTCTTTCCTACCTTTGCTCGCCCCGAATGAAACTCGGGGTTTCCCTTTTAAGCAATGTAAAATTAGGAAAGATTTTATTTCCTGTTATGTCGAAGAACGGAGGCCATCCTGACGACAGCTAAAATGATCGGTTCAAGGCGTGAACTGATCGGTTGACATTCCAGACGATCAGTTCAAGGAGTGAGCTGATCGGTTGATGACCGGTTCGAGGAGTGAGACGAGTGGGTGGCGGCCATGAAGAGATGCACGATGAACAGGCAAACCGATCGGTTGGAGGAGCCAACCGATTGGCTGGTGGCACCCAGACGACCGGGCCAGAACGAGCAAGTCAATCATATGATGAGTTGATCTACTTCGAAGTCAAAGCACAGAGTTCATCTTGTACAGGTTGCATGTGCTGTAGATATAGATGACCGTGATTCCTCTTGGCTCGAGGAATCACATTAGGATGGCCATAAACGTCACTTTTATGATTTTGCATGTTTTCTGTTGGATATAGCATGTATATGATACATACTATGTATTGTGGTGATTGGATATGTATATGTATATAAAAACCAAATCCCTCATTAAATATTAAGTTTTAGATGCCTTCCAAATGCGACACACATGAAAAGCTTGATCGACCAAGTGTGGGCACGCCCAAGCGTGGTGCACCATCTATCTCATGGAAGCGTGAAGGACGAATGTGTGGGTATGCCCAAGTAGGGTGCATATTCATCGTGTTGGCTTTGGGTCAGACTTAACAAGGTGACCTAGATAGGATCTAGCACCTTGAGGCATGGAGATGCTCATGGCAAGGAGTTGCATATGACATCTTATCAAGAGTTGCATATGATGCAATTGTCAAGAGTTTCCTACCTAAGAGATCTAAGTTGTGGGTGACAACCCAAGCTGGTCCATGACTTAGAGGATTTTAGGATCTTGCCCACCAGAAGGTTGTACGCTACAATCTTCCGAATTGATGGTGAGGGCTATCAATTTGAACTAAAATAGTGGGAGCGATAATTAATTAAAGGACTAATTATATCGTCAACGTTTCAAATCAATCAAATAAGTCAAAAAGAGTTTTTGGACTAAAATTGCATATATTTCCTTTTGTTAAAATAAATGGTTAATCAACAAATCACTTTATTTGCGATCGGTCTTTGAGATCAACAAATTAAATGGGAATAATTCCACGACTGGTTAGGATGATGAGAAATGTTCTCAAAGGGCAAAAGCTCCAAGTCCTAGTTATACCAGAACCAGATGAACTCGATCCCACCATATCAATGGCTGAAAGTATGCTTATGGAAGCATACCGAGGATGACATTGATGAGGAGTGCTTAATGTTGTGTTCTCTGAACTATGAGTTACAGAGACAACATGACACATATGATGTCTCAAGGACACTGTCCTAGTATGTCATGACAGAAGGAGATCTAGTAAGGTATTCACACACTCAATATGATTGGGTATGTGGAAAACCTGACTAAGAAGGATTTCCTCTGAGCCAAGAGTTGGCTATTGGTATGATACTACAAATGTTGTGAGAATCATACAATTCATGATAAGCTGCAACATGAACAACTTTAACAAGCGTTGACAGAGTTGTTAGACATGTTGAGGACAGTAGAGGCAATTATGAAGAAAGACAAACCCTAATGTTTGATATGATCAATGAAGGGTAAATCTTAAGGGTAAGGGAAAGGGCAAAGCTAAGAAGTGTTATGATGCTAGCCAGCATCCCAAGCCGTCTTCAACCTCAAGGTACATGGGGAAAGGGTGTTTGAGGGAAGTGCCCTCCATATCTGGAAGAACAAAAGAAGATGAAGGAGGGGATGGAAATATCCACCTAAGGTATAATGAAATGAACCACTTCTTTATCTGAGGTATATGATACCAAGATATGGATCTATCATATATGATATGCAAGATCTGCAAAGAAGTGATGGCCTTTGTGAAAGGACCAAGAAAGAAGTACCCATCATTCGAGCAAGTGTTGCTGCAATAGATAGGAGTATCTTTCAGTTTATTTCAGCCTAAAGGGCACGAAGTAGGGTTGTGAACTGCTATTTCATATTTGCCAATAGATAGAAACACTTTATTTTTGCATATTGTATGACAATGATGGAAATCAATAAAGTTGATGCTTCAATCCTAAAGATATGATCTTTGTGGCAATGCCTTGTTTATCTTGTGATACATGGTATGCATAAGATAAAATGATACCTAAAGTTATTGATAACTCAAATAGTCAAATTAGCATCAATCATGAGAAATTCATTTCTAGTTTCCATATGATGGATAAATCTAGACTCTTTTGGTTGGAGAACTAGTAAGAGACATGAATATCTTGGACATGATTAATCAATCTTCACTAATGGTAGTGGGATAATGATTGTCCTATTAGGTATAATACATGTGATGTATTTACATACCTATTAGAACAAATGCTAATACTTCAAATGGTGTTTAGAGAAATACCAATATGAATATCTTGAAGTGTTCAAGATTATCATAGATGAAGTGCAAATTTGGTAAAGTGTTAATTCTTGATGAGATCAATGAATGAAATACTTGGACCAAATGTTTGAGATCCTTATGAGTGATTATGATAGTGTATCATAGTGAACTCATGATTTAGGCACGGTGATGTCTAAATCAAGAAGGAATCATACTCTAAGGAGTTAGAGAATGATTATCAAATAATTGAGTTCTTCTTAATAAAAGAATACCCCACACTAATAAAGGACATTAAGAATCAGAAGGAGTTGTGAGTTCTTATATCCTTGACAGATACATCTCGATCATCTATATGATGAGTTGGTCATGTGATGAGTCAACTATCTAGATGAATATGAGGAACCAAATTTCGAGTTATGGTTTATGACCATTACATCCTAAATGACATCCATGTGAACCATAAGGTATGACCTTGATGGTAGCACCCATTGGGATGAAATCCATAAGTGCGAATAAGTCTTAAGTGTTAAGACACATGGATAACATTTCGAAAAAGGATGATGCTTGTTGATTGCAACTTAATGACTAAGACATTTGGCATATCGATACTAAAACCGCATTCCTATGA
Organism: Alisma plantago-aquatica; assembly: GCA_963693085.1. Classification (NCBI taxonomy): domain Eukaryota; kingdom Viridiplantae; phylum Streptophyta; class Magnoliopsida; order Alismatales; family Alismataceae; genus Alisma; species Alisma plantago-aquatica. The sequence continues at coordinate 877,190,187 of OY856412.1, read as the reverse complement.
GGAATAAGACAAGGATGTGTACGTGACACAACCTATAAGGTTTATGAATCCACTAATGCAAATGAAGTCTATAAGTTACAATGGACTAATCAATGTGATTGATTGAGTACAAGCAACTCAGAATTGGATCTTTACTTTGATAATATAGTCAAAGGGTTTGACTGATATGTCAAAGATAAAGAAGGGATCTGTGATTTAGTGGGAGCGTGTTCACATTCCACATATTGATGTGAAATAGAAATGTTCTAGAATGGAAATACAAAAGTGGAAATTATCTTTAAGGAAGATAGAGAAGTTTCCTATGTGATAGGAATAGAGATCTATAGAGATAGTTCTCAAAAACCTCTTGACCAGAAAAGAGAAAGCATACATTGGCAATCTGTACTGAAGGGTTCAGTATGCACAGATTCAGTGGGAGAAAACTTGTCCATGTTACATGAAGTTAGTATCCCAAGGCCAAGTGTCCAATTCTTATGAAGAATTGGAACACTAAGAATAGATATGGATCTATCATGTATACAATCATCCCATTATCTTGCATGGCAAGAACAAAATGCATTAATCATCTTGTATATATGACATGGCAATTTGATGTGCTCATCCTGTTAACTCGTATGTGAGACATGACGAGTGGATGTCTGTCTGCTTCCAGTAAGGGTTACTGGAATACCATGAGAACTTGATAAGTACTTGTGAAGTACTAGTTCTATGGAGATAAGGAAGAGTTCAATGTAAAGAGTTACATTGATGCGAACTTCCAAAAAGGACAGAAAATTAATCTCAAAATATATATAGGATATATAAAAGTGAAAGTTTGTTGATAATTGGAAGTGTTCCAATGAATCCATTTAAAAGGAAATGCCGAGTATCTATGCGTTAGAGAATAGAAATGGATACTATATGGATCTGGAAGTTCATGAGATGAACTTATAGATATTCCGGTCATGGATGACAAGTATGGAATCCTTGATCATGCAATGTGGCTAAGGTTAGGAAAGGGATACTGGATCACATATTACGGCAACTCCATCTCATATGTGTGACGTACAATGAAGAGATGTGAGACATGAAATTTATACTGACTTTGGCAAGGTGTTGCCATTACTCACTATATTGGCACTAGAGCACAGTAACATGTGGGACATGTTTGAAGATCACTATGAATATGATTCAAGGGTGATTGGCTCGCAGTGCAAGTGGTAGTCTATTGGTATGTATGCCCTGAGAGCCAATCATGGGATGATTGGTGGGATACATTAAGATTGATTTGATAAACATCAAAGGCAAGCTTCCAATTCTTTCTGGTTCAGTCATATGAGATAGTGATAGAACAGATTGAATGTCTAGAGAAGTGATAGTACTCAATGACGTATGCCTTCAGGTTCATGACCTGAACGATGAGATCATACGGATGCTAAGAGTTTGTACATTCTTGTCATGTCCCTAGTCGGATGTCATTGTGCAAGGTAGATAGACAACAATGACACACAAGACTAGATTGTGGTGTTGGTTGATGATAGAATCTCATTAGTCATGATATAGAGATATCAAACCAAACACATAGGTACTTGTTAGAGAACAAGTGTACCAGATAGACCCACCGTGAGTTTAACACATGGAACCATGACATGGTAGTCACATTCAGTACTCACAGTGATGGTGGTGAGTGTGATTCTTTGACCTGAAATCACTACACTCAACACATGTCGTTGGGCACCCTTTGACATCATCAAACGCAGTCCTGAAACATGGGTTGTTATAAAGGTGATGATTGGGTGGCTTTGACACATGGGGCTTTTGAGGGGTGAGTGATAGATATGGGATTTGTCCCTCCTGAGGGAGATTGATATCCAAGGCCACTTGATGAGTAGGATTGAAATAGGCGTGCGCACGCATGTGTGAATCAATATGTGATATTGATGTCATACATATCTTGTTCAATCTACTCTGAGATCAAGAAAGTGAATGAACGTTGACAGGATGACTGTTCCATGCCTCGAGTTCATTCAGGATATCAGTGACAAAGGACTTATACATTTGCTGTAACACCATTCACAGATTGTAGGATTGAAAGTTGCTCTCCAACTTTCTACTTTCACTTGGGTAGCACTGATGTGTGACTAAGAACCGCTCTTTGCTTGTGAAGTCATAAGTGTTATGGAATTTCACTGTCAATGTGAAATGGACCTGTAGGATCACATACATAGGATTTAACCTGGAAGAGGAGTTTTGTCCACAAACAATGTTTAGATTGATTACTAAAGGAGTTTATTAGTTCAATTAAACACTCAATCAATTGATAGCTCAATGTCATAATGTTCAAGGTGTTGGACACATTAATTGGAGTATCAGATTGATTGAAATCGCAATTGAGTGATTCTGCACAATCTGCACTCCCAACCGATCGGCTCATGAGATGAACCGATCGGCTGAGCTTGGTGAACCGGTCGGCTCAAGTGTTGAGCCGATCGGCTCAAGGACAGGGTGAACGATTGCTTCAAGTGTTGAAACGATCGGTTCAACTGTTGCAACCGGGCAAGTTGGGAAAGTAGGATTGGTGAGAATTTTCCTTGCATTTCACTTGCCCAATTTGATTGGAACAAGGATTGGTATTTGATACCAATTAGAAACAAAAGTTGGAAAGTCAATCGGGAATTGGTCAGGACCACGAATCGACCGGTTCAGAAAGTGAACCGACTGGCTCATGGGTCCCAACCGATCGGTTGAGTCTCAACCGACCGGCTCAGATCCCTAACCGACCGTTTTAGAAATGAAACGATCGGTTCAGGTTGCGAGTTGGTTGTTTTTTTGGAAAATCTCAAACCCTTCTACTCCTGCTTTTAGTCCCGCATTGCCCGGGATGGAGAACCCTGTCCCATGACCCTCCTATATATAGGGGTATTGGGGGCTTCTCAAAGGACAACTTAGTGCAACTAGTTGCTCTGCAAAGTTGTCATTCTCTCAGGTTTTGGTAACCGAGAGAGAGCCCGAGCAAGTGCTTCCCGCAAAGGGAGGTGCAGTAAAGGAAAGACAACTGCAGTTGCAACTGGAAGCAGGAGAGTGTGTTGGCGACTAGTACGTCAACAGGAGGGTGTGACTCCTTCCAACTCCTTGTGGGACAAGGAGAGTGGAGTTTAAGGTGGTCCGTGTGGACTACTTCAGAGGCGGGAGTTGTTTGCCGCTCAGGAGGACAACTGTCAACCCGACAGTCCGATGTGACTTGGAGTTGTCAGTCCCGGTGTGACCAGGAGCTGCACAGACACTTCCAAGAGTGGAGGTGAAGACCGCACAAGGCGCGAGGTATTGTCGCCGAGCAAGCCTCGGGACAAGGTATGATTCCATAAAACATCCTTTCCTATTGTATAGACATTGACGCGTTTCCTTATTCTGGGTTTGGGGGAGAAAATTTTTGTTTCCACTGCCTTCTCTGCCTCCCCTAAAACCCAACAGTGGTATCAGAGCCACGTCAATTGTTCTATATTTTAGGAATATCGATATGATCGATTTTGGTTTGTCTCCTTTATTTATTGAATATGAAGCGAATAAAATTGTCTTTATGCATGTCCAATCCTAAATCCACAAATCCCAATTGCATATATGATATGTATTATTAATGCACTCGATACGCGTCGCCCTTAAACGAGTTTTGTGGTGGATGTATAGCGTGGTTATGGCCAATAAACCCTATCTGTGTATGGTTGTTTTTGGTTGCTTGCATCTCGGTCTGTGCACCGATCTTCCCTCTCCTATTCCTGATGTAACTCGAAATAATTTGAGATTCTTTCCTACCTTTGCTCCCCCCGAATGAAACTCGGGGTTTCCCTTTTAAGCAATGTAAAATTTGGATAGATTTTAATTCTTGTTATGTCGAAGAAAAGAGGCCATCTTGACGACAACTGAAATGATCGGTTCAAGGCGTGAAACGATCGGTTGACGTTCCAGACGACCAGTTCAAGGAGTGAGCCGATCGGTTGATGACCGGTTCGAGGAGCGAGATGAACGGGTGGCGTCCATGAAGAGATGCACGATGACCAGGTGAACCGAACGGTTGGAGGAGCCGACCGATTGGCTGGTGGCACCCAGACGACCGGGCCAGAACGAGGAAGTCAATCATATGATGAGTTGATCTACTTCGAAGGCAAAGCACAAAGTTCATCTTGTACAGGTTGCATGTGATGTAGACCTAGATGATCGTGATTCCTCTTGGCTCGAGGAATCACATTAGGATGACCATAATCATCACTTTTATCGTTTTGTATGTATTCTGTGGGATATAGCATGTATATGATACATACTATGTATTGTGGTGATTGGATATGTATATGTATATAAAAACCAAATCCCTCATTAAATATTAAGTTTTAGATGCCTTCCAAATGCGACACACATGAAAAGCTTGATCGACCAAGTGTGGGCACGCCCAAGCGTGGTGCACCGTCTATCTCATGGAAGCGTGAAGGACGAATGTGTGGGTATGCCCAAGCAGGGTGCACATTCATCGTGTTGGCTTTGGGTCAGACTTAACAAAGTGACCTAGTAGGATCTAGCACCTTGAGGCATGGAGATGCTCATGGCAAGGAGTTGCATATGACATCTTATCAAGAGTTGCATATGATGCAATTGGAAACAGTTTCCTACCTGAGAGATCTAAGTTGTGGGTGACAGCCCAAGCTGGTCCATGACTTAGAGGATTTTAGGATCTTGCCCACCAGAAGGTTGTACGCTGCAATCTTCCGAATTGATGGTGAGGGCTATCAATTTGAACTAAAATAGTGGGAGCGATAATTAATTAAAGGACTAATTATATCGTCAACGTTTCAAATCAATCAAATAAGTCAAAAAGAGTTTTTGGACTAAAATTGCATATATTTCCTTTTGTTAAAATAAATGGTTAATCAACAAATCACTTTATTTGTGATCGGTCTTTGAGATCAACAAATTAAATGGGAATAATTCCATGACTGGTTAGGATGATGAGAAATGTTCTCAAAGAGCGAAAGCTCCAAGTCCTAGTTATACCAGAACCAAATGAACTCGATCCCACCATATCAATGGCTGAAAGTATGCTTGTGGAAGCATACCGAGGATGACATTGATGAGGAGTGCTTAATGTTGTGTTCTCTGAACTATGAGTTGCAGAGACAACATGAGACATATGATGTCTCAAGGACACTGTCCTAGTATGTCATGACAGAAGGAGATCTAGTAAGGTATTCACACACTCAATATGATTGGGTATGTGGAAAACCTGACTAAGAAGGATTTCCTCTGAGCCAAGAGTTGGCTATTATTATGATACTACAAATGTTGCGAGAATCATACAATTCATGATAAGCTGCAACATGAACAACTTTGACAAGCGTTGACAGAGTTGTTGGACATGTTGAGGACAGTAGAGGCAATTATGAAGAAAGACAAACCCTAATGTTTGATATGATCAATGAAGGGTAAATCTTAAGGGTAAGGGCAAGGGCAAAGCTAAGAAGTGTTCTGATGCTAGCCAGCAGCCCAAGCCGTCTTCAACCTCAAGGCACATGGGGAAAGGGTGTATGAGGGAAGTGCCCTCCATATATGGAAGAACAAAAGAAGACGAAGGAGGGGATGGAAATATCCACCTAAGGTATCATGAAATGAACCACTTCTTTATCTGAGGTATATGATACCAAGATATGGATCTATCATATATGATATGCAAGATCTGCAAAGAAGTGATGGCCTTTGTGAAAGGACCAAGAAAGAAGTACCCATCATTGGAGCAAGTGTTGCTGCCATAGATAGGAGTATCTTTCGGTTTATTTCAGCCTAAAGGGCACGAAGTAGGGTTGTGAACTGCTATTTCATATTTTCCAATAGATAGAAACATTTTTTTTTGCATATTGTATGACAATGATGGCAATCAATAAAGTTGATGCTTCAATCTTAAAGATATGAACTTTGTCGCAATGCCTTGTTTATCTTATGACACATGGTATGCATAAGATAAAATGATATGTATAGTTATTGATAACTCAAATAGTCAAATTAGCATCAATCATGAGAAATTCATTTCTAGTTTCCATATGATGGATAAATCTAGACTCTTTTGGTTGGAGAACTAGTAAGAGACATGAATATCTTGGACATGATTAATCAATCTTCACTAATGGTAGTGGGATAATGATTGTCCTATTAGGTATAATACATGTGATGTATTTACATACCTATTAGAACAAATGCTAATACTTCAAATGGTGTTTAGAGAAATACCAATATGAATATCTTGAAGTGTTCAAGATTATCATAGATGAAGTGCAAATTTGGTAAAGTGTTAATTATTGATGAGATCAATGAATGAAATACTTGGACCAAATGTTTGAGATCCTTATGAGTGATTATGATAGTGTATCATAGTGAACTCATGATTGAGGCACAGTGATGTCTAAATAGAGAAGGAATCATACTCTAAGGAGTTAGAGAATGATTATCAAATAACTGAGTTCTTCTTAATAAAAGAATACCCCACACTAATAAAGGACATTAAGAATCACAAGGAGTTGTGAGTTCTTATATCCTTGACAGATACATCTCGATCATCTATATGATGAGTTGGTCATGTGATGAGTCAACTATCAAGATGAATATGAGGAACCGAATTTTGAGTTATGGTTTATGACCATTACATCCTAAATGACATCCATGTGAACCATAAGGTATGACCTTGATGGTAGCACCCATTGGGATGAAATCCATAAGTGCGAATAAGTCTTAAGTGTTAAGACACATGGATAACATTTCGAAAAAGGATGATGCTTGTTGATTGCAACTTAATGACTAAGACATTTGGCATATGGATACTAAAACCGCATTCCTATGAGGAATAAGACAAGGATGTGTACGTGACACAACCTATAAGGTTTATGAATCCACTAATGCAAATGAAGTCTATAAGTTACAATGGACTAATCAATGTGATTGATTGAGTACAAGCAACTCAGAATTTGATCTTTACTTTGATAATATAGTCAAAGGGTTTGACTGATATGTCAAAGATAAATAAGGGATCTGTGATTTAGTGGGCGCGTGTTCACATTACACATATTGATGTGAAATGGAAATGTTCTAGAATGGAAATACAAAAGTGGAAATTATCTTTAAGGAAGATAGAGAAGTTTCCTATGTGATAGGAATAGAGATCTATAGAGATAGTTCTCAAAAACCTCTTGACCAGAAAAGAGAAAGCATACATTGGCAATCTGTACTGAAGGGTTCAATATGCACAGATTCAGTGGGAGAAAACTTGTCCATGTTACATGGAGTTAGTATCCCAAGGCCAAGTGTCCAATTCTTATGAAGAATGGGAACACTAAGAATAGATATGGATCTATCATGTATACAATCATCCCATTATCATGCATGGCAAGAACAAAATGCATTCATCATCTTGTATGTATGACATGGCAATTTGATGTGCTCATCCTGTTAACTTGTATGTGAGACATGACGAGTGGATGTCTCTCTGCTTCCAGTAAGGGTTACTGGAATACCATGAGAACTTGATAAGTACTTGTGAAGTACTAGTTCTATGGAGATAAGGAAGAGTTCAATGTAAAGAGTTACATGGATGCGAACTTCTGAAAAGGACAGAAAATTAATCGCAAAATATATATAGGATATATAAAAGTGAAAGTTTGTTGATAATTGGAAGTGTTCCAATGAATCCATTTAAAAGGAAATGCCGAGTATCTATGCGTTAGAGAACAACAATGGATACTATATGGATCTGGAAGTTCATGAGATGAACTTATAAATATTCCGGTCATTGATTACAAGTATGGAATCCTTGATCATGCAATGTGGCTAAAGGTTAGCAAAGGAATACTGGATCGCATATTATGGCAACTCCATCTCATACGTGTGACGTACAATGAAGATATGTGAGACATGCAATTTATACTGACTTTGGCAAGGTGTTGCCATTACTCACTATATTGGCACTAGAGCACAGTAACATGTGGGACATGTTTGAAGATCACTATGAATATGATTCAAGGGTGATTGGCTCGCAGTGCAAGTGGGAATCTGTTGGTATGTATGCCCTGAGAGCCAATCATGGGATGAGTGGTGGGATACATTTAGATTGATTTGATAAACATCAAAGGAAAGCTTCCAATTCTTTCTGGTTCAATCATATGAGATAGTGATAGAATAGATTGAATGTCTAGAGAATGACAGTACTCAATGATGTATGCCTTCTGGTTCATGACCTGAACGATGAGATCATACGAATGCTAAGAGTTTGTACATTCTTGTCATGTCCCTAGTTGGATGTCATTTTGGAAGGTAGATAGACAACAATGACACACAAGACTAGATTGTGGTGTTGGTTGATGACAGAATCTTATTAGTCATGATATAGAGATATCAAACCAAACAAATAGGTACTTGTTAGAGAACAAGTGTACCGGACAGACCCACTGTGAGTTTGACACATGGAACCATGACATGGTAGTCACAGTCAGTACTCACAATGATGGTGGTGAGTGTGATTCTTTGACCTAAAATCACTACACTCAACACATGTCGTTGGGCACACTTTGACATCATGAAACGCAGTCCTGAAACATGGGTTGTTATAAAGGTGATGATTGGGTGGCTTTGACACATGGGGCTTTTGAGGGGTGAGTGATAGAAATGGGATTTGTCCCTCCTGAGGGAGTTTGATATCCAAGGCCACTTGATGAGTAGGATTGAAATAGGCGTGCACACACATGTGTGAATCAGTATGTGATATTGATGTCATACATATCTCGTTCAATCTACTCTGAGATCAAGAAAGTGAATGAACGTTGACAGGATGACTGTTCCATGCCTCGAGTTCATTCAGGATATCAGTGACAAAGGAATTATACATTCGCTGTAACACCATTCACGGATTGTAGGATTGAAAGTTGTTCTCCAACTTTCTACTTTCACTTGGGTAGCACTGATGTGTGACTAAGCACCGCTCTTTGCTTGTGAAGTCATAAGTGTTATGGACTTTCACTGCCAATGTGAAATGGACCTGTAGGGTCACACACATAGGATTTAACCTGGAAGAGGAGTTTTGTCCACAAACAATGTTTAGATTGATTACTAAAGGAGTTTAGTAGTTCAATTAAACACTCAATCAATTGATAGGTCAATGTCATAATGTTCAAGGTGTTGGACACATTGATTGGAGTATCAGATTGATTGAAATCGCAATTGACTGATTATGCACAATCTGCACTCCCAACCGATAGGCTCATGAGATGAACCGATCGACTGAGCTTGGTGAACCGGTCGGCTCAAGTGTTGAGTCGATCGGCTCAAGGACAGGGTGAACGATTGCTTCAAGTGTTGAAACGATCGGTTCAACTGTTGCAACTGGGCAAGTTGGGAAACTAGGATTGGTGAGAATTTTCCTTGCATTTCACTTGCCCAATTTGATTGGAACAAGGATTGGTATTTGATACCAATTAGAAACAGAAGTTGGAAAGTCAATCGGGAACTGGTCAGGACCACGAACCGACCAGTTCAGAAAGTGAACCGATCGGCTCATGGGTCCCAACCGATCGGTTGAGTGTCAACCGACCGGCTCAGATCCCCAACCGATCGTTTTAGAAATGAAACGATCAGTTCAGGTTGCGAGTTGGTTGTTTTGTGGAAAATCTTGAACCCTTCTACTCCTGCTTTTAGTCCCGCATTGCCCGGGATGGAGAACCCTGTCCCTTGACCCTCCTATATATAGGGGTATTGGGGGCTTCTCAAAGGACAACTTAGTGCAACCAGTTGCTCTACACAGTTGTCATTCTCTCTGGTTTTGGTAACCGAGAGAGAGCCCGGGCAAGTGCTTCCCACAAAGGGAGGTGCAGTAAGGGAAAGACAACTACAGTTGTAACTGGAGGCAGGAGAGTGTGTTGGCGACTAGTACGTCAACAGGAGGGTGCAACTCCTTCCAACTCCTTTTGGGACAAGGAGAGTGGAGTTCCAGGTGGTCCGTGTGAACTACTTTAGTGGCGGGAGGTTTCTGACGCTCAGGAGGACAACTGTCAACCCGACAGTCTGGTGTGACTTGGAGTCGTCAGTCCCAGTGCGACCAAGAGCTGCACAGACACCGTCCAAGACCGGAGGTGAAGACCGCGCAAGGTGCGAGGTATTGTCACCGAGCAAGCCTCGGGACAAGGTATGATTCCACAAACCATCGTTTCCTATTGTATAGATGTTGACGCGTTTCTTTGTTTTGGGTTTGGGGGAGAAAATTTTTGTTTCTGCTGCCTTCTCTGCCTCCCCTAAAACCCAAGAGTGGTATCAGAGCCACGTCAACTGTTCTATATTTAGGAATATTGATATGATCGATTTTGGTTTGTCGCCTTTATTTATTGCATACGATGCGAATAAAATTGGCTTTATGCATGTCCAATCCTAAATCCACAAATCCCAATTACATATATGATATGTATTATTAATGCACTCGATGCGCGTCGCCCTTAAACAAGTTTTGTGGTAGATGTATAGTGTGGTTATGGCCAATAAACCCTATCTGTATATGGTTGTTTTTGGTTGCTTGCATCTCGGTCTGCGCACCGATCTTCCCTCTCCTATTACTGATGTAACTTGAAATAATTCGAGATTCTTTCCTACCTTTGCTCCCCCCGAATGAAACTCGGGGTTTCCCTTTTAAGCAATGTAAAATTAGGATAGATTTTATTTCCTGTTATGTCGAAGAACAGAGGCCATCCTGACGACACATGAAACGATCGGTTCAAGGCGTGAACCGATCGGTTGACGTTCCAGACGATCGGTTCAAGGAGTGAGCCGGTCGGTTGATGGCCGGTTCGAGGAGTGAGACGAGTGGGTAGCGGCCATGAAGAGATGCACGATGACCAGGCAAACGGATCGGTTGGAGGAGCCAACCGATTGGTTGGTGGCACCCAGACGACCGGGCCAGAACGAGAAAGTCAATCATATGATGAGTTGATCTACTCCGAAGGCAAAGCACAGAGTTCATATTGTACAGGTTTCATGTGATGTAGACCTAGATGACCGTGATTCCTCTTGGCTCGAGGAATCACATTAGGATGGCCATAATCATCTCTTTTATCGTTTTGCATGTTTTCTATGGGATATAGCATGTATATGATACATACTATGTATTGTGGTGATTGAATATGTATATGTATATAAAAACCAAATCCCTCATTAAATATTAAGTTTTAGATGCCTTCCAAATGAGACACACATGAAAAGCTTGATCGACCAAGTGTGGGCACGCCCAAGCGTGGTGCACCGTCTATCTCGTGGAAGCATGAAGGATGCATGTGTGGGTCTGCCCAAGCAGGGTGCATATTCATCGTGTTGGCTTTGGGTCAGACTTAACAAGGTGACCTAGATAGGATCTAGCACCTTGAGGCATGGAGATGCTCATGGAAAGGAGTTGCATATGACATCTTATCAAGAGTTGCATATGATGCAATTGGAAAGAGTTGCCTACCTGAGAGATCTAAGTTGTGGGTGACAGCCGAAGCTGGTCCATGACTTAGAGGATTTTAGGATCTTGCCCACTAGAAGGTTGTACGCTGCAATCTTCTGAATTGATGGTGAGGGCTATCAATTTGAACTAAAATAGTGGGAGTGATAATTAATTAAAGGCCTAATTATAGGGTAAGGGCAAGGGCAAAGCTAAGAAGTGTTCTGATGCTAGCCATCAGCCCCAGCCATCTTCAACCTCAAGGCACATGGGGAAAGGGTGTATGAGGGAAGTGCCCTCCATATCTGGAAGAACAAAAGAAGATGAAGGAGGGGATGGAAATATCCACCTAAGGCATCATGAAATGAACCACTTCTTTATCTGAGGTATATGATACCAAGATATGGATCTATCATATATGATATGCAAGATCTACAAAGAAGTGATGGCCTTTGTGAAAGGACCAAGAAAGAAGTACCCATCATTGGAGCAAGTGTTGCTGCCATAGATAGGAGTATCTTTCGGTTTATTTCAGCCTAAAGGGCACGAAGTAGAGTTGTGAACTGCTATTTCATATTTGCCAATAGATAGAAACACTTTATTTTTGCATATTGTATGACAATGATGGCAATCAATAAAGTTGATATTTCAATCTTAAAGATATGATCTTTGTGGCAATGCCTTGTTTATCTTGTGACACATGGTATGCATAAGATAAAATGATACCTAAAGTTATTGATAACTCAAACAGTCAAATTATCATCAATCATGAGAAATTCATTTCTAGTTTCCATATGATGGATAAATCTAGACTCTTTTGGATGGAGAACTAGTAAGAGACATGAATATCTTGGACATGATTAATCAATCTTCACTAATGGTAGTGGGAGAATGATTGTCCTATTAGGTATAATACATGTGACGTATTTACATACCTATTGGAACAAATGCTAATACTTCAAATGGTGTTTAGAGAAATACCAATATGAATATCTTGAAGTGTTCAAGATTATCATAGTGAAGTGAAAATTTGGTAAAGTGTTAATTCTTGATGAGATCAATGAATGAAATACTTGGACCAAATGTTTGAGATCCTTATGAGTGATTATGATAGTGTATCATAGTGAACTCATGATTAAGGCATGGTGATGTCTAAATCAAGAAGGAATCATACTCTAAGGAGTTAGAGAATGATTAGCAAATAATCGAATTCTTCTTAATAAAAGAATACCCCACACTAATAAAGGACATTAAGAATCACAAGGAGTTGTGAGTTCTTATATCCTTGACAGATACATCTCGATCATCTATATGATGAGTTGGTCATGTGATGAGTCAACTATCTAGATGAATATGAGGAACCAAATTTCGAGTTATGGTTTATGACCATTACATCCTAAATGACATCCATGTAAACCATAAGGTATGAACTTGATGGTAGCACCCATTGGGATGAAATCCATAAGTGCGAATAAGTCTTAAGTGTTAAGACACATGGATAACATTTCGAAAAAGGATGATGCTTGTTGATTGCAACTTAATGACTAAGATATTTGGCATATGGATACTAAAACTGCATTCCTATGAGGAATAAGAAAAGGATGTGTACATGACACAACCTATAAGGTTTATGAATCCACTAATGCAAATGAAGTCTATAAGTTATAATGGACTAATCAATGTGATTGATTGAGTACAAGCAACTCATAATTGGATCTTTACTTTGATAATATAGTCAAAGGGTTTGACTGATATGTCAAAGATAAAGAAGGGATCTGTGATTTAGTGGGAGTGTGTTCACATTCCACATATTGATGTGAAATGGAAATGTTCTAGAATGGAAATCCAAAAGTGGAAATTATCTTTAAGGAAGATAGAGAAGTTTCCTATGTGATAGGAATAGAGATCTATAGAGATAGTTCTCGAAAACCTCTTAACCAAAAAAGGGAAAGCATACATTGGCAATCTGTACTGAAGGGTTCAGTATGCATAGATTCAATGGGAGAAAACTTGTCCATGTTACATGGAGTTAGTATCCCAAGGCCAAGTGTCCAATTCTTATGAAGAATGGGAACACTAAGAATAGATATGGATCTATCATGTATACAATCATCCCATTATCTTGCATGGCAAGAACAAAATGCATTCATCATCTTGTATGTATGACATGGCAATTTGATGTGCTCATCCTGTTAACTCGTATGTGAGACATGACGAGTGGATGTCTGTCTGCTTCTAGTAAGGGTTACTGGAATACCATGAGAACTTGATAAGTACTTGTGAAGTACTAGTTCTATGGAGATAAGGAAGAGTTCAATGTAAAGAGTTACATTGATGCGAACTTCCGAAAAGGATAGAAAATTAATCGCAAAATATATATAGGATATATAAAAGTGAAAGTTTGTTGATAATTGGAAGTGTTCCAATGAATCCATTTAAAAGGAAATGCCGAGTATCTATGCGTTAGAGAACAACAATGGATACTATATGGATCTGGAAGTTCATGAGATGAACTTATAGATATTCCGGTCATTGATTACAAGTATGGAATCCTTGATCATGCAATGTGGCTAAAGGTTAGCAAAGGAATACTGGATCGCATATTATGGCAACTCCATCTCATACGTGTGACGTACAACGAAGAGATGTGAGACATGGAATTTATACTGACTTTGGCAAGGTGTTTCCATTACTCACTATATTGGCACTAGAGCACAGTAACATGTGGGACATGTTTGAAGATCACTATGAATATGATTCAAGGGTGATTGGCTCGCAGTGCAAGTGGGAGTCTGTTGGTATGTATGCCCTGAGAGCCAATCATGGGATGATTGGTGGGATACATTAAGATTGATTTGATAAACATCAAAGGAAAGCTTCCAATTCTTTCTGGTTCAGTCATATGAGATAGTGATAGAATAGATTGAATGTCTAGAGAATGACAGTACTCAATGATGTATGCCTTCTGGTTCATGACCTGAACGATGAGATCATACGAATGCTAAGAGTTTGTACATTCTTGTCATGTCCCTAGTTGGATGTCATTTTGGAAGGTAGATAGACAACAATGACACACAAGACTAGATTGTGGTGTTGGTTGATGACAGAATCTCATTAGTCATGCTATAGAGATATCAAACCAAATAAATAGGTACTTGTTAGAGAACAAGTGTACCGGACAGACCCACTGTGAGTTTGACACATGGAACCATGACATGGTAGTCACAGTTAGTACTCACAATGATGGTGGTGAGTGTGATTCTTTGACCTAAAATCACTACACTCAACACATGTCGTTGGGCACACTTTGACATCATGAAATGCAATCCTGAAACATGGGTTGTTATAAAGGTGATGATTGGGTGGCTTTGACACATGGGGCTTTGGAGGGGTGAGTGATAGAAATGGGATTTGTCCCTCCTGAGGGAGTTTGATATCCAAGGCCACTTGATGAGTAGGATTGAAATAGGCGTGCACACACATGTGTGAATCAGTATGTGATATTGATGTCATACATATCTCGTTCAATCTACTCTGAGATCAAGAAAGTGAATGAACGTTGACAGGATGACTGTTCCATGCCTCGAGTTCATTCAGGATATCAGTGACAAAGGAATTATACATTCGCTGTAACACCATTCACGGATTGTAGGATTGAAAGTTGTTCTCCAACTTTCTACTTTCACTTGGGTAGCACTGATGTGTGACTAAGCACCGCTCTTTGCTTGTGAAGTCATAAGTGTTATGGACTTTCACTGCCAATGTGAATTGGACCTGTAGGGTCACACACATAGGATTTAACCTGGAAGAGGAGTTTTGTCCACAAACAATGTTTAGATTGATTACTAAAGGAGTTTAGTAGTTCAATTAAACACTCAATCAATTGATAGGTCAATGTCATAATGTTCAAGGTGTTGGACACATTGATTGGAGTATCAGATTGATTGAAATCGCAATTGACTGATTCTGCACAATCTGCACTCCCAACCGATAGGCTCATGAGATGAATCGATCGACTGAGCTTGGTGAACCGGTCGGCTCAAGTGTTGAGTCGATCGGCTCAAGGACAGGGTGAACGATTGCTTCAAGTGTTGAAACGATCGGTTCAACTGTTGCAACTGGGCAAGTTGGGAAACTAGGATTGGTGAGAATTTTCCTTGCATTTCACTTGCCCAATTTGATTGGAACAAGGATTGGTATTTGATACCAATTAGAAACAAAAGTTGTAAAGTCAATCGGGAACTGGTCAGGACCACGAACCGACCGGTTCAGAAAGTGAATCGATCGGCTCATGGGTCCCAACCGATCGGTTGAGTGTCAACCGACCGGCTCAGATCCCCAACCGATCGTTTTAGAAATGAAACGATCGGTTCAGGTTGCGAGTTGGTTGTTTTGTGGAAAATCTCGAACCCTTCTACTCCTGCTTTTAGTCCCGCATTGCCCGGGATAGAGAACCCTGTCCCATGACCCTCCTATATATAGGGGTATTGGGGGCTTCTCAAAGGACAACTTAGTGCAACCAGTTGCTCTACAAAGTTGTCGTTCTCTCTAGTTTTGTTAACCGAGAGAGAGCTCGAGCAAGTGCTTCCCACAAAGGGAGGTGCAATAAGGGAAAGACAACTACAGCTGTAACTGGAGGCATGAGAGTTTGTTGGCGACTAGTACGTCAACAGGAGGGTGCAACTCCTTCCAACTCCTTTTGGGACAAGGAGAGTGGAGTTACAGGTGGTCCGTGTGAACTACTTCAGTGGCGGGAGGTTTCTGACGCTCAGGAGGACAACTGTCAACCCGACAGTCCGGTGTGACTTGGAGTCGTCAGTCCCGGTGTGACCAGGAGCTGCACAGACACCGTACAAGACCGGAGGTGAAGACCGTGCAAGGCGCGAGGTATTGTCACCGAGCAAGCCTTGGGACAAGGTATGATTCCACAAACCATCCTTTCCTATTGTATAGATGTTGACGCATTTCCTTGTTCTGGGTTTGGGGGAGAATTTTTTTTGTTTCCGCTGCCTTCTCTGCCTCCACTAAAACCCAACACATATATCCACTTAGTAGCTACAAACCATCTATATTTTTTTGTTGTTCTTATTGACATGGAGAAGATACTATAATCAAAGTACATCCAAGCAATATTCTCAAATAAAGACAAACAATACATCATAGCTATTGCAAACAAGAAAACTAGTCATATACTTAGATAAATCCCACATACATGAGTTCGAGATTCCTAATAATTCTTGATCATCTAGATATTTGTTCGTCACCTGATTAATACCATTTAACCATCATTAATACAATGTTTACCATTATTGATGATATTTAGGTCCAAATTAGGGTTTTGACCAAACCTAGGTTTTATAGACTTAGAACATGCTTATGATATTTTTCTACTGATCAAGATGCCATTATAGGGTTCTGGTCCAAATTTCATATTTTTTCGATGATTGGTCTATCTTCTAGAATTAATATGTGGTTTAAAGTATATAACTATGCATTAATGCAAAAAGAGCTAATATTCTGAAATTATAACTTGATCAGAGTTAATATTTGGTCTCTAAATGACATTAGGGCTCATAAAGAATCTTCTCATATTTAATTTCCATGATATTCAAACTATACCAATACTATAATCTCAAAAAGAAGCATTATCATCTAAATAAAATATCATCAATAGTTGTGCTTTAAAAGCCTGATCTAAGTATCCAATAATGTAGAGAACATTTTTCTAAGTCTAGGGTTTTTTTTGGGCATTTATTGACCAATGAATCTATTTATATGGCATTTTCGAAGAAAAAGTCATTTTCTGGATATTATGAGTATTTTACCTTGCCATTGCCTGAGGTGGCAATGCTTGATTGGTCCACGCTGGCAGGACTAGCTGCACAACTCGCGTCCCTGGGCCGGTTTGGTTAGGATGTGACATGTTTATTTGATAGCCTAACACGATTCGTCTGAATTGGGTACTAGACCAGTCTAGCTGCCCCTCCACATTCTCGGACTAGGCGAGATCACCATCTCCGTAGGGACGATCAGATTCACCAACACTACTGCTATGTGAAAACTCTATCATCTGCAAGCGTGTCACTACCGTGAAGTCCAGATCCAATGTGATGGGGGTACCAAGCACATAACTCTAGAAGAAGATTCGATCCTCACTCCTCCTCGAGTTTCTTCCTCCTTCAACCTCTGCAATGAATTCCTCCATAGTATGAAACCAAGGCGGGTGATTTAGCAGAGTCTAGGCCTCCACAGTTATGAAGGAGGCTTTCTCCAGGTCCTGTGACAAAGGAAGCATCAACAATGGTGGTGTGATGGGTCTCCACATCCTATCTTTAATTGCCTTTCATCGTCTGTTCCTGCAAGCCCAGACGTCACCGCAAGGGAAGAGCCTGCGGTGAGTTATAAGGATTGATTCTTTGCCCCTTTTGTCACCCAAGTCTCACAGTTTCTTACAATCATCATCCGAGAGGCATTGCAACCTCCAGAATTCTCTTGCAGAACAGTGTCACCATCGCTAGCTCCAGGTCAGGCGAGCTCTTTAGTCCATGACTAGCCCTACCATCGAAAAATGAAGCCCCTCATAGCTTCCTGGTGGGTAGAGGCATTGTTGAGGGGGGCGTAGTAGGGATTCCAGCAGACTCATCCCTACGGTCATCATTGTTCTCCCTCGATGGCTGGCTAGCAGTAATGGAAAGAGATATGGTTCCAGATTGAACATGTCGAGTGGATTGGGTAGTATGGATGATGGTTTATCCCTTACGCCCATGTCTCTTCTAAACCCCCCTCCCTCTACTTCTTCTTCATCTCAACCCCTACATTCTTTATTGGAGGGGTAGTGAAGTGAAGGAGTTTGGTCTCTCTGATACCTAGTCTGTATGTAGATTTTACAGATCCTTAAGACCCTCCTATCAGCCCATGCTCAACGGCGTGGAGAGAATTATGCGGTGACTTGTGACACACAAGATGGAAATGGTCAGGAGGTCACAACAAACTTTGGTATCTGCTCTAATAGTTCCGGAGGTTGAAGACACAAGATTGTAGCTGTATCATCTCCTTCTAAGTGGATATGTGGCTTATTACTTGTGTGAATCTCCACTTCTATATTTGCCACCAAGAGCATGGTTGTGTGTGACATGCGGCTAAAGTGGGTGAATAAATATCAAACTTAGTCCTATTTATTTAAAACCTTAGTCATTGTTGCAACATTAAGTGATCATTACCTATCAAATAGTTCATCAAATTCCATGATACTATATGATTACTAAGATAAAAAAGGTGATCAATATTGCATTCAAAAATATAGTCAAAAGAACAATTAACATGAATTTCAAAGAGGGTTGATTCCAAGGATAACTTATATCATTATTAATTATGAAATATTTCCTAAGATACCTCACATGATCACATTGTCTCTCTACAGTTACACTTACCTCTAAAATTCATTCGATATCAACTTCATGTATCAATAAATTCAATTGGTCATCTAGTGATTACCCTTGAGTCAAAATACTATATTGGGTATCAAAACTCTAAAATTTAGGGTTATCACATTCACCCTACCTTATGAGGAATTTCATCCTCAAAATTCGACTAACCTTGTAATCAAGGTGATACCCATGGTCAAACTTCATATAGGTCATCACTTCTAGATTGTTCTCAATTTCTATGTGTATCCTAAGTCGACACTTAGGATCTAGAACATCTAGGGTGTACACACCCCACCTTATATAGGTTAAAACATCATTGAATAACTTAGTCACAACATTTACATTCTTTTAAATTAAGATGTACATCCCCCATCTCCATATGTAATAGGATTCTATTCGTACCTATGAAGTTGAGAAGGTATTTTTCAAGGTTTCAATTTTTCACTCTAACTAAACCATGCAAGGTGATACAATATTTTTATGTCATTAATATTTGAATTTTCATACTTAACATCATTATCGTGGTTTATTATCAACACCATACTAGGATTTCAACATTAAACAAGGGGTTCTCTAGACGCTCAAATGTTAGAGTTTTGCCTCATTATGAGAATTCTTGTCAATCTAGAAACTTATTAGAAGATTTGAGGTTAAGAACTACATTTTGTGATCATGTATTCTATAGTCCAAATATATATTTATTTCAAGCTCGTGATTTCAGACTTACATCTTTCATGTATATATGAAGGGAAAGAGAATATTCTAAATCAAGATTATCACAATTTGAAACATATATCTTCCATGTATGATATGAAGGGAAAGAGAATATACTAAGGCAAGCTCATGATTTGAAACTTGTACATACCACATATGTTGTAGAAGGGTGGATAATATACTAGGTCAAGCTTATTTGAGTGACTCTTCATACATAACCATCAATATAGCTCAAATGAGGTTTCTAGCATCATATATCAAGAAAGAGAAGGAAAGAACACCATTAATGAGTATCTTATGCACAAGGCATTTTACTCTTAGGATTAGAACTACATATATCACCTCACTTGCAGCTAATGATGAGCTTCACTAGCTTATGTCACTCAAGCTATGACCTAACTCAGTCAAAGTATTAACTTTCTCATTATGAGTTTCTACCCATAATTTATTTACCCAACTCTCACGTTTAGGATTGAATTATGCAAAAGGACGCATCTCATCTACTCAGGAGTAACCCAACTTAGGACACATCATTTCACATATATCTCATATTTTCATATATTGTAGGGTAGGTCCTATGACCCTCTCCTTGTGGGTCTCACTCTCTCTGAAGTTCTCCACGTATCTTGTCCTAACATTGGAGGTCCTCCTTTGTAAAAGAGCTTGAGGCTCATGCATATTCAACCGTATCTTAACTTACTCATCTTATGTAGGGAAAGGGAATATAATTTTGTCATCAAGACTTAGCTTAGAATCTTCAAAATTGGATTTAGCTCATATACAACTTAAATATTTATAAGGAAACTTATAACATCAGAGATCAAACTTAGACAAAACTACGAATGCTTATTTCACATATATAAATCGATCATCTACTCTAACTTTCACATATCCAATACGGCTCTAGACATCTAACATAGATCTACTCTCTTTTCTGGATAGATGTCACTCCCTTTCACTTAGGTTGCATGAGAACCTCCTACTCTCCTATGTGAGGGACACATTTTTATATTTACATATATATAATAAAATATTATGTAGTTTATCTCTGAGAAATAAGATGTCAAAGAAACCGTCGAGGCTCGAGCCGATTAGAAAATGAAACCAAATAAGAAAAATGAGTGTCCCACACATAGTGGATAGTCTAGTGCCATGTCACCTAGTGAAATGGTGAGAATAAGGTGTAGACTAGTGTAGCTACCCAATACATATGAGCTCTATATGGAAAGGGCTTCATACACTTGTCTAAACCTATTTCTTGAACATCTAGGTTCTAACCTACAGGCTAAATCAAACCTTATTCCTATAGAACAACTTAATAAGTTTCTAGGGCTTAAAGTGAAAGGTAAAATTTATTTTTATGCTTCATGGTGAGTAATGATTAGGTGTAGCTATTGTTCATGCTCTGATACCAACTGTAACATCCCCAGATTCTATCGTCTCGAGACTTAAGAGGCCCGAGAGGACAAATCCAAAAATGTTAGACAATTGCTTCAGAGTGCGTTGCGGAAGCAATTTGCGCATACATGAACGTAAAAATATAGACATCAACCATAAAAATTTCTCAACATTCAACTTGTATATTTACAACATGAATTATTACAACTTACATTTATATATTAAAAGATGATTTACAATTCTTACATATGAACATGTATGCTAACATGATCTTAACACAATAGGTGCGACATGGACAACTACTCACTTCCCATCTTTCATCCCACGCTAGCTCTGAACCTAAAACATACATGAAACAAAAAATCAACACACAAGGTATTGTGTACTTGGGTAGAAAGATACATACTAATATGCTCGCATAATTGAAATAACTTGAGAAAGAAAGAGTAAAGGAAAACATTGTTTAAAGCGATAATCAGGTAAACACATATTTTTAGATGTCTTTTGATGCGTTTGTACTACTAAGCAATGTCACACTTCATTTTTCCCTACCCCTTAGGATATGTGGACCAAGTTCCAGCCTTATATTTATAGGAGAGAGAGGGATATGTCACACTTAATTTTCCCCACCCCTTGGGCTATGGGGACTGAGTGCCGACCTTATATTTAGAGGAAGAGAGAGAGGATTGAGAGAGAGAGAGAGAATATATCCACTTAGTAGCTACAAACCATCTATATATTGTTTTCTTGTTCTTATTGACATGGCAAAGATACTATAATCATAGTACATCCAAGCAATATTCTCAAATAAAGACAAGCAATACATCATAGCTATTACACACAAGAAAACTAGTCATATACTTAGGTAAATCCCACATACATGAGTTCAAAGATTCCTAATAATTCTTGATCATCCAAATATCTGGTCATCACCTGATTAATAACATTTACGAAAGATCTAGAGGGGGGGTGAATAGATCTTTTTGGAGTTTTAAAAACCATTAAAACAATTGAGCACTTGAACAAGAAGTAGGAGGAAACAAGTAAGATACAAGGATGTAGAGTGGTTCCACCCATAGAAATCTAAGGGAGTCAATCCACTACCCGATTGTTTCCAACTGAGATTTTGAAAATGATTTATTTTATTACCTCGCCAGGATGTTACATAAAATACAATCACATTCTACACCCTTGAAGCAACCTTCACCTGAAGTAGCCTCAAACCTCCTAGAAGCAGCCTTCTGAAGTAACTCCAAGCTCACCCTTGAAGTAGCCTTCACCCGAAGTAGCTTCAACCTTTGAGACAGCCTTCTGAAGTAGATTCAAGTCACTGGGAGCATCCTTCCCACCTGAAATAGCTCCACGAACCTCCTTTCGATAGCCTCCAACTTAGGAGTAGTCAAGGAGAACAAGATACAATACAAAGGAATAATATTGGAAGAAAGAAACAATGTTACCAATGAATATATCGCTTTGATCCTATATCAAGCGTATAGATCTCCTATCCACTGTGGATGAACGTGCCAGTGTGGTGGCTAGGAGATATTAGGCTATAGGACACTAATGTAGAGCTCAAAGAAAATAGATTGCAAGTATAGCTCAACTTGTTGCTCACTAAGAATGAATCTCAAGTGTTATTGTATGCACAAGTGATTGCAATTGATTGCAAGTTGGTGCTTTGGGTGTCCTAAGGCATGTCCTATTTATAGGAATAGCCTACTAGTGGTTAGGGACGTTCTATACACTTTCTAGGGTGTTCTTAGTGCTCAACTAGCTGTTATGTGTCCATAAATTACATTGCAACAACTAGTTGTTTATTGCTGAAAAGTGCAGTCCAAAACTTCTCTCGGTCGAGAAATTTGTCAAACAAGAGTGTCTCAGTTAAAATTTTCTTTGACCAAATGGGAGGTTGAGATCAATGTGTTGTAACGTGTGATTCCAACTCCCAACTACTTTGCTAACTCAGTCTAATGGCTAGGAGGGTCTATTCTTGGTTGAGAACTTTGTCGACCAAGAGTGTCTCGGTCGAGGAATTTGTCGACCGAGAAAATCCCTGATTCAATGTGTTGATCTACTAAGTGTGTGCATCAATGTGTAATTGTGCTTATATCTTAGGGTAGGATCTATCTAAGTGTTGTGAGTGGATAGGGAAGATCTAACGGTTGATTTACATGATGTCTAAGTACTTGTACATTATATACGTGTACACGTTTTTACATTAAGTACGACCATGAAAATAAAAGCAATCTAAGCATGTTGATCTTCCAATTTGTGTAGATTTTCAGCTATCCACTTCCTTAACATTCCTAAAATATTAATCAAGGGAATTTAAAAAGCATGAGTTTCATACCTGAGATTTACATTTTGTAGATATTCTCTTGTTTATTCAAGAAGTGTGTGCTAGTTATTCCAAAGAGGTATGGACCACAGTATCCAACTCTTTTAAGGAATATAGCAACAATTTATGTGAAGCCATGAGATTATGAGACTCATTTATTTTGATTTATATTATCCCCCCTTGTCTTTTAAAAAAGATAACCATATAACCAATTTGCTCCCCCTGAATGGGATACTCCCCTTAATTGTATACTATAACAAAAATGTCAAATTTAGCCATAATTTAGAAATCATGATTTATTTCTCAATCATTTGCAAGGGATGTTAAGCCCTAAAATGACATGAGAATCCTTTAGACTCATGAATATATTTTAATAGTTTCTCAACCATTTACAAGGGATGTTAAGCCCTAAAATGATATGAGATTCCTTTTAGGCTCATAGTAGGATCAATGACTTTATTTCTCAACCATTTACAAGGGTTGTTAAGCCCTAAAATGATATGAGATTCTTTTAAGCTAATAGTGGAATCAATAAATATATCTCTAACCAAATACAAGGGATGTTAAGCCCTAATTTGTTTAGAGAATTCAATTAAGAGTAAGATATACATCATATTCAAGAATGTTATAGGTTCCAAGATTACTTTAAGGATACTAAAGTCATAACTAGATTTGAAGTTCAATTGAATAAGTAAAGTAATGAATCAATTTGTTTTTAACACGATGAGCAAATATACTAAGGTTAAGTGCAGATGATTGATTTACAAATAAGAATTTTTTCAGGCTTATTTTAGGTCATCCTTGACTTCGACCTTGGCGCCCCTCGGTTGAATTCTTTCTCAATTGAGAGGCATTTCTGTGTAAATTTTCATAGGTTGTCCAAAGGGCCACTTGATCTTGTTCCGTAGGTTCATTATTAATTCTTAATTTTTCTCATATGTAATTGTATGAATGTTGAATAGTCTAAGATAAGACCTTTTTATGACTTAAGTTTGCCTTTAAGAACCTAATTCGTGTAAGCAAAATTTTGAAAAGATATCTTGTTAGAAACCTTAAATTTTCAAACTTTCTAATAGATTATATATTAATACCAATCTTTTCTTATAATCATGCAAAGTATAAAGTTTTGATGCCCATATACTCTTCTTTTTTATTAGGTTCATTCAAATATTTAAAGCAATGTAATATATAAGGTTCAATTCTAAACTTAAATTGGTTGTAATTGAAGTATCTTGTTTTTATTGAACAATTCTGTCAGAGTTTCCCTCGGTCAACAAAGTTCTCGACCGAGAGATATTCGGTCAAAGTACTTGTCGGCCGGATGTTTCTTAGACTTTTGTAGTCTTAAGACAATAACTTACTCGGTCGACTATTTTATCAATCAGTATGTTCTTGGTCGACAACTTTCTCGATTGATAATTTTACTGTTTCTCTAGAAAATGTAGGTTTGAGACAGAAATTACTTCGGTTGACAATTTTCTCAACCAAAGAATGTCTCGGTCGAACTTGCTGTCGACCGAGATTGTTTCTGTTGTGTTTTCAATAATTATTTGCAAGTAAAACATAAGGTATTTCCAATATAATTACATAAATATGCAAATTAAAGCTCAGTTTAGTTGAGACAAGACATTTTGAATATCAAAGTAACGTTTTAGGTCAAATCTCAACTAATCATATTCAAATCTCTAAGTTTTAGGAACCCAAACTAGATCAACATCCTTTTTCTTGTATGGGCAAGAAAATGAATAATGTCCAAGACATAAACAGTAATGACAACATATAGAATCAATTTCATTTCTCTTCTTAGCTAGATTGTCTTTAGGCACATACATAACTTTAGTCTTTGGCACTTGTGTCCTTATCACTCTAGGTTTTTGATAGGATTTACCTTTGGGCTTATAACTTAGTCCTCTCCTTCCAATCTGACCAGAAGAATGTTTTAGGATCTTGTCAAGAATACCATTGTCTTTCAAGCTACTTATTTCCTTTTGTAACTTAACAATTTCATCCATTCTCCGTTTAACCTCTTTCTCTAGATTAGATAACAAACTATCTCTTTCTTTGATAACAACATCATAATCTAAGTGAGTGCACAATATAGATTTAGTTTGAAGATCATTCAATTTTGCAAGTAGTTCAACCTTTTCTTGAGAAAGAAAAGCATAGTTTGTTTCTAGAGTAAGACGCTTCATATTGCAGTCATTAAGAGATGATTTCAAGGTAGAATTTTTAGAAATAATACTTTATTTTTGAGAAGCAAGATCATTTAGTTGAGCATACAATTCCTCATTAGTTTTAGTAACTCTTTTTAGTTTCTTTTTAAAATCAATATATTTATCATGCAATTCATTAATGCTATCAACTAACTCTTCTTTAGATAAATAAAAAAGACTTACCTCTTCTTCTTCTTCATTTGTTGTAGAAATAAGGCACTCCACCTCTTCTTCTCCATCGTCACTATCATCACATCAGTCATCCCATGCAGCTTTGTAGGATTTTTCCTTCTTCTTGTGAGATGATTTCTTTCCTTTCTTGACTTTGGGACAATCACTTTTTAAATGTCCCCTTTTTCCACATTTAAAGCACCTAGAGGAATAAGAAACACTAGAAGTTTTGTTAGTTTTAAATCTTCTATATTGCTTACCATTTACAATGAGAGTTTCTTCTTCACTATCTTCTTCACTTGTGTCATGACTAATTTTGGTTGATGCCTTGAATGCAATGTCCTCTCTTTTCTCCTTTTTGTGTTCAACCGCCAATCTTTCTTCTTCTTCAAGGGTGACCTCATGTGTCTCCAAGTTGCCAATGAGTTGTTCCATTCTCAATCTTATGAGATCATTTTCTTCTTCAATAGCTGTCACCTTTGGTTTGTACTTTGGTGGAAAACACCTAAGAATCTTGGACACTTGATCTTCTTTAGTTATGAATTTTCCTGATGCACTCAAACCATTAATGATAGTAGAAAATCTTGCATACATTTCACTAATCGACTCATTTGATTCCATACAAAATTGTTCAAACTTTTGTTTAAGCATACTAATCTTAGAATTTTTAACTTGTACGGTTCCATCACGTGTAATAGAAAGTCTGTGCTATATGTCATATGTAGTTTCACATTAAGAAATTCTATTGAATTCACTTACCAATATAGAATAATATAAAATACTTACAGCCTTGGCATTAAGTTGAGCTTTCTTTACCGTATTGGCATCCCATGTAACATACTCGGTTTCCAGAAGCATGTATGGAGTGGACACCATTCTCCAAAGTTCCCAACTGATGCCTTGAAAATAGAATTGCATCCTTCTCTTCCAATAGTTGTAGTTGTATCCATCGAATGGTGGTGGACGAGCTACATAGGTTCCCTCCAAGTTCAGGTGGTTGAGCACACCATCCCCCATGCTTTAAGACCTATTAAGGCTCCTGAAGACCTGCTCTGATACCAATTGAAAGATCTATAGGGGGGTGAATAGATCTTTTTGGAGTTTTAAAAACAATTAAAATAATCGAGCACTTGCACAAGAAGTAGGAGGAAATAAGGAAGACACAAGGATGTAGAGTGGTTCCACCCTTAGAAATCTAAGGGAGTCAGTCCACTACCCAATTATTTCTAACTGGGATTTTGAAAGTGATTTATTTTATTACGTCGCAAGTATGTTACATAAAATACAATCACCTTCTACACCCTTGAAGCATCCTTCACCTGAAGTAGCCTCAAACCTCCTAGAAGAAGCCTTCTAAAGTAACTCCAAGCTCACCCTTGAAGTAGCCTTCACCCGAAGTAGCTTCAACCTTTGAGACAACCTTTTGAAGTAGCTTCAAGTCATTGGGAGCATCCTTCCCACCTGAAGTAGCTCCTTGAACCTCCTTTCGACAGCCTCCAACCTAGGAGTAGTCAAGGAGAACAAGATACAATACAAAGGAACAAGATTGGAAGAAAGCAACAATGTTACCAATGAGTACATCGCTTTGATCCTATATCAAGCGTATTGATCTCCTATCCACTGTGGATGAACGTGGTAGAATGGTGGCTAGGAGATACTAGGCTATAGGACACTAATGTAGAGCTCAAAGAAAATAGATTGCAAGTGTATCTCAGCTTGTTGCTCACTAAGAATGAATCTTAAGTGTAATTGTATGCACAAGTGATTGCAAGTTGGTGCTTTGGGTGTCCAAGGCATGTCCTATTTATAGGAATGGCCTACTAGTGCTTAGAGACATTCTAGACACTTTCTAGGGTGTTTTTAGTGCTCAACTAGCCGTTATGTGTCCATAAATTATATTGCAACAACTAGTTGTTTATTGCTAAAAAGTGCAGTCCAGAACTTCTCTTGGTCGAGAAGTTTGTCGACTGAGAGTGTCTCGGTCAAACTTTTCTTCGGCCGAATGGGATGTTGAGGTCAATGTGTTGTAATGTTCAATTCCAACTCCCAACTACTTTACTAACCCAATCTAATGGCTAGGAGAGTCTATTCTCGGTCAAGAACTTTGTCGATCGAGAGTGTCTCGATCGAGGAATTTGTCGACCGAGAAAATCCCTGATTCAATGTGTTGATCTACTAAGTCTATGCATCAATGTGTAATTGTGCTTATATCTTAGTGTAGGATCTATATAAGTGTTGTGAGTGGATAGGGAAGATCTAACTCTTGATTTACATGATGTCTAAGTACTTGTACATTATATACTTGTATAAGTTTTTACATTAAGTACAATCATGAAAATAAAAGCAATCTAAGCATGTTGATCTTCCAATTGGTGTAGATTTTCAACTATCCACTTCCTTATTTGTTTTTCCCTAAAACACTCAAATAACAAGTTAGATCCACAAGAATGAAATATTTGTCATCATCAAAACAAAGGATATAATAATGTTTAATTTAGCCAACAATTTAATCATCATTAATACAATGTTCACCATTATTAATGATATTTAGGTCCAAATTAGGGTTTTGACCAAACCTAGGTTTTACTGACTTAGAACATGCATATGATATTTTTCTAGTGATCAGGAGGTCATCATAGGGGTCGGGTTCAAATTTCATATTTTTTTATGATTGGTGTATCTTCTAGAATTAGTATGAGGTTTAAAGTATCTAACTTTGCATTAATGCAAAAAGAGCTAATATTCTAAAATTATAACTTGATCAGAGTTAATATTTGGTCTCTAAATGACATTAGGGCTCATAAAGAATCTTCTCATATTTAATTTCCATGATATTCAAACTATACCAATATTATAATCTCAAAAAGAAGCATTATCATCTAAATAAAATATCATCAGTAGTTGTGCTTTAAAAGCCTAATCTAAGGATCCAGTAATGTAGAGAACATTTTTCTGAGTCTAGGGGTATTTTTGGGGCATATATAGGCCAAGGGATCTATTTATAAGGCATTTTCTAAGAAAAAGTCATTTTTTGGATATTATGAGTATTTTACCTTGCCATTGTCTGGGGTGGCGACGCTTGATTGGTCCATGCTGGAAGGACTAGCTCCCCATCTTGCATCCCTGGGCTAGTTTGGTTAGGATCTAACCAATTTATTTGATAGCCTGACACAGTTCGTCTGAATTGGGTACTAGACCGGTATGGCTGCTCCTCTGCGTTCTTGGGCCAGGCGAGATCGCCATCTCCGCAGGGACGATCAGAGTTGCCAACACTACTTCTATGTGAGAACTCTATCATCTACAAGTGTGTCACTGCCATGAAGTCCAGATCTAGTGTGATAGGGGTACTGAGCACGAACCTCCAAAAGAAGATTCGATCATTGCTCCTCCTCCAGTTTCTTCCTCCTTCAACCTCTGTAATGAATTCCTCTATAGTACCAAACCTAGGCGGGTGATTTAGCAGAGTCTAGGCCTCCATAGTCATTGAGGAGGTTTGCTCCAGGTCCTGTGATAAAGGAAGCATCAACAATGGAGGTGTGATGGGTCTCTGCATCCTACTTAAATTGCTTTTCATCCGCCGTTCCTGTAAACCCCGACACTGCCATAAGGGAAGTGTCTGTGGTAAAATATAAGGATTGATTCTTCACCCCTTTTGTCACCAAATCTCATAGTTTCAACAATAATCATCCAAGATGCATTGAAGCATCTAGATTTCCCTTGTAGAATAGTGTCACCATTGCTAGCTCCAGGTCTGGTGAGCTCTGTAGTCCATGACCAGCCCTGCCTCGACAAATGAAGCCCCTCATAGCTTCCTAGTGGGTAGAGGTGTTGTTGAGGGGGTGTAGTGGGGATGCCAATAGACTCATCCCTACAGTCATCATCCTTCTCCCTCGGTGGCTGGCTAGTAGCAATGGAAACTGTTATGGTTCTAGATTGAACATGTCAAGTGGATTGGGTAGTAAGTAGGATGGTTTCTCCCTCACACCCATGTCTCTTCTAAACCCTCCTCCCTCTACTTCTTCTTCCTCTCAACCCCTACGTTCTGTGGTGGAGAGGTAGTGAAGTGGTCCGATCTCTCTGATCCCTAGTCTATATATAGATTTTACAGATCCTTAAGACCCTCTTATCATCCCAGGCTCAACGACATGGAGAGAATTATGCGGTGACTTGTGACACACAATATGGAAATGGCCAGGAGGTCACAACAGACTTTGGTATCTACTCCACTAGTTTCAGAGGCTGAAGACACAAGATAGCACTTCATCATGTCCTTCTAAGTGAATATGTGGCTTATTACTTGTGTGAACCTCCACTTCTATATTTTCCAACAAGAGCATGGTTGTGTGTGACATGTGGCTAAAGTGGGTGAATAAATATCAAAATTAGTCCTATTTATTTAAAATTGTAGTCATTGTTGCAACATTCAGTGATCATTACCTTTCAAATAGTTCATCAAATTTCATGATATCATATGATTACTAAGATAAAAAAGGTGACACATATTGCATTAAAAACATCATCAAAAGAACAATTAACATGAATGTCAAAGAGGGTTGATTCCAAGGATCACTTATATCATTATTAATTATGAAATCTTTTCTAAGGAACCTCACATAATCACATTGTCTCTCTACAGTTACACTTGCCTCTAAAATTCATTCGATATCATCTTCATGTATCAATAAATTCAATTGGTCATCTAGTGATCACCCTTGAGTCAAAATACTATATTGGGTTTCAAAACTTTAAAATTTAGGGTTATCAGAGGAGATGACTCATGTCTAAAGTTGTCATGATTAGAGGGGGCAAGATATGGCTAACTATCTCAATAACTTTTAGATTGGATTTACTATATTCAATGAGCTCATGGATATGTATATCATCTATTCTTATAGTGGATTTTTCAATTATTTCACCTTAGGGATAGGTCAATGTCATTCCATGATATGCAGGTGTGGTGCCCATCTATTTCTTTGATGGTGGAGTTTATTTTTGGTCACATAGCTGGTTGTACATTGAAGACAAAATGTATATAGTCATCCACTTGAATGCAACAAGGTGATCTTTTGGAGCCACTACTTTTTTCCCTTGTATTGCAACCACTTATTGATGAGATATGTTAGTGTCAACAACAAGCTTATTCTCAGTGCTTGGTATCTTAATGATTGGACCATAATCAGGGGCATAAGGAAGGTCTCTAAGGTGCTTGACATCATTCAACATACGATTCTAGGGTCATGTCTTGATTTCCATATTTGTAATTCCTATTTATTTTGCCTACTTGAGATGGTAGGAAGCTTCAAAATACATTGTTACAAAGGGCATTACAAGATATTTTTGGGTGTGAAGTTACTTGGAGGCAAAGACAAAAGTTTTATTAAGGAATACACAATGAGAATGGTGATAAAGGTTGTTGAGTTGATGCATCTTTTTGCTAATTGTCTGATACACAAAGTGAACTTCTTTTTCTTTGATCTTATATGGGTATGAACACGCTTTTGTTTATATTGAAGGACACACCAACCTATACACATGGAGGAGGCATCAATGTGATTCAGTAGAGGGTTACGAGGGTCTATTAAGGGTATCATGGTATGTAGAGATCCTTTTTCTAGGCACCTTTAGCAGATAATGGATTCCTTACCCATTAGGCTCTATAATCTGGGATGTATTTAGCAACAAAAGTTTCTTCATATGCTTTTGTGGCTCTAGTGCCCAATCTTGAATGATTCAAGATTATATTTTGTGGGGCTAGGGAATATGTGGCATGGCCACTAATTTTAACTATGATTTTGATTGTCTTCATGCCACAAATCCATATTTTGAACTTAGTGCTTACTAACAAAGACACCTACCCACCTAAAGCTCAGCATGCTTTGGTGAATGCCTTTTATAACAAAATTGGTAAGGTTATGGATGTCAAGTTTAGTTTCCAAGTGTTTGCAAAATGGGAATTCTTTGATTTTTTCTTCTTCTTACTATAATTGTTGATGGGATTGAATTGCATATGTCTAGAATATCATACTATTTTATGTATTATGATTCCTCTATCAATTGTTGATGAGATATGTCGATTTTGTCATAAGTAGTGCTTAGAAACTTTTGAGGAAAGTGCAATTCATTGTAGGGATATCTTAACTTCTGCATGATCTTGTTAGGGATGTTCTCTATGACATATTTAGATATGTAGATGTTGAATCTTATAAAGAGATGTTTTTGAACTGATCAACAACTTGGGATATCAAAACATATACCAATGAATGTCTTTATTTTTGGTTGAGTTGGAGGGAAGGATGCATGTATCAATCTATAGTAGTTTACCCATTTGTGAGATTGAAAGGTAGTGATTTTACAATGTGATAGGATGCCCTAAAAATTGCCTCGACCGAAGAGGCCAAGCATGAGAAAATGTGTACTAAAAACAACATATATTATACCATTTGGGTTTAATAAGTTTGGGTTCTTAGCAACAAATGTTGTGGAGTTTCACAAGATGTTCCAAAACAATATGCATAGTAATGTTACAACCCCTTCTCTATGGATGTATTGTTTTAGAGTATTGATTTTGCCAACTAAAAGGGCCTGCGACAAGCTTTTTTCTCTCATCTTCCTTCTATTTGATTGTAGTTTCTTTGATACTTAATAATATTGAGTAGTGTTGAAACCCTATTTTAGGGCTTGATCTTGTGTCTTTTTGCATCTCAATCACATCTAACCATGTTAGAATGCAAGTTAATTCCCTCAATATGCATAGTTCTATTAAATGCACTTATGGATGTTCTTTGCATGTTTTTCAGGTACTTCGGCCATGTTGGATGGATGAGTGAGATAGAAGGGTCCAGAAAAGACCACAAAGCATCACCAACCTACCCTTGGTGGCCACGAATCAACCAAAGAAAAGAAGTTCATGGATTTCAAAGAATGGAGCTCAGAGTGCTACTAAAGACCTCAACATGACACTGGTGCCAAGTAACAGTCGTGCTTGCCAATGCAAAAATCATATGTTGATGTCCATTTTGACATGCTACATAGCACGGTCATGCCAAGAAGCCCCCAAAACAGTCGTGCTAGTATGCATGACCATGCTGCCAAAGACCAGAATGGGCATACTTAAGAGAACAACCTCCACTCCACGTCACCCACCATGATTGTGCTACCCAGCACAACTATTCTACCTAGCCCCCACCACAGTTGTGATGCCCAAGACGGCCGTTTTACCAGCCTTCATTTCACCACCTCCAATCTGACACTTTTCACTTCCCATCATGACCTTTCTCTGCCACCACAACCGTTCTGATCACCACCCACCACGACCATTCTTCCCCGAATGACTGTACTGCCACCTAAGACCTAGCTTTTCTGCAGTGAATTTCCAACAATACGCCACTTACTGTATTTCTTCCACCACCATCTATATATACATGGGTGGCAGCCACACCACTAGGTTAGCACCCTTATAGCTACTATAGCTACTCTAGTGCATTCATTGCTATCTCCCTTGCATTCAAGACCTCCACCTACCTCCCATCTCCCATTTCCACTTCTTTTCCACCCAAAAACCCTAGTTTTCTAGGGTTTTCAACATTGAACCACTTCCATTAATGCCATTTTCATCCTTGGAGGTAGGTGTCTAAGCTGCTACAGCAAGGAGGTGAAGATGAAAGGGCCTTTCATGAGCTCCATGGATTTCTACCTCTTTCTTCTCTTTTCTTTGCTCTTTTGTTTAATCATGTGTAGCTAAGCCCCTTGTGGTGGGCTATTTGGGGCTAAAATTGTACTTTGATACCATGTTGGGGGGGGGAGAATAACTTGTAATGAACATATTTCTATTCGATGATGATTGCATCTTGATTCTATTTCATTTCCCATTATCTTACTTGAAATTTGTGCTTTTAAACATGGATTGCTTGTTGTATGATGCTTGAAAATACCTAGCTTCTAGGGGAAAATGGATTGTATGTGGCTATATTAGGAATTGCTCCTAGGTCCAATTAGTGGATCCCTATCTAGCACCCAATGTTCCTACATACAACTCCCTTCTCGTACAAGTAGGTGTGAGATCTAAGTAGCTAGTGTAAGAGTGATTAGTGCAATTGCCTAGAGTTTTCTATAGGCTAGATGGTGAGTAACATGAGGTGAAACACCATCACCTCTACCCCCATTCCTACCCTTGGCTGTTAATTGCCCTTATCCCCCTTACCTTAGAAACCTAGACTTTACAAGTCCTGTTGGAATTACACCTAGCCCTAGTTTCCCAACTAGTAGCACATGGTAGATTCAATTAGCACTTGCCTCGTTGTTTGGTTTGGAAATCTAGGATGAAGATATAAGACTTGCATGCTATGTTAACCCAACCCAACTAATATGTTAG
This sequence comes from Alisma plantago-aquatica, assembly GCA_963693085.1. Lineage (NCBI taxonomy): Eukaryota > Viridiplantae > Streptophyta > Magnoliopsida > Alismatales > Alismataceae > Alisma > Alisma plantago-aquatica. The sequence continues at coordinate 877,156,088 of OY856412.1, read as the reverse complement.
TATCATTCCCAAACGACCCACCTATCCATATCATTGCTAAAACTCACCTTGTTAAGTTAGGTTGTTAATGCAAGTTAGTTGCTTGTTCTAAGTGCTTTTTAGTTAATTGCTTAGTTCTTGATAGCTAGGTCTTTCTTGGGTAGTTAGTGCTCTTTTGAGCCTGCTCATGCTAATCTTGTTAGTTAGTGATGACCTAGGTCCTTGATTGCTCTAGTGCTCAACTTGTCTCTTAGGTGTTAACTTGCATTGCTAGTGTAGTGTAGTCTCTTGCTCTTATTTAGTTAATTGCCTTGCCTTGCTTCATAGTCTTAGCTTGTTTAGGATAATTTAGGGTTTTTGCTAATCTAGTTTCCTTTTTATCTTTAATTGCTTGCAATCTTAGAGTAATAAACCAAAATCACCTTTAAACCCTAAAAATCCTACTCTCTGCATTAGGAACATAGCTCATGCTAACGGCTACAACCCCAACTTTTGGGTTCATTTGGTGAGGAATGTAATTTCTCTTATTAAAGATATTGAAACAAATAATGATAGAATTTGTTTTGAATAAATGGATTTCGTTTACAATAGCCTTGATGATTGTTTTGTGGGCTTTATTGGCTATTGGGCCCAATAACAAGGAAAAGACAAAAGAAACTCCATTATAAATAAGAAATGGAGAAAAGAAAAATGTAGAAACCTCTAGAAGGCAAAAGAATATAATCCAAAGGTGGATTTCATGCATCTTGGGTTAATTGGGTCCCAAGGAGTCCAAAGTTGCAAAGATAATACACCAAGAAAAGAAAAGACCAATTAAGTATTTCTTTATTAAGAAAGAAATTGAAAACAATGATAAAACATGGAAAATAAGTGAAAAGAGGTATACTTGAGTTATACTTGATGGATTTTCGTATCCAAAGGATTCCTAATGTTAAATGGAATTCCAATGAGGAAAATAAAAAGAAAGATAAAGAGAAATCCTCAAAAAGAGATATTTTAATAAGAAATAAACAAGACAATGTGAAATAATAAATATAGATGCATCCAGAAGGATAATAAGTATCCTTAAAAAGGAATTTCGAAATCTTGGAGTTTCTTGGGGTCCAAGGAGCCCCAATGGAGAATAAAGAAAGATAAAATACCAATAATGTAAAATAAGAAGATAATATGATGCATAATGAATGTTTTTTGGGGTATTGTTAAAAAGGAAGTATTTTCTATTAAAAGAAAATAGAAATTTCGTGCCAATGGATTAAAAAGCAAGAACAAAGGGAATAAGAGGGATGATTTTCGAAATCCTAATATCTAAAGAAGAAGGAATATTAAAGAGATATTAGAGAGAGAGAGAAACTTTCTTCTTAATGAAGGAATCACATTCCTATTAGAAAATGACATTGTTTCTTTGTAGGCAAGCATCTTAGGGCGTTGATACACTCCCCTATATAAGGGGGAGAGCCCTTGGTCGAGTCTAGAGAGACCCCATACATTCCTCTCTCTTCTTCTTGATTCTTTTCCATACAAACCCTAATGAAGAGAGTGTAGTTCTTTTCCAGGAAGCAATGAGGGGTTGTATGTACTCTTGATGGAAGAAGGATGCTCCCACGACAACCAAGGAGTGATCAACCATCATCCCCTTGCTCTCGTCCTCGCATAGTGCCTGCAGGAGGATTGTCAACCCACAGAAAGAACATGCTTGATGCTCTTGGAACTGACCGTCTTGGCCATGATTTGCAACCTGGTTGAATGCAGCGGGGGGAAATAGAGGCAAGGAGAGGGGTTCCGGTCAGATCTGAGCCTCGAGGTGGTGGGAGGCAGCTCACGCAGTTCTACAGGTCGACGACTAGGGCAACACAGTCGAGCTGTGTGAGGTTGAAGGAGATGGAAGTGGAATTGGACAGATTTACCCTTTGTGAGCTGAAGAGCTGACCAACTTAACCAAGGATAAAACTGTCTTTTCAAAATGTTTTCCAAGCGGCTTGCAACGTTGCATGATAGAGGCTACATGGCGCCTCCCTATTGGCCCAAGTAAGGTTTTATTGCAAAATTCATATTTAAATATCGGTAGCTCAGATAGATACGCATAACATATGTATTTTGCTCAGAAAAATGAGAGGAATTCATTAAAAATGTTTTTAGAGGATAATTCCTCTTACAATTCGAAAAGTGATGGAAGTTATTAAGTTTAATGATTTAATGATTAAGAAACCCTATTTTGAAATGATTAATGTGTTTAGTAGGGTTTAATGGACGATGAAAGTTGATATTAACCTGTTAGTTGTAAAAAGGTACCTTAAGAATAAAAAGGATGAACTTTGCACGTAATTAGTTTAATTTAGAGTTTCATATGCATGAATATGCTTTAAGGGGCCTTGAAACCCTAATATTGGTAAATGCAACTCTTAATGGCTTTAATTATTCAAAATCATGAATAAAGCTAAGATTTGATGATTCTAAGCTATTTTGAGTATAAAGGTTTCTAATTGTAGATAAATACCTTTAATGTAGAAATTAGGGTTTTCTAATGAATAAAGTTAGAATTAATGACAATTAGAATTCATATGTGAATTAGACCATAATGAACTATGAATTGATGATAAATGAGCATAATGATCTTGTCATGGATTAAAAGGATAAAAATGGTAGCTTTAATGTAAAAGAGGCTTAATGGACTTAATCGATGATTATTTGAACTGTTTCTGAAATTAAGGTTATATGTTGTTAAAAGGTAACCTTAATAACTTTCGTGAAGGATAGATGAGAAATTAGGTTTTAAAAGAGTAAAATGAAGTAAAAAACCCTAATTACAAAGTAAACCCTAAAAGAGGTAGAAATCCTAAAAAGGAATAGAAACCTTAAGTAGCAAGATGGTTTGAAGAATTTTGATAAAAAGGAATTGGATGTGATTTCAGGATTCTTATACTTGCTTGATTGGATTTCCTTTCTTGGTTGATTCTGTCTCAAATCTGCCTGACAGGTATGTGGTTACGCTTATGAATATCTCGAAATAGTTTTTCAAGGTTTTCAGAAGTTTTCCTCGATGACATGAATTAAACTATTGGATGAATTTAATTCATGCAAACTATAATGTGGATATGACTATCATTTAAGATATGTGCTTACTAGCTCAGATCCTAGTCCCCTCTATGGCTTAATGGTTTGACCTAGTACATGGCTACCTACGGGGTAGGTCCATCAGGTCATTGGATGACTTAATACATGGATAGTAATGGGGTAGGTCCATCAAGTCACCTTGAGTCAAGGATTGAGCTACCTTTGGGTAGAGCCATGCGACTCTATAACCCCAAGTATTGGCTACCTGTGAGGTAGGGCCATGGGGGTAAGGATCTACCATAGAGAGAGGTAGTATCCAAGTCAACTGCAGGGACATCACAGAGATAGGGGATAGATAAGGATTGAGTAGTATTGCTTAAGATGTAATCTTGGCTGTTAAATGATAATTGGATGATTACATTGTTATCATAGTTGCACGATTATTGTTTCCCCCACATACCAGCATAATTCATATATGCTGACTGATGTTTTGTTTGTCAGCATTTTTAGGTTCAAGAGAAAAGAACAAATAGTAAAGTGGCATATGTGGAATTAAATGAGGATTAACGATCAAGGAGGATTAGTTAAAATATTATCTCATATGGATGGAAGTTTAGAAATCCAAGTTTTTCGAGGTATGCAAAAAGTTAATTTTTATTACAGCCTTTTAGTTTAGTTTAGTTTGTTAAAATTTGACAATTATTATTGATTATTTTTCGAACCTTTGATATGAAAATCAGGATAATGGCTCTGACCTCTTGGTCTACCTTAATTGGGGGTTACTGGGAGGTGGGGTTGTTACATTTGGTATCAGAGCATAGGTTCCTCATTTAATCTGTAATAATTATTAAATTTTACAAACTCTGTAGAACCCAAGGGAGTTATTAGAGGATTTTCTGAAAGATAGAGGTGTCTAGAAAAGGATCATGCCTGTGGGCTGGCAAGATTTTCCTCGGCACCGCTAGTCAGATTACGAGGACTCCTAGATCCGTGTGACTGCCTGGCCAAAGTCTCAGGATTTGACTCAAAATAAGATACCTTTAGGACTCTCTCCTCTTATTCATCCTCTCTCAAGTCAAATGTTGTTAAGGATTATAAGGATTAGGATTTTCTCTCTTTTCCTCACCCTCTTGAGGTATGGTTAAGATTGATAAGGTTTAAGGAATCCTCCACCAAATTAATAAAAAGCATGTAAATAAGATGTCATGGACATAAGCTTAGTAGATTAAGTGTAAAAGAATAGATACATGCTTAGTTCGTATGACATAAGTTGTCATGGCCTCAGGAGAGACCTAAGGCTGGACCTTCTTGTTGGGAGGCTAAGTAAAGAGAGTTTTGGAGGTAGAGATCTCCATTACAGGTAGAGACCTGGCACATCCTCTGAGGATGATGTTAACCCTAACCCTAAGTGAAGGTTAGAGTGAGAGATGACATGATGAGTTAGATGTCATGGTAGACCAGGTGTTTGGATGGACATGCCTTGGATGCCATATGAGCCATGATAGGTTGGATGACCTAGTTCCTTTGGCGAACCAACCCTGGAAAGGGTCGTGCATGTTAGAGAGAAGGATAGCTCCTTCATTTGATGAGGTTAGAGAAGAACCTATGGAAATCCCATGAGCTTATATGAGCATAGCATAGTTGGCACCCATAGTATGTCAGTTGTACTAAAACCCTGGCCAAGGGAGTATGTTGGAAAGTTGATGAGATAAGAATAAATGGGCTATGGATAACCTCGAGCAAACATAAGTTTGAACATGGGCTTCACCCATGTAGGGGTATGCTTGTGAGCTTAATCAACCTTCATGGAGAGAGGACCTTTGGTAATAAGGCTGGTTGTGGAGTATCTCTAGAGAGAGAGAGAGAGAGAGCAGGACCCAAGCAAGAAGGTTGGAAGCTTAGATTCTGAGATATGAGGAACAATGGGGAGTTGAGGAGGATGCGACCTAAGTGGATGATAGTGGTTGCCTCATTCTTGACCCCTGGAGGCTGATGATGTCCTGGTTGCCATGAGAGGAACCAAACCCTAGAGAGAGGATGAGTCTGCTGGTACCTCTGTACCTATGATATATATGAGAAGAAGAGTTCCTTAGACCTAGAGAGGTTTAGTAACAGGTTGTGAGGCTTTGTACCTTGTTGATTGTCCTTGAGGAGGACTCAACTCTAAAGTGTTTCTCGAGTAGAAGGATGACAGGAAGTGCATGTCATACCCTGTACCTGTTTGGTTGTCGTTAAGAGGTTGAGCAGACAATTGGATATCAAAGAAATGAACCTAGGGTTCTTAGGCCTAAGAGGGTAAGTGGTGTACCTGATGCTCATGATGAGATTTGAGTTTCTATAGATTCGAGCATGGTACTCCTCATGTCTAGAGGAAAGGGAAACCCCTTAAATTTAAAGTATGTTTGATGAATCCCTCACAGCTAAGTGGATGACATGGGAAGGTATGATCGTGATCCAGTGTTGAGGAAAGAGAACAAGTATGACCTAGTATGGTTTAGTAGGTGGTCTTCTTATGCCTTATTAGGTGTTGGGTTAATCATGCTCATGTGAATAGAAACCCTAAGGATGTTTGTGACATTGTTGTCAAGATTTGTAGTTTCCTCCCATCCTGGGAGAGGGACCCTTTGAAAGGGTGTATACCGGTTTGGTGGGTTTTGAGGAAACCTAAAGAGGTCCCATAGGATCTTGAGAAGCTAAGTGAAAAGTACATGGTATGAGAATGAACCTGTAGACCCATAGATAACCATCTCTAAGTGCATGTAGATGTGTTACCATGGAGGTAATCGGTATGAGGCCTGACCAAGGTAGGCAGGTTGTCATGACCCATATGAAAGGATGAAAGTCAGCCCATGAATGCAGAGAGAGAGATGATGAAGGCTTGGGTAAGGTTCTAAGATGGATATGTACTATAATAGAATCCTAAGTTTATCCTAGGGTCAGGTAGGGATAAGACCGATGGAAGAAGGAGTTGCCTAATTCCCTAGTTGCACATGACCATAGGGTCGGGAGGTAACAACTATCTTTGTCTGAGGGCCATGGGTTAGGAGATTGATCACCTTCATTAACTCATGGGACCCAATGGGCAGATGAGTAGGGCACTCTCTGGATGCATAAGGGAAGAGGGATGACCCCAAAAGTGTCGGCACCCTATAGACCTAGAGGATATGAATAAGGAATGTGTGTGGACCCAAGTCGGTTCGAAACCAGTTTTCCATGGAAGTAACCTTGATATCGAGATGTTGTGATGTGGAGACATATGTGGCACATTTCAACTTAGATTTAAAGGCGTACTGGCAAGGTGGGATGTACCATCTCTACTCTTGGAACAAGAAGAGCTGTATATTTGGATTGCAGCCAAATGCTTATTTCCTCTTGTTATGGGAGTGGGAGATAGGACAATACGCATGCCATACACCAAGGATAAAAGGTGATGTGAGTTGGAACGTTGCCATGAGGTATGAGGATAGAGATGATAACATACTCTGGTGGAGTGAATGATACATGGATGGTTTACAAACATTAAGACAAACATGGTAGTCATCTTATGAGGATGTTTTATCATGAGCTGTGAGTTATACAAGGTTGAGTTCGAAAAACCAAGATAATAAGCTCAGAGTTTTCTTGATGAAGATAGACTTCAAGATGAGATGAGGTAATAAGTGAAAGACATGGAGGTGTATGTCTTCAATGTTACCTAACACTTGCCTATACTACAACATGACCCAGTGCACTTACAGGTACGTGTGATTAGTTTAAGTAGGTGTGTCAGACTAGGTCCACTATAAATTTGAAAGATCCTAGTGCATGTTCCCGATCTCGTGCAACACATCTAGTCAAACCCCAATTTATTAGTGTGTGCACCTCTGGCGGGATGCACCAAGCTTTCTGGCATCGTTGCTGAGAATAGAGGTGCTAGACCTAGCTAGTTAGTGTTGCTTAGATTTTCCTACTACCCTCACCATTGCTATTCTTTATGCTTTGTTTACTCTTGCATACTTGCCTTCTAACTTGGATCCTATTTTTTATGTGTATTGTGCAGATGACAACTGTGCATGCTTGGTAGACATTCTAACTCTATCGCCTTGGTGCCTTTTGACCCCAAGATAGGTATAAGAAGACGCCAACACCGACGAAAGCAACAACAAGCCACTAAAATGGAAGGTCTTGATCCTCGTGCCAATGCCCAAATTCCACCACCTACCACCCTCTCCTTGAGTACTTCACCCCGGGAAACTACAAATCTCTAATTACCACCCTTGTTGACCAAATGTCTGGTCAACAATTTTCCATTCCACCAACCCTTCTCAGACTCCTTCCCACTTAATACGAGATGGAGAACAAGAATACCTACCACCACATAGATGATTTCCTTAAAACGTGCTCAACCTTCCATACCCCAACCACCACAGATGATTCTATAAGGAGGACCCTTTTTCATTTCTCTTAAAGGAAAAAAGCAAAAGAGTGCTATATATTCAAGCCCAACTTGGTGATGTGGGCGGCGGTGAAGAATGAATTCCTCAAGAAGTTCTATCTGATAGCAAGGTGGACTCAGATGCAAAGGTGCATCACCTTCTTCACCTAGAGGGAGAATGAACCCTTCCACGACGCTTGGGAATGATTTTAGAATCTCCTACATGACTCCCTCATAATGAAGTACCTCTATGGCAACTTGTACATACATTCTACACCTAGTTGGTTGAGTTGAGTTAGACTACTATTGATTCCTCCTCTGGAGGTACATTCATGGAAAAATCATCAGAAGAATCTTGGCCCCTTTTTTAGCATCTAGCTAAGAACTCTCGACATCGTGCTTCAAATAAAGGGAAGCACTGTGACCAGAACCACATTCCTCCTCCCCCTCCTCTAGCTCAATTTAGAATGGAAGCCAACCCCCAAATGATGAAGATGATGGCTGATATGATGAGCATGATGAAGAACTAAGCTGGGAGTTCTGCTAGCCAATCTACCATAGTAGTTGATGTCATTGATGAAGAAGTGAATGGTTTGCATGCTTTTGGAAATTGTTACAATCAAGGTCCTATATCCAATTATTATACTCTAGAATGGAGGAACCATCCTAACTTCTCTTGGAAACAACCAAGTGAAGAGGGGAAAGGACAACAAAGGCAACATCAAGGCCCTAGGTACAATTCTAAGTTTGAAAATGAGGTTCTTGGGAGGCTAAGGAACCTTGATGAAGTGAAGAAAGACGTCTCTTCTCATGGGCAGACAATCAACCATCTTGAACAAAAACTTGATTAGATATCCCTCTCACTTGCTCAATGTGAAGAAGGAAGACTCCCCTCACAACCTATGGCTAATCCTAACAATGACATTGATTCCATGGGAACTCTTCAAGGTGCATACCTCCCTCCACCAAGACAAGTTGTAACATCCCCGATTCATCCACCTAATTTTCTACCTTCGTAAATCAAGTAGCTGAATCAGAGTCGTTAATATGGTACCAAGAATCAAAGCACAAGAGTGAGATAAGAAATATTTTATTTCAAAATATTATACCCTTACAAAAGGTATATTTACATTATCTCCTGTATCAATAAAAATGATACATGAGTTTAAAATTAAGCTTAATCCACCTTTGATTCTTGATGCCCTTCAGATCTTTTCAAGATGAGTCTTCCACAAGGAAAGGTCCTACAAATAATATATCTGCAACATGGAAGAATATGTCGCAGCCCAAGTGGGAGAGTATGGGTTAGACAAATGTCTAAGTATGGAAAAATAGAGATAAGCAGCAAGACACTATTAATATAACTGTACTCTTAATGTATTACCAAAGTATCAAAAGTCCAAACCAAAATTATTGACCATCTACTAGCATGAAGCATAAGGAATGTGTATGTATGTATATTCATAAAACATTTATCATATGACAACTCTATCAAAATGTTAGACCAATACTATGGAGCATAATCAGGATTATTGTTATAAGGATAACAAAAAGGGAGACCTTATTCCATAAATGAGTTTATCTACAACTCTCAGAGAAGGTGTCAATTTACCTTGGGAAACTGGTCTGTAACCACAAAAACTTGCTTAGCCAATACTTTAGTCCATTAGGGTCACCAAAACACCTATAAGTACCCTGGTACACCCGCAGCCACTCGTGCACACTGCATGCTCTATACAATGAATCAGATTACCACATGCAGCCACCAATCGCCTTTCCAAGACCAGAAGAGGGTGCTCCTTGCACAAATTCCACTTGAATAATCATTAGTTAGCATGCTTAATCTTTGTAGGAGATTATTCCCCATTACTAACTTGATCATGCCTGACTCTACATGACCAACCCAAGTGTGGGCCTGAGTATGGTAGAGCATTATACTCATCCATACCTGACTCTAAAGGACTTAGATCTGGATCCCAAATGTATCAATACCCGGCTAAGACATGCCGACTCTATTACCAACACATCTCCCAATATGAATTTTAGAATCAAAAGGACATCATCAATGATATACAACTATTTGATGGATATTCAGAGTTGGAGAGATCAAAAGGTAGTCAAGTAAATGAATCATTGATTATTATTTCACTATGAAACCTAAAATGTAAACTTGTGGGATTGTGGTTTTGAATCAGACAAGTCTATGGCCAGGAGCGTGCAAGAGGTTAGGGAGTCCCCCCGTGTGACCATAGAACCAATTAAATAACCGTTCCTCTTTACTGGATACAAACATCAGTGAAATAGGCTCCTAGTCACCTTAGAAGTGTCTGATAAAATTCCACTTTCCAACAATATCACATGACACAATTAATAGAGAGAAATAAAGGAAAAGGGAACCAAAAGACAATAGGACTAGAATCCAAAGAAATGCTTGATTATCATCTAAAGCCTTTAAACTCAATTTTAAAGGATAATATGGACGAATATATGGAAGTCATACCTAGATTATTAATAAAGAGGTTGTGCATAGTTGATCACCTATTCATTCTTTAGGAAATTATATGAAGTATACTATACTCTTACTGCATATAATACCAAACCATTCTATACCATACCTTTTATTGATGTTGATATAATAGATTACAATAGGAATTGAATATCATATTAAACAATAATAAACTATACTTTTTGGATGATAAAATGTGGGAACCATACCTTTAGATGTAAATTGATGCATAGTTCCACCAGAAGACCATAGCATCATTAAATATATCCAGTCTTGATATATTTCAGCAACATTCTGTTGCATTTTCCATTACCTCGATCATCGTTCCTAGCTAGATCAGCTTCTAGGGTTTCTCTCATAAGGGTAGAAGAGAGATGGCTTATATATTCTTAGAGAAATGATATTTTGGAAGACATAGTATTGGGTTTCTCTTACTATGGTGGAGGAAGGAGGTAGTAGGTTTCTATAGAGAGAGTATTTGTTGGGAGGTGGTTCCTTTCACTGACATAAAGAAAGAGAGAGAGTGGTTTGCTAATCTAGACAGAGATTGGACGTTTATGGTGAAGGATATGGGAAAGGAGGGAGAAGGGACGTTCACCTTTGCTTTGGGATGAAGAGGAGAGAACTTATGCTTATGGTGGAGTGGATGGGGGCTCTTTATATAGGAATGGTGAAGGGTAGCATGGTCCTAATAGAAAAAAGTGTGTGGATGACACATGGGTGCAAGGTGTCATCTTTAGGTGGATGCTTACTAGTTAAGCTACACATGGATGGTTAAGGTGTCATCTCAAGAATTGCTAGATGACACATGGAAGCATATGTGTCATCTCAAGATAGCTATTAAAGGGTGGTTGACACATGGTAGGATAGGTGGTAACTTTTAGAGGTGCTAGGTGTCAAGGGAAGGAGCATGCCACTCATCTACTTGCTTCACCAACTAATGTGCTTGCTCAAGCTACCTACTTGCTATCTAGCTATATGCTTGCCTCCATAAGCATCTTACTTGCCACCCAGCTACCTGCTTGTGTGCTTACCCACCAAAATGATATTTTCCAAAATTGGCAAAAAGTTCCGCAATTATATTTTCAATATATAAAAGCTTTTAAACTAATCAAAATGAATTATTTTAATATTAAAATTGATTTTACAAAAATTCCTCAAAGAAGCTTGTTTTTATGAATAGCTCTAATAAGGAGTTTTAATTTGGGCTATAGATCAGGATGTTACACAAGTTCCCCCACTTCAACAGTACCAAGGACCGCCTAATCCATATGCTCCCCCGCTTCCAAAACCTCCATTCAACTATCAATACCACTCCACTTCTACCTAACTCATACCAACAAAACCCTCCACAATATCACCCCCATCCACCACCACCACAATCTCAGGCACAATACATACCCCAAAACCCTAATCCCCAACACCCAAGACCACCACTACCTCAAAAACCACAACCACCCACACAAGCTTCCTCTTTTACTACCCATGAGCATGTGAAGGAGGTAAAAGTGTTGAGGAGTGGTAGGTCCTTGGAGCAGCCATAGGACACTTTTGTTGATAATGCAACCAGTGATGACATAGTTGATACTGTGGTTGGAGATGGTGATGCTGAGATTTGGGTTGAGGATATTGTGATAGGAACCTGGGTTGATAGTGTGATGTAGAGAGATGATACTTTGATTCTTGTGATATTGATTGATGATTATATTGATTTGAGCTGGTTTGGAACACAATTCCCGCCCTTCCCAGATGCACTTGAGGAATCATCCATTAAAAAAAGGAAGAAGAAGCACATTAAAGACATCATGGAAACTTTTAAGCAGGTGAAGATCAATATTTCATTGCTTGATGCTGTCAAGAAAATCCCATCTTATGCCAAGTTCTTGAAAGATTTTTGCACATTTAAGAGGAGAACAATGGGAAGAACATCAAGGAAGGTCAATCTCACTGAGCAAGTGAGCTAAATTCTAAAACACACCATGCCAAGAAAAAGGAAAGATCCCCATACTCTCATAATCTCTTGCTACATTGGAGCACACCACATAGACCAAGCTCTTATGGACTTGGGTTCTAGTGTGAATCTAATGTTGTATCATGTGTTTGTTGAACTGCAACTGAGACAACTGGGTCCAGATCACTACACTTTGCAATTGGCTGACCGATCTATGAAAATGCCTAGAGGGCATGTTGATGATGTGTTGGTGAGACTTGATGATGAGACCTCCACATTCTTCCCTGCTGACTTCATTGTGTTGGATACGGAAAAAGACTAAAGAAAGGTGCCTATTATCTTGGGGAGACCCTTCTTGGATATTGTCGATGGCGTGATTCATGTGAGGATTGGTACCATGTATGTGACCTTCATGCACATGATGATTCAGTTGAATAGTTTCAACTCTTCTTCTACGACTGAGGTGATAGGTGCTACAAAGGCAGATTGCTATCTTATTGAGTGTCTTGATGAGATTATATAGGAATTCCTACATGCATGGATTTAGAATGTAACTCATGGTAGAGGTCTAGAGCCTATTTTGGAATTCCCCAATGATGATTATGATGAGGATGAGGAAGAGGAGCTAGCCATAGTGGTTGCAAATGAGGACCTCCCATCCATTTTTGAACCATTGAAGAACTCCCTTGAAAAATCCCGATCCATGAGCTCAAGTATCTTCCTGAAGGGTTGAGGTATGCTTTCCTAGGTTCCAATGACACCCTCCCAGTGATCATTTCCTCTATCCTTGGTCTGAAATAAGAAGATGCCTTGATGGAGGTTTTGAAGAAAAACATTCAAGCTATTGGATGGTCCATTGCTGATTTGAGGGGCATTGACCCTTCCATTTGTGTTCATAGAATTTACCTTGAAATTGATGCCAACCCATAAAGGAAAATGCAAAAAAGGTTGAATCCAAAGATGAAAGAGGTCATCTCAAAAGAAGTAGTGAAGTTTCTAGATGCTATGATTATCTACACCATTTCTGATAGCCCTTGGGAGAGTCCTATCCAGGTTGTGCCCATGAAGGGTGGGATGATAGTAGCTAAGAATGAGGATGGATACTTGATTCCAGTGAGAGAGAAGTCAAAGTGGAGGATGTGCATGTATAGAAAATTGAATGAGAAGACCAAAAAGGACCACTTCCCCCTCCCGTTCCTTGATCAGATCTTGAAAAGACTTGTAGGGAAGATCTTTTACTTTTTTCTTGATGGTTACTCATGCTACTTCCATGTAGTAGTTCATCCCATAGATCCTAGATAATATGAAGTTCACTTGTCTAAGTGGGACTTTTTCTTACAGGATAATTCCATTTGCATTGTGCAATGCACCATCTACTTTCCAAAGATGTGTGACCTCCATCTTTGTTGACATGCTTGATTCGTCTCTAGAGGTATTTGTCGATGATTTTTCAGTGTTTGGAAAGACATTTGATGACTGCTTGCTCCATCTAGAAGTCGTGCTTGAAAGATGCGACAAGGTTCATTTGGTTTTATCATGGGAAAAGAGTCACTTCATGGTTTCTGAAGGCATTGTTTTGGGTCACTGCGTTTCAAAGGATGACATTGAGGTTGATAAGGCCAAAGTGGGCAAGATTTCCACTCATTATTCCTTCCACCGTAAGATAAGTCCGATCCTTCTTGGGGCATGCATATTTCTACCGCCGCTTCATCAAAGACTTTAGTAAAATTTTGAGGCTGCTTTTCCACTTGGTTGAAAAGGATGTAGAATTCAACTTTGATGACAAGTGTGTTGAAGCCTTCAACCACTTGAAGCATAAGATTGTCTCTACTCCTATTATGCAACCCCCAGATTTATCCTTTCCATTTGAAATAATGACTGATGCATTGTATATGGCAGTGGGGGTTGTGTTGGGCCAAAGGATTGTCTAGGTTCCACATGCCATTTATTATGCAAGAAAAACTCTAGATGAAGCAAAAAGAAACTACACCACTACCGAGAAGAACTTTCTCACTGCCATATTTGCTCTTGACAAGTTTTGTTCTTATCTCTTACAAAACAAGGTGGTGATATGCATGAATCATGCATCCTTGAAATATCTCATGGAAAAGAAAGATTATAAGCCAAGGTTTGATCTACTTGATTTTGTTGCTTCAAGAATTTGATTTGGAGATTGTTGATAAAAAAGGGAGTGGAAAATTCTATAGCTGACCATCTCTCCCACATTTTGGCACCTTATGATGAAGTTAAATGGATCAAGGAGAGATGCCCCATGAGCAACTTTTTGTGCTTGACTCGACTCAAAGACCATGATACAAACATATCGTCAATTTTTTGGCAAATGGAAGAGTGCTAAGAACATGTACTACACAGGAAAGCAAGAGGATGTTTGCCATGGTGAAGAATTATGTTTGGGATGACCCACATCTATTCAAGTATTATCCTGAAAAACTCATAATAAGATGTGTCCCTAAAATTGAGAAACAAGAGATCCTATCCATGTGCCACTTCCGCGTCTGTGGAGGTCATTTTGGTGGAAAATGCACAACCACCAAAATTCTTCAAAGTGGATTCTATTGGCCAACCTTGTTCAAAGTTGCTAATGAATATTGTAAATGTTGTTTGAAGTGTCATAAGGTGGGCACTATCTACAAGAGGGACATGATTCCTCTATCACCCATTCTAGTAGTTGAGGTGTTTTATGTTTGGGGGATTGACTTTATGAGTCTGTTCCCTCCTTCCTTCAGATTTGTGTATATCTTGGTGGCTGTTGATTATGTGTCCAAATATATTTAAGTAATTGCCACAAGGACAAATGATCATAAATTAGTTTGTGACTTTGTCAAGTCAAACATCTTCAGCTACTTTGGTATACCACCAGCAATGATTAGTGATGTAGGAAGCCATTTCATCCATATGACCTTTGAAGGATTGCTAAAAAGGCATGGTGTGAATCATCGCATGGCTACTCCTTACCACCCTCAAACGAGTGGTCAAGTTGAGTTGACCAATCGGGAGATAAAGCTCATTCTTGATAGGACAGTGAGACTGGACCGCAAGGATTGGTTTTTACATCTCAATGAAGCTTTGTGGACATATAGAACAACATTTGAAGCCCTGATTGGCACCACTTCGTTTAAACTTGTGTATAGAAGAGCTTCTGTCTACCAGTGGAAATGCAACACAAGGAAATATGTGCATTGAAAGCCCTGAACATGGATGGAGACGCTGCTAGAGTCAAGAGAAAATTATAGTTGCATGATCTAGAAGAAATGAGGCATGAGGAATATGATATGTCAAAAATCTACAAGGAAAGGACCAAATTCTACATGATAAGTTGATCAAGAAGAAGAACTTTGAGTCTGGACAATGGGTATGGTTGTATAATTCTAGGATGAAGTTCTTTCCCAAAAAGCTTCAATCTATATGGGAAGGGCCTTATCTAATCAAACATGTATATCCATTTTGGGCTGTTGTGATATGTGAAAATAATAGAGCAAAAGAGTTCATCGTCAACGGGAAAAGATTGAAAAATTGTTGTTGAAGTAGGTCCGGACAAAGCAAACCAAAGTTTTGACAATGTGATGCTAGTTGAGGAACACCGGGTTGATGAGGAGATGTGCTTAAATGCACATGAGAGACACATATAATACAAAGATGCATTAAAGGTTCCACGAGGATGATTGAGTCAAGAATCAATAATCCCAGTTGAAGGCATCAAATTTAGCATTAGTGGGAGGCAACCTACATAGGCTTGGAAACTTTTGTACCCAACCTTCACTTATTGATACTTTCACTTTATTTTTACATGGTTCCAAGAATACACACACACTTGTGTTTAACAATTTTGTTTTAGTTTGGATGATGAGACGGGTGAAACTTTGAGAAATGGGGTACATTTATGTGAAAATTATTGATGAAACATCAAGTGGATCAAATTTGTTGATTGGATTATTAATTATTGAGTGATTTGAGAATTTTTGAAGTTTTGTCAACTTAAAAGTACCAGCACGGCCATGCTATCATGGAATGGCCGTGTTGGAACAATCTTTTTAACAGGGAAAACTCAAGTTTTAGGCCCGGTCAGCATAACTAATTTGACCAACACGGTCATGTTGGCATTCTGCCAGAACGACTGTGTTGACCCGGGCCCAATACTTAAGTGACCCGATCTTTCATTCCACAACATGACATCCCCTGCATTTGTGTGATGTAGAACGGCTATTCCATGGAGAGGACAATTATGGCACACCTCCATCTTCCCCAAATCGACTCCCCTTGCTCCCAAATTTCAGATTCGAGCTCCCTTCACCCCTACTCACGTTGCCTACCTCTAGCTATAGTATCCACCCTCCATTAACCTCTATTTCTCGGAGATTCTACCACTACCTCCCAGAAGTGCAAAAATCATTCTGGTTCTTCAATTTCCCCCTTTCTTGCTGCAAAGATGAAGATCATGGACAAGGCAATCAATAAGGGAGTCACAAACACCTTCAAAGCCATCACTGAAAGCAAAAGTCAATAAAAAAGGGTAACACGTCTTCAAATAGCCCTACTCTATCTCCATTGAAATCCATCTCTGGTTCATCTCCCCAAAGATCATAATCTAAAAGTGGCTTTCGTCTCTAATTCCTACTCAAGCCACCATTCCTCATATCCAAGCTACAACAACTCCAAGGAGGAGGAGGAAGAAGAAGAATTGGAAAATATTGTTGATTTTGTCAATGTTGATGCATTGACCTGAGAAAGGAGGGCCAAGAAATCCGTTGGTGTGTCATTTTCATGCCTGCCTCCATGACTGACTCCAGAAAGACATTCTACTTCATCAACCCTGCCTCACACCGCTCAACAACCCACTAGACAATGGTTGTTGATTGAAGAAGAAGATGTTGATGCACCCATTGATATGGTGTACTTGAATTTGGACACAAGTTTGGGGTCACATACTTATGAGGATGAGGAAGTAGATGATACTGAGAGTGAGGAGATGGAGGATGAACCCATGTACTTCTTGTCCAAGCTAGAGGATGATAGAATTAAGTGGGTGGGAAAGCAACCTGAGGGAGCCACATATGGAAGAGGCACTTCAAGAAGAGTTTTCATGAGACCTCTTGATGCTGAGTGCTTGATAAGTAGAGTGATTCCCATGACATAGGCATGTATGGAAACCATGCAAGATTTGGGGATCAACTTTGTGTTCAAAGGTCAATTGAAACACTGTGGGATATACAAGATTTTGATTGAGGTTGAAGAAACCTACCTCGAGATAATCCATGAATTCTTCGGTTCACTAGAGAAAGTGTAACATAGAGGCAAAGATACAATAAGATTTAGACTACTTGATTCCACACTCATGCTAAGAGCTTCCCACCTCAATGGGATCTTTGCCTCCAATCCATAAATGGTAAGGAAATTTGATGAGGGAAGACTCGACAAGAATGGAAAGAAAAATACTCACAGACATGGAAGGCTATCATAGGTCAAGAATCTTTCTCCGCAAGAAAATCTAAGACCGGCAAGGTGTACAATCCTTTCATGAGATATTTGTAGAAGGTCCTAGAAAACACCATTTTTGGCCGTTATGACAATCAAGGTTGTTATTTGTAGAAGGATCTATTTGTGATGGCTATAGTATCAAGTAATGTCTTCATCTACATAGGAAACATGGTGATGACCACCTGAAGACAATACACTCAAAAAGAAAAAACCCATTCATCATGGGGGGGATCCTCACCGCAATTGCAAAAGCAGTAGGCTTGATTTAGAGGGACTTACTAAGATAGAAGGAAGTAAACTTGTTGATTTGATCAATCTAGAAAGATCCTAAATGATCTCCCTCAAAGACAACAATACCCTTTATATTTTGAACCCAGGATACCTTGGTATCACTTTAGAACCCCCATATCATACCATCTCCCTACTCACGGATGTAGAACCACCAAATGATTTCCTGGGGTTGATATCACGGTATGAGAAGGATCATCCCAGAGAAGGATACAAATCACCACCGGTGGACTTACCTAAAGAAGGAAAAGAGACAAATGTGCCAGAGAAGTAGCACATTCTTAAGCAGCCATGTCGCACGAGATAGAGATATGAGGATTTTGATGTGCATCCACCTCCAAGAAATGCATATGACATGTCATCTATTCACTCACAATTGGAGGCGATTCAATAGGCATAGCATGCCATGTGGTTGGATCGGCAATAGATGAACTATCATATCAACTACATGTACCGGTATCAGCATGGGTAGGTGTAGAGAAACCCACAATGGGGGGAGGATTTCTGGGGATCCCTTTCTAGATATCAAGAGACATACCTACCTCTACAGATGGACTACTGGGGCCACTATTACCAACACCCATCTCCACAAGTTGGCCCACCGCAGGATCTACCACCACCGAACTAGTGACATATACCCAATCATTCCTAAGATCCAGTTTCATGATGAGACAACATGATTCAAAAGTTTGGGGTGGTAGGGCAGCATGCCCTCTTTTCTCAGTTTATTTTGTTTACACCTATCTCACCTGATCTTTGATTGTTTAACTTCACTATATCTAGTGTAGATTTCCTTCTATTTGTATTCATGCATACATGTAGTTTCTTTTCATTCATTTGTGAGTAATTTTTCAAAAAAATTTCTCATATGTCATGCATTGCCTTTTCATGTAGATTTTGGTAATTTTTATGTGTTTTTAGCTAGATTTTTTTTATTTATGATTTAATTTCCCTAAAGTAGGTTTGGATGTGAGTAAGTGCAAATTTGCACCATTTTAGTTAGCTTTACCCAAATTTGGGAATTCTTCGTCCAAAAGCATGTTTCAACTTGAATCTCCAATTTTTGAATTAAAACTTGTTGGTTTTTTACAAATGCATACCATATTCTTTGAGTTTATTTTCAAATGGCCTTTATTGTTGGACTTTTACATGTGCATAACATCTCCCGTGTTTGTGAAACTTTTGGTTGAATAGTGAATTGAGCAAGCTATGAACGCTTAGAGCCTATGGAATCGCTTGATAAAAATATGATTCTCATGTTGTTCAATCATGTGGTGTGATATTACTTTATGAAGTGTTAGATTAGTTTCCATGTAGGAGCCTTTGTGTTGAGAACCACACTAATGACCCCTCTTTAACCTACCTCTTCTTTCACCATCTTCATACCTCTTCGCCTCATGAAAGTATGCCTTAGTACACATATTTAGCCTTGGCTACCTCCAAAAGTTTAGGGTGGCCATATCTACATCTACCTGCTTCACTCTCTCCACCATATACCCTATCTACACCAAGGGAAAAAAGAAAAAAAAAAGAAAAAAGAAAAAGAAAAGAAAAAGAAAAAAGAAAATAAAAGATTCTCCTATTGAAGAGCATCTAAATAAAGAAAAGATGAGTGTGTAAAAGCACTCCAATCTCTTACCAGAATCCTTTCTTCCACTTCATTACCCATAGAGCTTGGAAACATTCGACCTAGCTCACTTTACCCTTTTATACAGCCATGTGGGTTATTTTGTCTGGTTAGAAGCATAATATTGAATGCATGAAAGTGAAACAACACTCCTACTCATCATTCATTAATGCCAACATGAAACAGTTTACCCAGAATCACATGAGGGACATATGGAAAGCTTGTGTATTATATGCTCTATATTCTAAGTTTATATGATTAGTACTCTTTTCATGATTGTATTGTGAAAGTGGAGAGGAGAGAGGTAGAACACATGCACTTAGTCACTTCTAAGACTGTTTAGTCAATAATCATCTTTTGGAATGCATTTTATCATTCTTGGTTGATTGAAAGAAACTAAAGAGAGAAAAAAGTTGGAGCATACTTGAGGACAAGTAAGTTTTAAGTTTTGGGTGGTGACACATCCCTATTTTAAGGCTTCATATTGTGTCTTTTTGCATTTCAATCCTGTATAAACATGTTAGAATGCAAGTTAATTCCCTCAATATGCATATTATCGTCAAATGTACTTATGGATATTCTTTGCATGTTTTTCAAGTACGTGGACCATGTTGGATGGATGAATGAGATAGAGGGGTCCAGAGAAGACCCTAAAGCTTTCCTAACCTACCCTTTGTGGCCAAGAATCAACCCAAGCAAAGAAGTCCATGGATTTCAAAATAAAGAAGCTCATAGTACTACTGAAGACCCCAACATGGATGTGGTGCCAAGAAATAGCCGTGCTTGCCAATGCAAAAATCAAAGGTTCATGTCCATTTTAAAATGCTACAACAACTCCACCAAAATGCCCGTGCTACCCAACACGAACGTGCCAAGAATTCCCCAAAACAGTCATGCCAGCCAGCATGTCTATGCTACCAAAGACCAGAATGGACATACTAAAGAGAATGACCAATACTCCACCTCACCCACCACCTCTATGCTTCGCAACACTGTTGTTCTACCTAGCCCCCACCATAGCCGTGCTGCCTAGCACAACTGTGCTACCAACCTTCATTACACCACCTACAACTTGATATTTTTCACTTCCCACCACGGTCATTCTCTACCACCACAATAGTTCTGATCACCACCCACCATGATCGTTCTTCCTAGAACGGTCGTGTTGCCACCTAAAACCTAGCTTTTCTAAACTGAAATTCCAAAAATACTCTAACTTGCCCTATTGCTTCCACCACCACCTATATATACATGGGTGGCGGTCAGATTAATAGGTTAGCACCCATACAACTACTAGAGCTACTCTAGAGCATTCATTGCTATCTCCCTTGCATTCAAGACCTCCACATACCTCCCATCTCCCATTTCCACTTCATTTCCACCCAAAAACCCTAGTTTTCTAGGGTTTTCACCATCAAACCACTTCCATTCATGCCATTTCCATCCTTGGAGCGAGGTGTACGAGCTTCTACAACAAGGAGGTGAAGAAGAAAGGGACTTCAATGAGCTCCATGGATTTCTGCCTCTTTCTTCTCTTTTCTTTTCTCTTTTGTTTAGTCATGTGTAGCTAAGCCCCTTGTGGTGGGTTGTTTGGGGCTGAAATGTTACTTTGATACCATGTTGGGGGGAAATAACTTATAATGAATATATTTCCAATCTGTGATGATTGCTTCTGGCTTATATCTCATTTCCCATTATCTTACTTGTGATTTGCGCTTTTAAACATGGATTGCTTGTTGTATGATGCTTGAAAACACCTAGTTTCTTGGAGAAAATGGATTGTATATGGCTATCTTTGGAATTGCTCCTAGGTCCAATTAGTGGATCCCTAGCTAGCACCCTATGTTCGTACATACAACTCCCTTCTCTTACAAGTAGGTGTGAGATTCAATTAGCTTGTTTAAGAGTGATTAGCACAATTGCCTAGAGTTTTCTAAAGGCTAGATGGTGAGTAACATGAGGTGAAACACCCTCATCTCTAACCCCATTCCTACCCTTGGCTCTCAATTCCCCTTATACCACTTACCCTAGAAACCTAAACTTGCCAACTCCTATTGAAATTACACCTAGCCCTAGTTTTCCAACTAGTAGCATAGGGTAGATTCAAATAGCATTTGCCTCATTGTTTGGTTTGCCAATCAAAATGGTTTTAATTTTTAGCGATTTTCAGTAATCTGCTGCTAACGATACGCTTCCACTGAAGTTAATCTCATTTTGTGAGTTGGATGCCACAGTTACCATGTTTGCCACTTGAGTAGTTTGAATATCATAGATCACCCCTACAAACCTGAAGTTATTTGAACAATAAAATTGAGGTTTGCATTTGTTAATGGTTTCACATATGTTGTTCCAATTTCATAGTCTTTGATAAGAGAAATGCTCTCATAGTGAAGAGAAATGGGATTTCATCAGAGATACAATTTTTTTAAAATAATCTAGAATAATTTCATTTGGTAGATAGTATACCTTACCCTATTCATTTTCATGTCTACTAATTATTCCTAATTGATCACAAATTAGTTTGATTTTAGTGAGATATTTAACTAGAACCTTGTTGCCTTTTGTATTTATAGAATTTATAAATCATCTCAAATGATCTATACTGATATGACTACTTGAAGAAGTTCTTAAGAGAAGTCCAACTTTAAAATTAATTATCTATTCCCACGACCTCTGCAAGGACTTCCAATAACATTAAACCAATAATCAACCTTTTATTAATGTGTTAGTTCTAGACCAAGCTTTGAACATTACCTTTGCACAAGATTGGATTTTTCATCTATGAATTTTAGTGGAGGGGACTAAGTGCCATCGATAATGAATTCAATACAACAACCTTCAATATATAGCTCAAATGTGAATCTTTTAGTATAGGAAATTGTTTTTGAGGTTACAAGACATAAAGTTTGATACATTAATGTAGATAAATAAGGATATAGGTTGGGATCACCATGCTATCAGACTTTAATCCTTTATAAGAAACTTGATACGGCCATTCTTCTTCATCGAAAGCTTCTCCTCGTCCTTGATCAAACAAAGTGGACCCATGACTAGAACACAACTTTCTTAATGGAGATCTGATACCATGAAACAAGATGTGAAGAAGAAGGTTGTGGTAGAAGAGGAATCTAACATTTAGACATGAGAGAGAAAAATGATTAGAGAAGGAATGGAATTCTTTAGTTCACAAACTACACTATGCATATATACATCTATGAGGGCCTCATTGAGTCCCCAATATGTAGCCCAATTGGTGAAAATTGGTCATGAATGCAACAAATATAGGTGTTATCTAATCTACTAAAATAATTCATATTGTTATTATCATTTAACATTACAAAATTAATTAGTTAGACAAAATCCCAACATGATTATCTTCAACATGGTATGAGTTGATTTGATATATTTGTCAAATACTATTGACTTTGCTTTCCCCTTATTTAAGTGAGCACACATATTAGTGGCTTGTTTTTCTTGATTGGCATCTACATTTTGTATCCTTTGAACTATATGTTTCCTTGTACTAGTACATACAAGGATTTAGTGGAAAGAAAGTCCATCAATGTTGAGCTCGATTTATATCTTACAAACAACACTATTAACATCTTATCATCATAAGGCAGTGAGGAAAACTTGTAAAGGATATCTATATGCATACCCATCACCTTAACTTTACAACATACTTGGTGAGTCCCGCCAGAGGTCCACACACTAATCAATTGGGGTTTGACTAGATGCACCCCACGAGATCAGGAACATGTACTGGGATATTTTGAATTTATAGTGGATCTAGTCCAACACACATTCTTAAAATGATCACACATACCCACAAGCACACGGGGTTGTGTTGTAGTATAGGCAAGCTGTAAGAAAAGGGTCAATCCTTAGGGAGAGGGGGCACTAGATCTATGTTAGTATGAGATAATTCCTAATGTGGAGAGTAGGGTTTTAGGGTTTAAAGGTGATTTTGGTTAATTACTCCAAGGTTGTAAGAAATTAAAGACAAAAGGCAAACTAGATTACCAAAAATCCTAAATTATCCTGAACAAGTTAAGACTATGAAGCAAGGAAAGGAAATTAATTAAAAAAGAATAAGAGACTACACTACACTAGCAATGCAAGTAAACACTTAAGAGACAAGTTAAGAACTAGGGCAATCAAGGACCTAGGTTATCACTAATTAACAAGATTAGAATAAGAAGGCTCAAAAGAGAACTAACTACCCAAGCAAGACCTAGCTATCAATAACTAAGCGATTAACTAAAAAGCACTTAAGAATAAACAACTAACTATCATTAATAAGCTAATTTAACAAGGTGGGTTTTAGTAATGATTTGGATAGGTGGGACATTTGGGAATGATAGTAAGATATTAGTTGGAGGGGTTAACATAGCATGAAATTCTTATATCTTCAATCCATTCTCAGGAAAACACTTTAAACAAGAACCACAGTAGTATATTTACATACTGGTCCATATTGTACATTTCATGTACCATCTCTCCTCGAGGAATATATATACTTCAATACTTTACTAAACAACACAAGTAACAAAATCTTCGAGCATCAAACCAAAATCTCAGATCGATTATAAAAACACTATCTACTGACTCCTAGGACCTGAGAGCATAAAGACGACACATATGACTCTATTTACACATGTACAAAGTCTGACATCCAGTTTCCCCACCTGGGATATCACTATTGTCCCTACTATTGCTGCTGCTGCTCATCCCCTGCTACAGAGGTTCTACCTCTTTGTCTGTGTCTACCTAAAAACATTGGATCCCACAGGGGTGAGACAATTTGTAAATTGTCCCAGTGAGATATATAACTCTCCGCCGAAAACATTATTATTGCAGTTTAATAAAAATAAACTGAGCAATGGAATAATATATTTCAATGGCAGATAAATCAAAATCTATGCAGATTAGAGCAACATCCTATTCAAGTATTTCAATTATAACTTGATAAGCCAACATGTCTCTTATTCATTAAGGAATTAAAGAACATAAGTAACATTTATGTATCAAGGACATTCTAAGCAAGATAACATCAACTAGTGATTCTCATATTTTAATGTTATGCAAATATGCTACACGGTTGATTACATTTTACAAACATTCTTAAGCTCTGAGGAGATGAGGTATACCGCTCATACTCCAACTGACCATTGCAAAGTCGAAATTGATACCATACAAAGTCAATGGAAGAGCCAGCTTCCATGACTTCCCATATCTCGGTCAGTGCAAGATTACATGTAGGACATCTTGTGTCTCTGCTACATAGCTTGCCCGGGTATAGTGGCATCTTCGGTATAGATATACAGTGGTGGATGTACTATCTTCGCAATTGAGAGATTTCATGTTTACCTCCATCGATTCGACATTAACATCATCGGGAGATTAGTGATACATCCATCCCAAAACATATAATGAAGGATTGAGAGGTTTAATGTTTACCTTCCATCAATTCCCCCATTTGGACGTACGGATATTTTTGCCCATTGACCCCCACATATTAAAAAATATGCGAACTCCAAGAGATCTCATAAGAAAACGTGTTTCACCATCACCAACTACTAACGATGACGAATCTATGGTCAGAGCACTACAGGAATAGATTTCACTTGGTTAATTAAGTACATTATCATATTCTTTTAGCATCAGTCAAGTTTTCAAACATAACTTATTAGGACAAATGTTATAAAGAAATATGTACTATTTTCATCAGTTACATCTCAATCTTTATAAGACATTGGGATCTGAATCCCTCATCTCAATATTGGGAATACTCATCCCTTCACAACTCAATGTCATAAACATATGGTTCTGGGTATTCAAACCCTTAGATCACTACTGAGCACTGTTACCACTTTTTCATGTAATTATCACCTTCAGGTCATCTGGCCAAGGTAAACATGACACTTGCTACACAAGCATCTCTCATGGCACTTAAGGCCCATTAATTCTCTTATTACCTCTTACTAGGCAACAAGACATATTATGGCACATAAGGCCCAATAAATAATTTCAATAAATAAAGCATCATAGCTCAAACCTGACTATGTTCATCATCTCATGATACCTGCATGGTTAGCATACATGATAACAGATATATCAATCATATTTCAATTCCATGCTATTCAAGGGTAACACCACTATTCCCTTACTAGGGTTAGGGTTTCCCATTTTAATTCAATCAGGATTACACATCCCCTTTGTCCAATTAGGACCAATGATTCATCATTTCATTGTCCAAGATTAGGGTGTCATGCTATATAGTATAACCTAGAATTAGGGTTTCACACATCTTCACTCTATTTAAAATTTAGAGTTTACTATCCACATCACATCACCCCATATTAGGGTTTATCTTCAATAACCCAAAATTAGGGTTTACTATTCATCCCAATTAGGGTTTCATATTCAAAATACCCTAAATTAGGGTTACTCATGTCATTACCCCAAATTCGTATCACATCATCCTCTTAAATTAGGGTTTCACTCAGAATTGCCCTAAATTAGGGTTTGAGTTCATCAATTAACTTAATTAGGGTTTTATGATCTCTTTATCAAGGATCATACCCTAAATTGTATATCATACTCATTTTGAATGTGTTAGGCTTGATTGCTACATGATTATCTTACATGTATGAACCTCTCTCTCCCTCATCCTCTTCTAGGATGTCCACTACTCAATTATTGATTAGATTGAGCCTATTCTTTATTCAAAAACATGCATTTAGGGTTAGCATGATGTATTGAGTTATTGCATCCTTATGCATCAATGATTAATCCCACTAAGGGTATCAACCATCTAATTACATTAGGTGTCCAAAAGATTTGATCAATTGAATCTTTAATTACATTGGATGTCCAAGTGGATTAACCAATTGAGTCTTCAATTACCTTAGATATCCAAATGGATTAACCATGTTGATCCTCAAATGTTTTTGATTACTTAGACCCTAAACGGTCTTGGTCTCTCCATGTTCAAACAGTTTGAAACCATTTGGGCAGATTTCCCTTAAAACTGTTTAAGCAAGAAATGTATTGAAACTGAATGTGCTACGACCCCACCTCCCGGTAACCCCCCAATTAAGGGAGATCGTGAAGTAGAAGCCTCACCCATAACTTCCAGATCAAAGGTTTGACAATTAACAAAGAACAATTATTAAATTTTAACAGACTAAACTGAAAAGCTGTAAGAAAATAAACTTTTGCATACCTTTTTGTAAACTTGGATCTCTAAACTTCTATCCACTTATGGATTCTACTCTACCTAATCCTCCTTGTATTTTACTTCATGTATTTCATAATATGACGATTTATTGTTTGTCCTTTTGGCTTGAACCTAAAATTCCGACAAACAAAACGTCGGTCAACCGAAGCTGGTATGTGGGGGAAACAATAATCGTGCAATTATTCATAACAATGTATTGCAGCCAATTACCATTTAACAATCAAGTTTACATTTTAAATATAATTGTGTGATCCATGCATTCCCTATCCTCTGCTCTATCCCTGTAGTGGACCTGGATACTACTTTCCTCATAGTAGATCCCCATTAAACCCCTCATGGTCCCACCCATAGGTGAACCCGTTTCTAGGATTGAGTCACATGGCACTACCCGTAGGTAGCCCACTCCTTAACTCATGGCATGCTAAGAGTCTTATGGCACTACATACGTGTAGCCCAGTTTCTAACTCATGATAGCCTAGACCTTACTCTAGGTTATCCTTTTTAGCCTTTGCATAGCCACAAGGGTGGACCTCGATCTAGCTAGTTATACATGTATATTCATAGTGATAGTCATAGTCACTCTACAGTTGCATGAAATAAAAACATCCAACAGTTATTTCAAGCCATGAGGGAAACGTCGATAAAATCCTTAGAAAACTAGTCAGGATAATCACAAGCGTAACCACATACCTTTGATTGTAGATTTGAGACAAAATTATCCAGAACAGAGAAATCCCAATCAAGCAATCAATTATGCACATAATCCTGAAATAAATATACCAATTTCCTTTTATTAATATTTATCCAATATCATTTTATTCCTTAGGATTTCTATTCCAATTTTTAGGGTTTCCTTGGAAATTAGGGTTTCACTTCATCTTTTATTATCTTAAACCCTAATTTTATATCATTACTTATAAACCCTAATTATCTCATCCATTCTTCAACATTAAGGTTATCGTAACAACATATAACCCTATTTGCATATTAAAGGCACATTAATCATCAATTAATTTCATTAAGCTTCTTTTTCATTAAAGCTACTATTTTTATCCTTTTAATCCATGACAAGATCATTATACGCATTTATCATCAATTCAAAGTTCATTATGGTCTAATTAACATATGAACTCGATTTGCCATTCATTCTACCTTTTATTCATGAGAAAACCCTAATCACTACATTTAGAGTATTTATCTAGAATTACGGACATTAATGCTCAAAATAGATTAGAACCATCATATAATAACATATTTCCACACCTTTCCAATTATATGGGATCGTAACCTCTTTTACCCTAAATTAGGGTTTCTAAATACTTAATCATTCTCATATGGGGTAAAAACCCTAAATCATGCAATTTCACATCTAGATTAGGTTCGAATCCAACATTATAATTCAATAGGTTATTAATACTTAAATTAACCCATTACACATACTAGATTCAACCTTTAATCACAAATAGGGTTTTTAACCTAACTTTAATGCAATTTTCATCAATTTATATTACTTTTGCAATTAGGAACGGAATCAATTTTAATATTATTTTTATTGGATTCCTCTCATTCTCCTGATCAAAATTCATATATTACTTGTCATAATCGGAGTTACCAATGATTAGTTATGAAATTAGCAAGATTTCACTTACTTGGGCCAATTAGAGCGCACCAAGTGTCCGCTCCATGCAACGTTGTTCGGCTGAGCTTGAAAAGATTTCATATTGTCCCTTTTCCCCCTGGTTAATTCGTATCTTCTACAGCCCGCGGAGGGGCGTATCTGTCCAAACGACCCTCAGGTTGTATTCTTCCTCAAGACGACGCTCCCTGCCACCCTAGATGCAATCTGCGGGGCTTCTCCTCTCCTCCCTGGATCCCATCGACCACTGGAGTTGGTGCCTCCACCTCCTACGCCCCTAGGCACTCCCCAGAGGCCAAAATCTCATGGCCAAAGTTGTTGGCTTATGCTGGCCAGGCCTGCAACACTTGGTGGCCCTGCAGCCACATGTGATCCAGGGCACAAAAGTGTCGGCCATCCCTCCCCTGGTGTCGTGGGAGCATGCATCATCAACCCAGCTCATCCACTGGTCCCTCGTCGCTCCATAGATTTGCTATATCACATGGTTAGGGTTTCAAACACCAAGAAGCAATGGGGAAGAGAGAGGGAGATGTAGGATCTCTTTTGAACTTGAACCAGGGTTCTACCCTTTATATTGGGGTGAGTAAAGAAGCCCTAGGTTGGCTATTCACGAATCTAAGAATCCCTTTCCAAGTAGGGAGTCAATTCCTTCAAAGATAAGTAATATTCTCTCTCTTCTTTATCCTTGGTTATTCTCTATTATATGGATATTAGGAATTCAAAATTCCTCTTTCATTTTCTTTGTACTTTCCCTTTTTAATTACTTGGCCACGAATTTCTATTTTCTTTTAATAGAAAATATTTCCTTTTTATCAATATCACAAAATTCATTAATAATGTATCACATTATCCTTTTATTTTGCAATTTTGGTATTTTCTCTTTCTTTCCTCTTTATTGGGGCTCCTTGGATCCCAAGAAACTCTATTATTTCGAAATCCTTTTTATTGAATACTTATTATCCTTCTAGATGCATCTATATGCATTGTTTCTCATTTTCACGTTTATTTCTTATTAAAATAACTCTTTTTGAGGTTTTCTCTTTATTTCTCTTTTATTTTCTTCATTGGCATTCCTTTTAATATTAGCAACTTCATGGATATGAAAATTCACCAAGAAATCTCATTTATGCCTCTTTCCATTCATTTGTCACATTTTATCATTATTTTCAATTTCTTTCTTAAAGAAATACTTAATTAATCTTTCCTTTTTTTATTGCCTTTTCTTTGCAACTTTGGACTCCTTGGAACCCAAGAGGCACAAAATCCCTCTTTGGATTTGCCTTCTAGAGGCTTCCACATTTTTCTTTTCTCAAATATTCAATTATTCATTTACTAATTGAATTTCCTTGTTATTGGGCCCAATAGCCAATAAATCCCACAAATCAATCGTCAAGGCTATTTTAAATGAAATCCATTTATTCAAAACAAATTATATCATTATTTGTTCAAATATATTTAATATGAGAAATTGCATTTCTCACCAAATGAACCCAAAAGTTGGGGTTGTAACATCCTTCCCCTCTTATAGGAATTTTGTCCTCAAAATTCCATCAAGCAAACAAACAATTCAGGACAAGACTTTTCCATGTCCATCATTGGCCCCTATGTGGCTTTACTGTACTCATGACACTTCCAAAGAACTTTTATCATCACATATTCTTTTCTCTGAGTTCTTTCATCCTGACGTCCATAAACTGCACAGGTGACTCAGGCCATTTCAGCCTCCCTTGGGGCTCACTAGGTTCATTGCTCAGCACATGGTCGGGGTTCCTCACATAGTGCTCTAAATTGGATACATGGAACTCATCACACATTTCTTTATCCTGAGGGGTAAGATCAAACTTAACCTTCTCCACCAAACCATGTCAAAAGAACCCATGCATCAGGGACTCAACTCTTTTAGTTATAACTTAGAGGGGTCGGATTTTCATGTCACATATTCTCCCACAACGATCTACATGTCAGTCTACTCTACATCTGATCATGATTCTCGTCGTCTCTAGGCTCCTTTCAGCCATTGCACGATCAAAGCGACTTCATCCACACACTGTGCTCCTTTTCTAACCATCACATGGTCCTTTCACCAACATCACCTTACTGAAGTGGTGACCAACACAACCTCCCTTACAGAGCTTCTTTAAATCCCGATACTGGCTATGGTGGTCATCATCACATCTTTCATAGGACAAGAACTATCTCTAGCTATCACCCTGAACGAGCACATATTCTCTCATCAGACCCTTTAGTCTGGATCATACTAACCATTAGTTAGGGGTGATAAATTGTACTAACATCAAGTTCTTCATGTACCTACTTCCACCTTTTGGAAGGGAACCTTTAGGTCAAACTTAAGAACCTTTGAACTCGCAACATGGTGTAGTTGAATCATCTCTCTCATTGGTAGTTCAACCAAATTTGTCCCTGGACAGAACTCTTTCTTTCTCAAGTCATCTGGGTAAGACGATTTACCATACCCCATATTGCATCTCGACCTTCCTAGGTCCAGGGGAGACTTACAACATCCATAGTGATGAACTCCCTTTCTCTTTTGGTGACTCTTTATCCTTTATCTCAATACACTGGGTAACTGGTGCTATTCCTTCTCCCTCAGCTTGTATGGCCATATACCACATGCAACTTTATGTTAGGCATCTAAAGTACTACTATCACTTATTATCTTGGTAGTACCATGGTGTATGGTAATCTTCAATCAGGATTTCCTATATCTCATTATTCCTCAAGATCTATTCCTCTGAAACCCTAAACCACTCTAGTCGGGGTTTCATCACCTTCCTTTCCAAAGAAGTGCATCTAAGGTTCTACTACTATCCTCTCATTGCATCAAGGACTAGACTGGCTAACCATTAACTGATCTTGTTACATCAGAGTGTTTGCCAAACATATCTTCTTTCCAAACTTAGGGTTAGCCAAACAACCTCTTCTAGCCAAACTAGTCAGATATTTCTCAACCAGAGCATCTATTACCATTTCACATCCTTAGGTATTAGGTAATGTTGGAGACATACACCTTCATGTATACTCTAAAACTATCTTCATCGAGTAAACTCTGGGCTCATCCTCATGATGATCAAACTATACCTTGCATCACTTGCAAATTCCACACAGCTCAGGCTATCAACATCCTTATAAGATAGTCATCTTATCTCTCTTTAGTGTTTGCAAACCATCCATGTACCATTCGCTTTACCCGGGCATGTTACCTCCTCTGTCCCCATATCTCATGGCAACATTCCAACCTACATCATCTTTATCCTTTGTGTATGGCATGCGTACTATCCTATCTCTCACTCCCATAACAAGAGGAAATAAGCATTTGGCTACAGTCCAAATACAGAGTTCTTCCTGTTCTGAGAGTAGAGATGGTACATCCCACCTTGCCAGTACACCTTTAATTCCAAGTTGAAATGTTCCGTTTATGCCTCTATATTACAATCATCTTGCTATCAAAGTTACCTCCATGGAAAAATTAGTCTTGAACCTACTGAGGTTTACACACATCTCTTGGTCATCTCCTCTAGGTCTATAGGGTGCTGGCACCTTTGGGGTCATCCCTCTTCCCTTATGCATCCAGAGAGTGCCCTACTCATCTGCCCTTTGGGTCCCATGAGTTCATGAAGGTGATCAATCTCCTAACCCATGGCCCTCAGACAACGATAGCTGTTACCTCTCAACCATATGGTCATGTGCAACTAGGGAATTAGGCAATTCCTACTTCCATCGGTCTTATCCCCACCTAACCCTAGGATAGACTTAGGATTCTCTTATAGTACATGTTCAACTTAGAACCTTACCCAATCCTTCATCATCTCTCTCTCTGCATTCATGGCTGACTTTCATCCTTTCATCGGGGTCGTGGTGACCTGCCTACCTTGGTCAGGCCCCTTACCGGTTACCTCCATGGTAACACATCCACATGCACTTAGAGATGGTTATGTATGGGTCTATAGGTTCATTCTCATACCATGTACTTTTCACTTTGCTTCTCAAGATCCTATGAGACCTCTTTAGGTTTCCTCAAAACCCACAAAACTAGTATACACCCTACCAAAGGGTCCCTCTCCCAGGATGGGAGGAAAACTTCACCTCGATAACAACAGTCATAAACGTCCTTAGGTCTAGCATGCTTAACCCTAGCAAGCTATTCAAGGAACAAGCAGACCACCTACTAAACCATGTTAGATCATGCTTGTTTTCATCCTCCATATTGGATCAAGATCCTAACTTTCCATGTCATCAACCTATCTGTGAGGGGTTCACCAAACATACCTCGACTTTAGGGGTTTTTCCTTTCTTCTCAACATAAGAAGTACCATGCTTTCTTCTATAGAAACTCAACTCTCATCATGAGCATTAGGTACACCACTTCCCCTCTTAGGCCTAGGAACCATAGGTTCACTTTTTGGGTGTCCAACCGCATGCTCAACCTCTTAACCACGATCCAAACCTGTACCGGGTATGACATACACTTCTTGTCATCCTTCTCCTCAATCAACATTTTAAAGTTGAGTCCTCCTCAAGGAACAAAATCAACAAGGTACAAGGCCTCATAACATGTTACTAAACCTCTCCAGGGTATACAAAACTTCTTCTTCCTTTCTCAGAAGGTAAACACTTATATTATAGGCACATAGGTGCCAGAAGCCTCATCCTCTCTCTAGGGTTTGGTCCCTCCCATGGCGACCAAAACATCATCAACCTCTAGGGATCAAGCATGTGGCATCATCTACTTAGGTCGCACCCGACTTCTCCTCATATCTTGGAGTCTAGGATTCCAACCTTTTTGCTGGGTTTCCTACTCTCTCTCTAGGGATAACCCTACAACCAACCTCATGATTAGAGGTCCTCTCTTTGTGAAGGGTCAACCTCAAAAGCATGCCCCTACCTGGATGAAGCCTATGTTCCACTCATGTTCGCTCAAGGTTATCCATAGCCCCTTAGGCTTATCCCATAAGTTATCCAACATACTCCCTTGGCCAGGGTTTCAACCTATTGCTCGCACCACTGATACATTCTGGGTGCCTATTATTCCCATATAATCTCATGGGGTTTACATAGGTTCTTCTCTAACCTCATCAATGAATGAGATATCCTTCACTCTAACATGCACGACCCTTCCTAGGGTTGGTCACCAGAGGTACTAGGTCATCCAACCTCTCATGGTTCATACATCATCCAAGGCATGTCCATCCAAACACTTGGTCTAACTCATCATGTCATCTCTCTCTCTCTCTCTCTAACCTTCACTTAGGGTTAGGGTTAACATCATCCTCATAGGATGTACCATGTATCTACTTGCAATGGAGATATCTATCTCCAAGACTAACTCTCTTTATCTATCCTCCTGACAAGAAGATCTAGCCTCAGGTCTCTTCTGAGGGCATGACAACTTATGTCATATGACCTAAGCATGTATCTGTCCTTTAGTTTCCGCTTAATCTATTATGCTTATGTCCATGACATCTTATTTAGATACTTTTTCATTAATTTGGTGGAGGATTCCTTATACCTTATTAACCTTACCCATACCTCAAGAGGGTGAGGAAAAGAGAGAAAACCCTAATCCTTATAATTCTTAACAAAAATAGAGTTGAGAAGGGATGAATAAGATGAGAAAGTCCTAAAGGTATCTTATTTTGATTCATACCCTAAGTCTTTGGCCAAGCAGTCACACAGATCCGGGAGTCCTCATATTCCGACTAGCGGTGTGGAGGAAAATATTGCCAGCCCCTAGTCGTGATCCTTTTCTAGACACCTCCGTCTTTCAGATAATCCTCTAATAACTCCCTTGGGTTCTATGGAGTTTGTAAAATTTAATAATTATTAATGGTTAAGTGAGGAACCTACGCTCCGATACCAAATGTTATGACTCCACCTCCCAGTAAACTCCAATTAAGGGAGACCATGAAGTAGAAGCCGCACCCATAATTTCCAGATCAAAGGTTCGACAATTAACCAAGAACAATCATTAAATTTTAACAGAATAAACTGAAAAACTGTAAGAAAATATACTTTTGCATACCTTTTGGTAAACTTGGATCTCTAAACTTCTGTCCACTTATGGATTCTACTCTAAATAATCCTCCTTGTATTTTACTTCATGTATTTCACAATATGATTATTTACTGTTTGTCCTTTTGGCTTGTACCTAAAACACCGACAAACAAAATGTCGGTCAGCCGAAGCTGGTATGTGGGGGAAACAATAATCGTGCAATTATTCATAACAATGTATTGCAACCAATTACCATTTAACAATCAAGTTTATGTTTTAAATATAATTGCATGATCCATGCATTCCCTATCCTCTGTGTTGTCCCTGTAGTGGACCTGGATACTACTTTCCTCATATTAGATCCCCATTAAACCCCTCATGGTCCCACCCATAGGTGAACCAATTTCTAGGGTTGAGTCACATGGTACTACCCATAGGTAGCCCACTCCTTAACTCATGGCATGCTAAGAGTCTCATGGCACTACACACATGTAGCCCAGTTTCTAACTCATGATAGCCTAGACCTTACTCTAGGTTATCCTTTTTAGCCTTTGCATAGCCACAGGAGTGGACCCAGATCTAGCCAGTTATACATGTATATTCATAGAGATAGTCATAGTCACTCTATAGTTGCATGAAATAAAAACATCCAATAGTTATTTCAAGCCATGAGGGAAACGTTGATAAAATCCTCAAAAAACTAGTCAGGATAATCATAAGCGTAACCACATACCTTTGATTGCAGATTTGAGACAGAATTATCCAGAACAGAGAAATCCCAATCAATCAATCAATTATGCACATAATCCTGAAATAAATATACCAATTTCCTTTTATTAATATTTATCCAATATCATCTTATTTCTTAGGATTTCTATTCCAATTTTTAGGGTTTCCTTGGAAATTAGGGTTTCACTTCATATTTTATTATCTTAAACCCTAATTTTATATCATTACTTATAAACCCTAATTATCTCATCCATTCTTCAACATTAAGGTTATCGTAACAACATATAACCCTATTTCCATATTAAAGGCACATAAATCATCAATTAATTTCATTAAGCTTCTTTTTCATTAAAGCTACTATTTTTATCCTTTTAATCCATGACAAGATCATTATACGCATTCATCATCAATTCAAAGTTCATTATGGTCTAATTAACATATGAACTCAATTTGCCATTTATTCTACTTTTTATTCATGAGAAAACCCTAATCACTACAGTTAGAGCATTTATCCAGAATTACGGACGTTAATGCTCAAAATAGATTAGAACCATCATATAATAACAAATTTCACACCTTTCCAATTATATGTGATCTTATCCTCTTTTACCCTAAATTAGGGTTTCTAAATACTTAATCATTCTCATATGGGGTAAAAACCCTAAATCATGCAATTTCACATCTAGATTAGGTTCTAATCCAACATTATCATTCAACAGGTTATTAAGACTTAAATTAACCCATTAAGCATATTAGATGCAACCTTTAATCACAAATAGGGTTTTTAACCTAACTTTAATGCACTTTTCATCAACTTATAGTACTTTTGCAATTAGGAACGGAATCAATTTTTTATATCATTTTTATTGGATTCCTCTCGTTCTCCTGATCAAAATTCATATATTACTTATCCTAATCGGAGTTACCAATGATTAGTTATGAAATTAGCAAGATTTCACTTACTTGGGCCAATTAGAGCGCGCCAAGTGTCCGCTCCATGCAACGTTGTTCGGCTGAGCTTGAAAACATTTTGAATTGTCCCTTTTGCCCCTGGTTAAGTCCTATCTTCTACAGCCCGCAGAGGGGCATATCTATCCAAACGACCCTCAAGTCGTCTTCTTCCTCGGGACGGCGCTCCCTGCCGCCCTAGACGCAATCTGTGGGGCTTCTCCTCTCCTCCCTGGATCCCATCCACCACCAGAGTTGGTGCCTCCACCTCCTATGCCCCTAGGCGCTCCCCCAGAGGCCAAAATCTCGCGGCCAAAGTCGCTGGCTTTCCCTGGCCAGGCCTGCAACACTTGGCGGCCCTACAGCCTTGTCACTGCTGCCACAGGTGATCCAGGGCACGAAAGTGTCGGCCATCCCTCCCCTGGTGTCGTGGGAGCATGCAACATCAACCCAGCTCATCCACTGGTCCCTCGTCACTCCATAGATGTGCTATATCACATGGTTAGGGTTTCAAACACCAAGAAGCAGTGGGGAAGAGAGAGGGAGATGTAGGATCTCTTTTGAACTCGAACCAGGGTTCTACCCTTTATATTGGGGTGAGTAAAGAAGCCTTAGGTCAGCTATTCACGAATCTAAGAGTCCCTTTCCAAGTAGGGAGTCAATTCCTTCAAAGAGAAGTAATATTCTCTCTCTTCTTTATCCTTGGTTATTCTCTATTATATGGATATTAGGAATTCGAAATTCCTCTTTAATTTTCTTTGTACTTGCCCTTTTTAATTCCTTGGCCACAAATTTCTATTTTCTTTTAATAGAAAATACTTCCTTTTTATCAATATCATGAAATTCATTAATAATGTATCACATTATCCTTTTATTTTCCAATTTTGGTATTTTCTCTTTCTTTCCTCTTTATTGGGACTCCTTGGATCTCAAGAAACTCTATTTTTTCGAAATCCTTTTTATTGAATACTTATTATCCTTCTAGATGCATCTATATGCATTTTTTCTCATTTTCACGTTTATTTCTTATTAAAATAACTCTTTTTGAGGTTTTCTCTTTATTTCTCTTTTATTTTCTTCATTGGCATTCCTTTTAATATTAGCAACCTCATGGATACGAAAATTCACCAAGAAATCTCATTTATGCCTATTTCCTTTCATTTGCCAGATTTTATCATTATTTTCAATTTCTTTCTTAATAAAGAAATACTTAATTAATCTTTCCTTTTCTTATTGCCTTTTCTTTGCAACTTTGGACTCCTTGGAACCCAAGAGGCATGAAATCCCTCTTTGGATTTGCCTTCTAGAGGCTTCCACATTTTTCTTTTCTCAAATATTCAATTATTCATTTACTAATTGAATTTCCTTATTATTGAGCCCAATAGACAATAAAGCCCACAAATCAATCGTCAAGGCTTTTGTAAATGAAATCTATTTATTCAAAACAAATTATATCATTATTTGTTCAAATATCTTTAATATGAGAAATTGAATTTCTCACCAAATGAACCCAAAAGTTGGGGTTGTAACAGAATGGGCTTGGGTCTCCAAACGGTTTGAGACCGTTTGGACCCAAACGGTCTTGAGACCGTTTGGTCCAAACCTTCTCAAAACGGAATGGACCAAAAAGGTCTTTCAACACTTAATCAATTCAAGGTTTCCATCAATGAACCGCCTATCAATTGAGTCCTTGATTTATTCATTAATTGAACTATTGAATCATCCTTCAATTGGACCATCAATTAGGGTTTTGAGCCCAATTGAACTAGGATATATAATCAAGAAACCATCAATTAGGGTTTTGAATTCGAGGAACCATCGATGGTTAACATTGTGGAATCAATTCAATTATAAACAATTAACCATCATCAAATTATGATATGAACTAACCTCAAATGGTCTTGAGGTCATTTGGATGACCTCTAAACGGTCTTGAGACCATTTGCCCCATCCATTATTAAAATTTTGTGAAAATCAATTAGGGTTTGCATCATTGGATTGATCATCAAATTAGTTATTGATTGCATTTCGATTTTATATCTCTAAATCTCCAATTACTCAACCATACTCAACCCTAGACCTCCAAACTGTCTTGGTTGACCTCCAAACGGTCTTGAGACCATTTGGGTGACTTCCAAATGGTCTTGAGACCGTTTGGGCTAGTCAACCCAAAGGTTTAAGTCAACCAATTCAAATTTCAGCACTTAACCTGATTAGGGTTTCCAATTGGAGGATTGTCCATATATTGAATTAATCAATTGGATCCATTAGATCATCATCCAACATGTACTAGGGTTCTGACCTCAAATGGTCAACCCATCCAAACAGTTAACCCTTCTAAACGGTTTGGGATCCAAACCTCCAAACAGTTTGCAAACCATTTGGACCACGGTCTTAAATCTGTTTGCAATACAAACTTGTTGGAAAGTGAGCCTAAGATGATGTTATCATCATCATGTTTTATTCCATTGAAAACTACTGCCATTATCATGGTAGTTGCATCAATTAATCAAAGGAATTACAAGAAGAGCAATTGAACATAATTGATTGAGAAATTGAATTCAATAACAATGAATAAGGGTTCAAGTTATATAACCCACCTCCAATTGATCTTCAAAGTTTGGAGCTTCACGTCAACAATGGTACAAAGAGCTTTTTCACACCACAAGGTTCGTTCCTCAAGCTTTTGAGTGAAAAGGAATGGTTAGAATTGAAGATGGGGTCGAGATAAGAAGAAATCATGCATTGATTTGTGATTTCCACCATGAAATCAAGGTGAACGAAAATCAAGAAGCTTACCAACAGGTTGGGGGTCGTCCTCCTGCTGTTCCTAGCTTCCTTGGTCATTTTTGCAAGCAAAGAGAAGAACTGGATTCAAAAAAGTCTTTGGTTTGAGTTGTAAAGGGTGTTTTTATAAGAAAATCAATGAGAGAGAAAATGCCTCATACAAATCCTTTAATTCCGAAATTGTTGCCACCTCTTCCCCCTAGGTTCTTTGCATGCAAAGATATCTTCCTCACCTCCGAACTCCCTTCCATTATCCATGAATTAAGGGAAAAGAAATTAAGCACCTTAACCTTTATAATATCATTATCCATAAGTTAGTGGATAATTCTTTTTAGTTTCTTAATGTGAGTGGGTTCTCCACACACGTAGATATTTCCTTTGCCTTTGCAAGGCACAAGGACGTCCATGTATGTGGATTTCAACCAACACAATTTTGGTTGAAGGGTAATCCATTTAATATAATTATTTTTTTGCATTATTTCAATTATGCTTAAATCTTGATTATTTTAATATCAAGATTCTCTCTCCTTCAAAGTGGATCAAATGAGATGTCCCTCTCATTTTCTTGCCTCTACAGGATGCCAAAAAATATTAGGGACCTTATTGAAGTGGTAAATTGCATATTGAACCCTGGGTTTTGGGTAAATTGCACATTACACCAAAACTAGGTTTTAATGCACAAACATTGCTTTATCAGCTCTTTCTTGGTACTCAGGCTTTCACTAGCCATACCTATGCATCATATTCATTCCCATGATGGTTCAACACACGAGGAACATATTATCATGCACAATTTGCAATTTAACCCCTCAACTTGGGTAATTTGCACTTTAGTCCAACAAAAGCAAAACATTATTTTCAACATTATTCAAAATGGACTAAAATTGAAATATAAATTCCTCTTGAGCCTTAATTACCTTTCAAAAGATAATATCAAGCATATAATTATCTTTCTTAAGCAAAACACCTAGGGTTAAAGCATAACCCAGGTCAAGGATGTTACAAGTTATCCACCCCTTACAAGGATTTTGTCCCCAAAATCATCAACGAAAACATTAAGAGAAAGGAGTAGGGTATTTCATCCTCATATCTTCCTCTAGATCCTGCATAGCTTCTTCAATGCCACGGTGATGCCAAAGAACTTTTACAAAACTTATGTCTTTCTTTTTCAGCTTTTTAATTCTTCTGTCAAGAACCAACACAGGTCCTTCAACATAAGATATATCATCATTTAGTTCTACCTCCATAGGTTGCAGAACTAACTCTGTGTCAGTATGACACTTCCTTAGCATAGAGATATGAAACACTGGGTGCAATCTATGCAACTCAGGTGGTAACTTTAGCTTATAGGCTACCTTTCCCATCCTTTCAATGATCAGATAAGGCCCCATAAATCTAGGAGCTAACTTCCCCTACTTTTCAAATCTCAGAATACCTTTCAAAGGTGATACCTTGAGGTATACTCTGTCTCCAACTTGGAATTCTAAGGGTCTTCGACGCTTATCAGCAAAAGATCTCTGTCTATCATAGGCAACTTTCAACTGTTGTTGTATTATTTTAATCTTCTCAATTGTCTGTTGAACTAGCTTAGGGCCCAAAAGTTGGTACTCCCCTGTTTCATACCAACATAAAGGAGATCTACAACGTCTAATATATAATGCTTCATATGGTGCCATCTCAATACTGTGTTGATAACTATTCTTATAAGAAAATTCTATCAAGCTCAGGTGTAGATCCCAACTTCCTACAAACTGAAGGACACATGCTCTAAGCAAGTCCTCTAAGGTTTGTATGGTACTCTCAGATTGTCCGTCTGTCTGTGGGTGAAAGGCTATACTAAACCTTAACTGCGTACCCAAGGCTTTATGAAGTCACTCCCAAAAATGACTCGTAAACTGAGGACCTCTATCAGAAACAATTGTAGCTGGAACCCCGTGCAACCGCACTATCTCATCTATGTATATCTGATCCAGCTTCTCAGCCGTGTAGGTTGTTTTGACAGGTAAGAAGTGTGTTGTCTTTGTCAACCTATCAACTATCACCCATATGGAATCATGACTTTTGGCTATTTTAGGCAGACCAACCACAAAGTCCATGGTTACATGATCGCATTTCCACTGCTGTATAGGCAGAGGTTGCATTGTGCCTACGAGCTTTTGATGTTCAACTTTAACCTACTGACACATTGGACACCGCATAATAAACTCAGCAACATCTTTATTCAATCCCGACCACTGATACATATCTTTTAAGTTATGATACATCTTGGTGCTCCCTGGATGCATAACATACATTGAAGAATGAGCCTCTTCCAGAACTAACTTTCTTAAGTTATCAGCATCGGATACTACCATCCTACCATGGTAACAAACTACCTGATCATCTGAATCATGGAAACCATCCCGTTTCTCACTACCATACTCTGACCTAATTTGTTGAATCACAGTATCAGCTTGCTATTCTTCTTTAATCTGCTGTCCCAGAGTAGGTTTTACTTGCATCTCAGCTAACAACCCAGCTAACAATGATACTTTAAGTTGTACATTGTCTTGACTTAAGGAGATAAGCATATCTCTCTTAGAACAAACTAAGGAGTTCAACTATTCTATATCTAAGGCTGGTGAGGATGATTTCCTACTTAGTGCATCAGCCACTACATTAGCCTTCCCTAGATGATAATCAATTGTACAATTGTAGTCCTTGATTAATTCCATCCAGCGGCGTTGTCTCATGTTCAACTCATGCTTTGAGAAGATATACTGTAGGTTCTTATGGTCTGTGAAAATATGGAATGTTTCTCCATAGAGATAATGTCTCCAGATCTTCAAAACATGGACCACAATAGCTAGCTCTAGATCACGTATTGGATAATTCTTCTCGTGTTTCTTAAGCTGTCGAGAAGCAAAAGAAATCACTTGCTTATCTTGCATCAACACACATCCTAGACCGTTCTTAGATGCATCACAGAAAACTATGTACCCCTTACCCTGCTCAGGTAACACTAACACAGGTGCACTTGTTAACCTTTCCTTCAGCAACTGAAAGGATTGTTGAC
This sequence comes from Alisma plantago-aquatica, assembly GCA_963693085.1. Classification (NCBI taxonomy): domain Eukaryota; kingdom Viridiplantae; phylum Streptophyta; class Magnoliopsida; order Alismatales; family Alismataceae; genus Alisma; species Alisma plantago-aquatica. The sequence goes on along the minus strand of OY856412.1, from coordinate 877,114,366 downwards.
ACTTGTCATTCCAGTTAAAAGGAACCTCCTTTCTGGTCAACTTGGTCAGGGGTAAGGCTATAGAATTGAAGCTCTTAATGAAGCTCCTATAATAGCCTACCAACCCTAGGAAACTGTGAATCTCCGTCGTTGTCTTTGGCTATTCCCATTGCATGATACATAATACCTTCTTAGGATCAACACGAATACCTGAAGCAGATATTACATGTCCTAGAAAAGAAACCTCTGGTATCCAGAATTCACATTTGCTAAACTTAGCATACAACTTAAGCTCTCTTAGCAAGGTCAAAGCCTTACGGAGATGATGCTCATGTTGTTGAGCATCTCTACTGTAGATCAAAATGTCATCTATGAAGATGACTATGCATTGATCAAGAAAAGGTCTAAAGATTCTATTCATGAGTTCCATGAATGTAGCTAGTGCATTAGTTAGTCCAAACGACATAACTATGAACTCATAGTGGCCATACCTTGTCCTAAAGGAAGACTTAGGTATATCACTCTCCTTAATACACAACTGATGGTATCCTGGCCTCAAATATATCTTAGAAAAGATAGTTGCACCACACAATTGATCAAACAAGTCATCAATCCTTGACATAGGATACTTATTCTTTATGGTTACTTTATTCAACTGCCTATAGTCGATTCATAAATGCATAGAACCATCTTTCTTCTTAACAAAGAGGACCGGAATGAACCTATAGACCCATAGATAACCATCTCTATGTGCATGTGGATGTGTTACCATGGAGGTAACTGATATGGGGCTTGACCAAGGTAGGCAGGTTGCCATGATCCCTATGAAAGGATGAAAGTCAGCCCATGAATACAGGAAGAGAGATGATGAATGCTTGGGTAAGGTTCTAAGTTGAACATGTACTATAAGAGAATCCTAATTCTATCCTAGGGTCAGGTAGGGATAAGACCGATGGAAGAAGGAGTTGCCTAATTCCCTAGTTGCACATGACCATAGGGTCGGGAGGTAATAGCTATCATTGTCTGAGGGCCATGGGTTAGGAGATTGATCACCTTCATGAACTCATGGGACCCAAAGGGCAGATGAGTAGGGCACTCTCTGGATGCATAAGGGAAAAGGGATGACCCCAAAAGTGTCAGCTCCCTATAGACCTAGAGGAGATGACCTAGGATTATGCTTGGACCAAGTAAGTTCGAGACCAGTTTTCCATGGAAATAATGTGGATATCATGATGTTTGTAATATAGAGACATAAGCTACACGTTTCAACTTAGAATTGAAGTGTACTGGAAATGTGGGATGTATCGTCTCTACTCTTAGAATAGGAAGAACTTTGTGTTTGGACGGCCTCCAAATGCTTATTTCCTCTTGTTATGGGAGGTAGAGATGGGACAGTTCGCATGTCATGCACCAAGGATAAAAGATGACACGAGTTGGACCGTTGCTATGAGGTATGAGGACAGAGATGATAACATACCTTGGTGGAGTGAATGATACATGGATGGTTTACAAACACTAAGAGAAGTAGTGTAGTCAGCTTAAGAGGATGTTTTATCATGAGCTATGTGGGATCTGCATGTGATACAAGGTTGAGTTTGATAACCAAGAGGATGATCTCAGAGTTTTCTTGATGAAGATAAACTTAGAGTTTGAGATGAGATGATAAGTATAATACATGGAGGTGTATGTCTTCGACATTACCTAGCACCTAAGGATAAGAAGGGGTAATGAAGGCTCTGGTTGAGATATAGCTGCCTAGTTTAGCTGGAAGCTAGGAAAAGTTGAGGTTGCCAGGCTAACCTTAAGTTGGGAAAAAAGGGATAAGTTTGGCCAATACCCAGATATATCAATAAAGGTTAATCAAGTAAATGATTGATTGGTTAGCCAGTCTAGTACATGATATGATGAAAGAATGGTTGTAGAACCTCAGATGTACTTCTTTGGAAAGGAAAGTGATGAAGACCTGATGAGAGTGGTTTAGGGTTTTCGAGGTATCGATCTCGAGGAATCATGACATATCGGAGATCATGGTTTTAGGATCACAAAACACCGTGATACTACAAGGATAGCAAGGGATAGTAGCACTTCGACTGCTTGATGTGAGTTGCATGTAGCATGTGGCCATGCAAGCCAGGAGGTGAAGGACGAACACCAGTAACCCAGTACATGGATATAAAGTATAAAGAGTTCCCGAGAGGGAATGGGAATTCATCCACTATGGATGGTGGTAAGTCTTCCCTTGATCAAGAAGGTCAAGATGCAATATGGTTTATGGTAGATCACCTTACCTAGATGACATGAGAAAGGAAGAGTACTTTCACTAGACAGATTCAGTTGAACTACTTAAGAGAGAGAGATGGTTCAACTACACCATGATATGAGTTCAAAAGTTCTTGAGTATGACCTAACGGTTCACTTCCATAAGGTGGAAGTAGAAACATACAGAACTTGATGTTAGTACAGTTAGCACCCCATAATAATGGTTAGTATGATCCAGACTAGAGGGTCTGGTGAGAGGGTGTGTGCTCATTCATGGTGATACAAAGGGATAGTTCTTAAGATGTGATGTTAACCACCATAGCCTTTATCGGGATGCAAGAAGTTCTATAGGGAGGTTGTGTCAGTCACCACTTCATTAAGATGATGATGGTGAAGGAGGCCTCACAAAAGTCAGAAAAGAACCACAATGTGTGCAGATGAAGTTTCTTTAATCGTGCAATGAGTCACGAGCTGGTACAAAGTAGACTGACATGCAGCTCACTATGGAAGAATATGTGATGTGAAAATCTGACCCCTCTAAGCTACAATTGAGAAAGCTGAGTCCCCGATATATGGGTCCATTTGAGATGGATTGGTGGAGATGGTTGTGTTTAGCCTTGCCCCTCAGGATAACATGATGAATAATGTGTTCCATGAGTCCGATCTAGAGCGCTATGTGAGGTACCCAAGCCATGTGTTGAGCCTTGAACCTATTCAGCTTTTAAGAGGCTAAAATGTCCTGAGTCACTTATGAGGGTACGATATACCAAGGTAAAGAAAGAACTCAAATGGAAGAATGTGAGATGATAAAGGTTCTTAGGAAGCACCATGGAAAGGGTAAGGCCACATGGGAGCCATTATGGACATATGAAAGGCTTATCCTGATTTGTTTGCTTGGTGGAATTTTGAAGACAAAATTCTTATAAGAGGGGAAGGATGTTACAACCCCAACTTTTGGGTTCTTTTGGTGAAAAATGTAATTTCTCATATTAAAGATATTGGAATAAATAATGATATAATTTGTTTTGAATAAATGGATTACGTTTACAATAGCCTTGATGTTTGTTTTGTGGGCTTTATTGGCTATTGAGCCCAATAACAAACAAAGGACAAAAGAAACTCTATTATTGAGTAAATAAGAAAATAGAGGAAAGAAAGATGTGGAAACCTATAGAAGGCAAAAGAATGTAATCCAAGGATGGATTTTGTGCCTTTAGGTTCCTTGGGTTCCAAAGAATCCAAGATTATGAAGAAAAGGCGATAATAAAAGAAACGATCAAATAAGTATTTCTTTATTAAGAAAGAAATTGAAAACATTGATAAAATGTGGAAAATAAGTGAAAAGAAGTGTAATTGAGTTATCCTTAGTGGAATTTCATAGTCCAAGGATTCATAATAATAAAATGAATACAAATGAGAAAATTAAAATAGAAATATAGAGAAATCCTCAAAAGAGATATTTTAATAAGAATAAAACAAGATATGACTAATAATGCATATAGATGCATCTAGAAGGATAATGAATATCCAATATAGAGGATTTCAGAATAATGAAGTTGCTTGAATCCAAGGAGTCCCAATAAAGAGAAAAGAAAGAGAAAATACCAAAAGTAGAAAAATAAGAGGATAATGGGATGCATAATAAATGAATTTCATGGTATTTTAGAAAAGGAAGTATTTCCTACTTAAGGAAAATATAATTTTGAGGGCAATGAATTACAAGGCATGAATAAAGAGAATAATAGAGAGCATTTTCATATTTCCAACTATCCATGCAATAAAGTATATCAAGAAGGTAAATAGGAGAGAGAATAATTTCTTCTCCATGAAGGAATTTGACTCCTATTGGGAAAAGATCTTGCATCTTGATGGATGCACATCTTGGGGTGCGAAAACCCTACCCTATAAAAGGGGTAGAGCTTAGGGACGAGTTCTGAGGAGTTGCACATATCCTTTCTTCCTTCTTTTTCTTCTTCTCCTTTTTCCAAACCCTAACACTGAGTGGTGTTTTCTTTGAATCAACAGGAAGATATGGAACCATCGTAAGGAAGACCTGATGTTCCCCAATGACCTGTGAATGATCAGATCATTCCCTCATGCCCCAACTTTGCACAACACTTCCGACACACCTGCAGCGTGGCTGCATCTCAGCCGTGAGCTGTAGAAACATGGGGTCTAGTTCCGGTCATCTTGGACACATAACGGGGCACCTTCTCCTGTGGTAGGGGAGGACGGAGGCAAGGAAGGAAGTTCCAGCGTGATCTGAGCCCTGAGGTGGTGGGATGCAACCACAAAACTCTGCCAATCGCCGGCTAGGGCGGCATCCTGGAGCTCGCGCAAGGAAGAAGAAGCAAGGGTAACATTGGACGATTTTACCCCTCTGAGGAAAGAAGAAGCAATGACTTACACAAGGGCAAAAATGGAATTTCGTTATGTTTCCCAAAGCAACCAAGCATCGTTGCATGGCAAGGCCTACGTGGCAGCCTCTGATTGGCCTAGAGTAAGTGAGTTTCATTAATTTGTATCTCCTCAACCATAGCTCGGTTAGATCCGCATTATACATGAATTTTGGTCAGGAGAACTCAAGGAATCCATTAAAAATATAATTGGAGCCTGATTCTGATTGCAATTCAAAAAGTAATGGAAGTTGTTAACTTTAGTGTAATAGTGATTAGGAAACCCTATTTGAATATGATTAATGTGATTAGTAGGGTTTAATTGATGATTAAAGTTGATATTAACCTGTTAATCATAAAGATATACATTAAGATCGAAAAAGATGAACTTTGCATATAATTAGTTTAGTTTTGAGTTTCATGTGCATGAATAATACTTTAATGGGCCTTGAAACCCTAATGTTGGTAAATTCGACTCTTAATAGCTTTAATTATTCAAAGTGGTGAATAAAGATGTGACATAATGATCCTAGGCTATTTCGAGAATTAAAGTTCCTAAATTGTGGATAAATAACCTTAATATAGAAATTAGGGTTTTTGAATGAATCAAGATGGAACTCATGACAAATAGATTTAGCATGTGAATTCAATCATAATGAATTATGAATTGACGATAAATGAGCATAATGATCTTGTTATATATTAAAAGGATGAAACTTGTAGCTTTAATGTAAAAGAGGCTTAATGGACTTATTTAATGGTTAATTATGCCTTAAATCTAAAACTAAGGATTAGATGTTGAGATAATTAGGGTTTGTGATCAATTGCGTTAAATTAGGGTTTAAAGATGAAGGAAAACCCTAATTACAATGGAAACCCTAAAAGTGAACTAGAAACCCTAGGAAGCGAGCTAGATTTAATAGATCTTAATGACATGAGTAATAAAAAGGAATTGGATGTATATTTCAGGATTGAACTGTGTACTTGCTTGATTCTGGATTACTTGCTTGTTTGGACTATTCCTGCATCTGAGTCTGCCTGACAGGTATGTGGTTACGCCTATGAATATCCCTAATTAGTTGCTCAAGATTTTTTAAGGTTTTATCGATGACTTGAATTAAACTGTTGGTTGCATTTAATTCATGCAAATTAATAATGTGAATATGACTATCACATAAGAGATGTGCCTACTAGCTCAGATCATAGTGCCCTCTATAGCCTAATGGATTGACCTAGTATACGGCTACCAATGGGGTAGGCCCATCAGGTCATTCAATGACTTAGTACATGGCTACCAATAGGGTAGGACCATCAACTCATCATGAGTCAGGGATTGGGCTACTTTTGGGTAGGGCCATGTGACTCGATAACCCTAGGAATATGCTACCTGTGTGGTAGGGCCATGGGGGTAAGGATCTATCATATGAGCGAGGTAGTATCCATGTCCACTGCAGGGATGGTACAGAGATAGGGGATAGGCTAGGATTGAGTAGTATTGCTTAAAATGTAATCTTGGATGTTAAATGATATTTGGTTGACTACATTGTTAACATAGTTGCACAATTATTGTTTCCCCCACATACCAGCTTCTTACTGACCGACGTTTTGTTTGTCAGCGTTTTAGGTACAAATGAAAAGAACAAACAGTAAAGTGACATATGTGGAACTAAATGATAAATAACGTACACAGGAGGATTAGTTAGATTAGTATCTTCATGGATAGAAGTTTAGAAATCCCAACTTTTAAAAGGTAAGTAAATTTTTTATTTTATACCAGTTTTTAGTTTAGTAGTAGAATTTCATAATTATTATTGATTATTTGTCAAACCTTTGATTTTGTTAATTGAATAATGGCTCTAACCTTCGGGTCTCCCTTAATTGGGGGTTACCGGGAGGCGGGGTCGTTATAATTGGTATCAGAGCAAAGGTTCCTCACTTAATCTTTAATAACTATTAAATTTTACAAATTCCATAGAACTGAGGGAATTATTAGAGGATTGTCCGAAAGACTGAGGTGTCTAGAAAAGGATCATGACCGGAGGATGGCAATATTTTCTTCCGTACCGCTAGTTAGAATACGAGGACTCCTGGATCCGTGTGACTGCCTGGCCAAAGTCTTAGGGTATGAATCGAAATAAGATACCTTTAGGACTCTCTCATCTTGTTCATCCCTTCTCAACTCCAATTCTATTAAGGACATTAAGGATTAGGGTTTCCTCTCTTCTCCTCACCCTCTTGAGATATGGGTAAGGTTAATAAGGATTAAGGAATCCTCCACCAAATTAATAAAAAGCATGTAAATAACATGGCATGGACATAAGCTTAATAGAGTAAGTGTAAACTAAAGAATAGATACATGCTTAGGTCGTATGACACAAGTTGTCATTGGCCTTAGGAGAGACCTGAGGATAGACCTCCTTGGAAGGAGGATGAGTAGAGAGAGAGAGTTGTCTCGAAGGTAGAGACCTCAATTAAAAGTAGAGACCTAGCACATCCTCTGAGGATGATGTTAACCCTAACCCTAAGTGAAGGTTAGAGAGATGACATGATGAGTTAGTTGTCTTGGTAGACCAAATGTTTGTATAGACATGCCTTGGATGCCATATGAGACATGAGAGGTTAGATGGCCGAGTACCTTCGACAACCCAACCCTGGAGAGGGTTGTGCATGTTAGAACAAAAGATAGCTCCTTCATGGATAAAGTTAGAGAAGAACCCATAGAACCCTATGTGCTTGAGCAAGTAGGGTATAACTTGCACCCAGAGTACGTCAGTGGTATGGAAGTAAGTTGAAAACCGAGGCTGGAAGGACAGGATGGATGGCTTATGAGATAAGCATAAGGGGCTATGGATAATCATGAGCAAACATAAGTTTGAGCATAGGCTTCACCCGCATAAAGGTATGTCTGTGAGCTTGATCCTTCATGGAGAGGGGACCTCTAGTGGAGAGGTTGGTTGTAGGGTTATCTCTAGAGATTGAGAGAAGGACCCCAGACAAGAAGGTTGGAAGCCTAAAACCCCAAAACTTGAGGAATAGTGGGAGTTGAGGATGATGCGACCTAAGTGGATGATAGTGGTTGCCGTATGCATGATTCCTGGAGGCTGATGATATCTTGGTTGCCTTTAGAGGAACCAAACCCTAGAGAGAGGATGATGCTTCTGGTACCTATGTGCCGGTGGTATAGGTGTTACCTTCTGAGATAGGGAGAAGAGTTCCTTAGACCCGGAGAGGTTTGGTAACAGGTTGTGAGGCTTTATACCTAGTTGGTTGTCCTGGAAGAGGACTCAACTCTGAAATGTTGCTCAAGTAGAAAGATCATGGAAGTACATGACATATCTTGGACATGCTTGATTCGTGGTTAAGAGGTTGAGCATGCAGTTGGACACCCAAAGGTGGATTTAGGGTTTCTAGGCCTAAGAGGGGAAGCAGTTTACCCGATGCTCATGATAAGATTTGAGTCTCTATAGCTTCGAGCATATGTAGAGGAAAAATAAACCCCTTAAGTTAAAGGTGTGTGTGATGAACCCCTCACGACTAAGTTGGTCTAATGTTGATGCTGAGAACAAGTGTGACCTAGAATGGTTTAGTAGGTACGCTTGTGCCTTAGTAGTTGCTGGAATAAGCATGCTCATGTGAATGTAAACCCTACGGATGCTTGTGACCTTTGTTATCAAGGTGTAGTTTCCTCCCATCCTGGAAGAGGGACCCTTTGGTAGGGAGTTTACCAATTTGGTTGGTTTTGAGGTAACCTAAGGAGGTTTCATAGGATCTTTAGAAGCTAAGTGAAGATTACATGGCATGAGAATGAACCTATAGACCCATAGATAACCATCTCTATGTGCATGTGGATGTGTTACCATGGAGGTAACCGGTATGGGGCTTGACCAAGGTAGGCAGGTTGCCATGATCCCTATGAAAGGATGAAAGTCAGCCCATGAATGCAGGAAGAGAGATGATGAATGCTTGGGTAAGGTTCTAAGTTGAACATGTACTATAAGAGAATCCTAAGTCTGTCCAAGGGTCAGGTAGGGATAAGACCGATGGAAGAAGGAGTTGCCTAATTCCCTAGTTGCACATGACCATATGGTCGGGAGGTAACAACTATCATTGTCTGAGGGCCATGGATTAGGAGATTGATCACCTTCATGAACTCATGGGACCCAAAGGGAAGATGAGTAGGGCACTCTCTGGATGCATAAGGGAAAAGGGATGACCCCAAAAGTACTGGCTCCCTATAGAACTAGAGGAGATGACCTAGGATTGTACTTGAACCAAGTAAGTTCAAGACCAGTTTTCCATGGAAGTAATGTGGATATCATGATGTTTGTAATATAGAGACATAAGCTGCACGTTTCAACTTAGAATTGAAGTGTACTGGCAATGTGGGATGTATCGTCTCTACTCTTGGAATAGGAAGAACTTTGTGTTTGGACGGTCTCCAAATGCTTATTTCCTCTTATTATGGGAGGTAGAGATGGGACAGTACGCATGTCATGCACCAAGGATAAAAGATGACGTGAGTTGGACCGTTCCTATGAGGTATGAGGACAGATATGATAACATACCTTGGTGGAGTGAATGATACATGGATGGTTTACAAACACTAAGAGAAGTAGTGTAGTCATCTTAAGAGGATGTTTTATCATGAGCTATGTGGGTTCTGCATGTGATACAAGGTTGAGTTTGATAACTAAGAGGTTGATCTCAGAGTTTTCTTGATGAAGATAAACTTAGAGTTTGAGATGACATGATAAGTATAATACATGGAGGTGTATGTATTCGACATTACCTAACACCTAAGGATAAGAAAGGGTAATGAAGGCTCTGGTTGAGATATAGCTGCCTAGTTTAGCTGGAAGCTAGGAAAAGTTGAGGTTGCCAGGCTGACCTTAAGTTGAGAAAAAGGGATAAGTTTGGCCAATACCCAGATATATCAATAATGATTAATCAAGTAAATGATTGATTGGTTAGCCAGTCTAGTACATGATATGATGAAAGGATGGTTGTAGAACCTCAGATGTACTTCTTTGGAAAGGAAAGTGATGAAGCCCTGATGAGAGTGGTTTAGGGTTTTCGAGGTATCGATCTTGAGGAATCATGACATATCAGAGATCATGGTTTTAGGATCATTAAACACCATGATACTACAAGGATAGAAAGCGATAGTAGCACTTCGGCTGCTTGATGTGAGTTGCATGTAGCGTGTGGCCATGCAAGCCAGGATGTGAAGGACGAACTCCATTAACCCAGTACATGGATATAAAGTATAAAGAGTTCCCGAGAGGGAATGGGAATTCATCCACTATGGATGGTGGTAAGTCTTCCCTTGATCAAGAAGGTCAAGATGCAATATGGGTTATGGTAGATCGCCTTACCTAGATGACACGAGAAAGGAAGAGTATTGTCACTGGACATATTCGGTTGAACTACTTAAGAGAGAGAGAGAGATGGTTCAACTACACCATGATATGAGTTCAAAAGTTCTTGAGTATGACCTAATGGTTCACTTCCATGAGGTGGAAGTAGAAACATACAGAACTCGATGTTGGTACAGTTAGCACCCCATACTAATGGTTAGTATGATCTAGACTAGCGGGTCTAGTGATAGCGTGTGTGCTCATTCATGGTGATACAAAGGGACAGTTCTTAAGATGTGATGTTAACCACCATAGCCTTTATCACGATGCAAGAAGTTCTATAGGGAGGTTGTATCAGTCACCACTTCATTAAGATGATGATGGTGCAGGAGGCCTCGCGAAAGTAAGAAAAGAACCACAGTGTGTGCAGATGAAGTCTCTTTAATTGTGCAATGAGTCATGAGCTTGTACAAAATAGACTGACATGCAGTTCACTATGGGAGAATATGTGATGTGAAAATTCGACCCCTCTAAGCTACAGCTGAGAAAGCCGAGTCCCCGATATATGGGTCCATTTGAGATGGATTGGTGGAGATGGTTGTGTTTAGCCTTACCCCTTAGGATAACATGATGAATAATGTGTTCCATGAGTTCGATCTAGAGTGCTATGTGAGGTACCCAGGCCATGTGCTGAGCGTTGAACCTATTCATCTTTTAAGAGGCTGAAATGTGCTGAGTCACCTATGAGGGTACGATATACCAAGGTAAAGAAAGAACTCAGATGGAAGAATATGAGATGATAAAGGTTCTTAGGAAGCACCATGGAAAGGGTAAGGCCACATGGGAGCCATGATGGACATATGAAAGGCTTATCCTGATTTGTTTGCTTGGTGGAATTTTGAGGACAAAATTCTTATAAGAGGGGAAGGATGTTACAACCCCAACTTTTGGGTTCTTTTGGTGAAAAATGTAATTTCTCATATTAAAGATATTGGAACAAATAATGATATAATTTGTGTTGAATAAATGGATTACATTTACAATAGCCTTGATGTTTGTTTTGTGGGCTTTATTGGCTATTGGGCCCAATAACAAAGAAAGGACAAAAGAAACTCTATTATTGAGTAAATAAGAAAATAGAGGAAAGAAAGATGTGGAAACCTCTAGAAGGCAAAAGAATGTAATCCAAGGATGGATTTCGTGCCTTTAGGTTCCTTAGGTGCCAAGGAATCCAAGATTGCGAAGAAAAGGCAATAATAAAAGAAAAGATCAAATAAGTATTTCATTATTAAGAAAGAAATTAAAAAACATCAATAAAATGTGGAAAATAAGTGAAAAGAGGTGTAATTGAGTTATCCTTAGTGGAATTTCGTAGTCCAAGAATTCCTAATAATAAAATGAATACTAATGAGGAAATTAAAAGAGAAATATAGAGAAATCCTCAAAAGAGATATTTTAATAAGAATAAAACAAGATAATGACTAATAATGCATATAGATGCATCTAGAAGGATAATGAATATCCAATAAAGAGGATTTCGGAATAATGAAGTTGCTTGAATCCAAGGAGTCCCAATAAAGAGAAAAGAAAGAAAAAATACCAAAATTAGAAAAATAAGAGGATAATGGGATGCATAATAAATGAATTTCATGGTATTTTAAAAATGGAAGTATTTCCTACTTAAGGAAAATATAATTTTTAGGGCAATGAATTAAAAAGCATGAATAAAGAGAATAAGAGAGAGAATTTTCATATTTCCAACTATCCATGCAATAAAGTGTATCAAGAAGTTAAATAGGAGAGAGAAGAATTTCTTCTCCATGAAGGAATTTGATTCCTATTGGGAAAAGATCATGCATCTTGATGGATGCACATCTTGGGGTGCGAAAACCCTCCCCTATAAAAGGGGTAGAGCTCAAGGACGAGTTTTGAGGAGTTGCACATATCCTTTCTTCCTTCTTTTTCTTCTTCTCCTTTGTCCAAACCCTAACACTGAGTGGTGTTTTCTTTGAATCAACAAGGAGATATGGAACCATCGTAAGGAAGGCCTGATGTTCCCCGATGACCTGTGAATGTTCAAATAATTCCCTCACGCCCCAACCTCGCACAACACTTCCGACACACCTACAACATGGCTGCATCTCAACCGTGAGCTTTAGAGTCATGGGGTCTAGTTTCGGTCATCCTGGACAGATAACGGGGCACCTTCTCTTGCGGTAGGGGAGGACGGAGGCAAGGAAGGAAGTTCTAGTGTGATCCGAGCCCTGAGGTGGTGGGATGCAGCTATGGAACTCTGCCAATCGCCCGCTAGGGCTGCTGCCTGGAGCTCGCGCAAGGAAGAAGAAGCAAGGGTAATGTTGGACGATTTTACCCCTCTGAGGAAAGAAGAAGCAATGACTTACACGGGGGCCAAAATGGAATTTTGTTATGTTTCCCAAAGCAACCAAGCATCGTTGCATGGCAAGGCCTACGTGGCAGCCTCCGATTGGCCTAGAGTAAGTGAGTTTCATTAATTCGTATCTCCTCAACTGTAGCTCGAATAGATGAACATTGTACATGAATTTTGGTCGAGAGAACTCAAGGAATCCACTAAAAATATAATTGGAGCCAGATTCTGATTGCAATTCAAAAAGTAATGGAAGATGTTAACTTTAGTGTAATAGTGATTAAGAAACCCTATTTGAATATCATTAATGTGATTAGTAGGGTTTAATTGATGATTAAAGTTGATATTAACATGTTAATCATAAAGAGATACATTAAGATCGAAAAAGATGAACTTTGCATATAATTAGTTTAATTTCGAGTTTCATGTGCATGAATAATACTTTAATGGGCCTTGAAACCCTAATGTTGGTAAATTCAACTCTTAATAACTTTAATTATTCAAAGTGGTGAATAAAGATGTGACGTAATGATCCTAGGCTATTTCGAGCATTAAAGTTCCAAATTTTGGATAAATAACCTTAGTATACAAATTAGGGTTTTTGAATGAATCAAGATGGAACTAATGACAAATAGAGTTCTCATGTGAATTCAATCATAATGAACTATGAATTGATGATAAATGAGCATAATGATCTTGTTATATATTAAAAGGATGAAAATTGTAGCTTTAATGTAAAAGAGGCTTAATGGACTTATTTAATGGTTAATTATGCCTTAAATATGAAACCTAGGATTAGATGTTGAGATAATTAGGGTTTGTGATCAATTGCGTTAAATTAGGGTTTAAAGATGAAGGAAAACCCTAATCACAATGGAAACCCTAAAAGTGAACTAGAAACCCTAGGAAGCGAGCTAGATTTAATAGATATTAATGACATGAGTAATAAAAAGGAATTGGATGTATAATTCAGGATTGAACTGTGTACTTGCTTGATTGTGGATTACTTGCTTGTTTGGACTATTCCTGCATCTGAGTCTGCCTGACAGGTATGTGGTTATGCCTATGAATATCCCTAATTAGTTTCTCGAGGATTTTCAAGGTTTTATCGATGACTTGAATTAAACTATTGGTTGCATTTAATTCATGCAAAATTATAATGTGAATATGACTATCACGTAAGAGATGTGCCTACTAGCTCAGATCCTAGTCCCCTCTATAGTCTAATGGATTGACCTAGTATAAGGCTACCAATGGGGTAGGCCCATGAGGTCATTCAATGACTTAGTACATGGCTACCAATGGGGTAGGACCATCAACTCATAATGAGTCAGGGATTGGGCTACCTTTGGGTAGGGCCATGCGACTCCATTACCCTAGGAATTGGCTACCTATGTTGTAGGGCCATGGGGGTAAGGATCTACCATATGAGAGAGGTAGTATCCATGTCCACTGCAGGGACGGTACAGAGATAGGGGATAGGCTAGGATTGAGTAGTATTGCTTAAAACGTAATCTTGGATGTTAAATGATATTTGGTTGACTACATTGTTCACATAGTTGCACAATTATTATTTCCTCCACATACCAGCTTCTTGCTGACCGACATTTTATTTGTCAGCGTTTTAGGTACAAATGAAAAGAACAAACAGTAAAGTGGCATATGTGGAACTAAATGATAAATAACGTACACAGGAGGATTAGGTAGATTAGTATCTTCATGGATAGAAGTTTAGAATCCCAACTTCTAAAAGGTAAGTAAAATTTTTATTTTATGCCAGTTTTCAGTTTAGTAGTAGAATTTCATAATTATTATTGATTATTTGTCGAACCTTTGATCCTGTTAATTGAATAATGGCTCTGACCTTCGGGTCTCCCTTAATTGGGGGTTACCGGGAGGCGGGGTTGTTACATGAGCTCTTCCATTTCAGCACGTGTCATTCTATATGGTGTTTGTGTTATGGGTTGCGTCCCCAGGATTATATTAATCTCAAAATCAATCTCTCGGGATGGAGGTACACCTGGAAGTTCCTTAGGGAAAACATCTTCAAATTCCCTAACAAATGGAACTTTAGAAGGATGAGGGCTCTCCATTGTGGTATCTACCACATGTGCCAAGAATGCAAATCATTCTTGTCTCATCAACTTCTCAGCTAATATAGCTAACACTAAATAGGTTGGAAGAATCTTTCTATCTCCTTGAAAGATCCATGTGTCACCATTGTCTGTGAATACAACCTGCTTGGAACCAAAATCCAAGACAACCTTATACTTCTCTAAGGTGTCCATTCCTAGGATTATATCAAAACCCTACATCTCAAGTGGTATAAGATCCACTTGAATGTGATGGTCAGAAAAGGAAAGATTGCAGGGAGAACATACCTCCCGCAACACTGCAGATCCCAGCAAAGGGGTTTCTAGCATCAAACTACCTGCTCTATGACTGCCAGTTATGTCGCAGTCATGAATGGGTTCTCTAGTGATAAAGGAATGCGTAGAACTCGAATCAATTAACACAGATACGAAGTAGGACAAAGACATATCAGAATAAAATATTTCCATCTGACCTATCACAACCCGAGGGTTGACTACTGCTTCGGGCTGATTCATGGCATAGAATCTAGTCGTTGCTTGTTGTTGACCCTGTGCTTGGTTGTTGGGTGTCGACGATCCAGCTTGGGATGCTTGTCCATGTCTTCTGACATTATTACTGAACTGTACCTCTGCGAGCCTTTTTGACTTTTTCTCTAGGGTTGAGTTATAGTTTTGACTTTCTCAGGACAATCTCTCTTCAGGTGTCCTGACCTCCCACAGTGGAAGCAGTTATAACTTCCCAAACTCTGCTTGGGTGGTCCTGTCACTGATGTTGATGCTGTACTGGGGACTCTACTTGGAGGAAAACTATGGCCCCTGCCCCTACTTGACATCCACTGTGTCAGGGTATTAAACCTTGGTGGAGGTGGGGGTGCAGAGAACATTGGCTTCTTGAAACTCTCGGACCTTTGTCCTTGAAATTGAGGATACACTTTCTTATTAATGGTCTGTCGCTTTTCGATCACAAACCTCACTATCCACCTAATGGACTCCACAAAAGTGGCAAATCTTTCCTTGTTCTCCAGAGCAAACACAGGAGTGGTCAATTCAGCATTCAACCCCTTCTCGAAATGCCGAATCCTCACCTCATCCGTAGATACCATATGTGGACAAAACTGCAAAAGCTCCATGAACCTAGCTTCATATTCACTAATGTTCATCTGTCCTTGCCTCAACTTCTCAAATTGAGAGATATTCTCATCTAGATACGTCTTGGGAAAGTATCTAGTGGCAAATTCACGTCGGAATTTATTTTATCCGAATTCAACTCCTGGTCTTTTACCTTCTTCAATGGTCCACCAATGACCAGCACTCCCCTTCAGAAGGTATACAACATGCCTCACCTTCTCTGCTTCATGGATGTTAAGGATTCTAAAATCTTTCTCCAGTTCCGTCAACCATAAATCTGCATCAGTTGGGTCAGTTGTACCCGCATAGTCTATGGCTCCCACCCGACGAAGTCATTCAAAAGTCTTGCCGACTCCTTGTCCTTCATTGTGGGCTGGTGCCCTCAGTGCAGGTGGTGGCATCCTATCCGCCATATGTGTCATAGTCGCCATAAACTGCCCGAATAGAGTATGGAAGGCTGGATTCTCTAATGCAGCTTGATCAAGATGAGGAATCTCAAGCACGGGTTCCTCTCTAGCTTGATCCCTTACACCTCCTCCTAGTGCAGCAACGCTGCTCTTAGCAGCATGTTCATCATGTGATCTAGACATCTTCAAGTTCTTCTCCTATATGAGCAGAAGACACTATCAGATAAACTGGAAGACATTTAGAACAGACTCAACAACCTTAATCCTATGTCTCTATAGACTCAGTGAACCTAGAGCTCTGATACCACTAAACTTGTGGCATCCAACTCACAAAATGAGATTAACTACAACGTAAGCGTATCGTTAGCAGTGGATTACTAAAAATCGCTAAAAATTAAAACCATTTTCAAAGTGATCCATTCTCAGGAAAACTCTTTAAACAAGAACCACAATATTCTATTTACATACTGGTCCACATTGTACATTTCATGTATCATCTCTCCTCAAGGAATATATATACTTCAATACTTTGCTAAACAACACAAGTAACAAATCCTCGAGCATCAAACCAAAATCTCAGATCGATTTTAAAAACACTATCTACTGACTCCTAGGACCTAAGAGTATAGAGACGACACATAGGACTCTATTTACATATGTACAAAGCCTGACAGCCAGTATCCCCACGTGGAATATCACTTTTGTCCCTACTATTGCTGCTGCTGCTCTTCCCCTGCTATAGAGGTTCTGCCTCTTTGTCTACGTCTACCTAAAAACATTGGATCCCACGAGGGTGATACAATTTATAAATTGTCCCAGTGAGAGATATAACTCTCTGCCAAAAACATTATTATTGTAGTTTAATAAAAATAAACTAAGCAGTGGGATAATATATTTCAATGGCAGATAAATCAAAATCTATGCATATTAGAGCAACATCCTATTCAAGTATTTCAACTATAACTTGATAAGGCAACATGTCTCTTATTCATTAAGGAATTAAAGAACATAAGTAACATTTATGTATCAAGGACATGCTAAGCAGGATAACATCAACCAGTGATTCTCATATTTTAATCTTATGCAAATATGCTACACGGCTGATTACGTTTTACAAACATTCTTAAGCTCTGAGGAGATCAGGTATACCGCTCATACTCCAACTGACCATTGTGAAGTCGAAATCAGTACCATACAAAGTCAATGGAAGGGCTGACTTCCATGACTTCCCATATCTCGGTCAGTGCGAGATTACATGCAGGACATCTTGTGTCTCTGCTGCATAGCTTTCTAGGGTATAGTGGCATCTTCGCTATAGAGTTACAGTGGCGGTTGTACTCTCTTCAAAATCAAGAGATTTCATGTTTACCTCCATCGATTCGACATTAACATCATCGGGAGATTAGTGATACATCCATCCCGGAACATATAATGAAGGATTGAGAGGTTTAATGTTTACCTTCCATCAATTCCCCCATTTGGACGTATGGATATTTTTTCCCATTGACCCCCACATATTCAAAAATACACGAACTCCAGGAGATCTCGTAAGAAAACCTATTTCACCATCACCAACTACTAACGATGATGGATCTATGTTCAGAGCACTACATGAATAGCTTTCACTTGGTTAATTAAGTACATTATCATATTCTTTTAGCATCAGTCAAGTTTTCAAACTTAACTTATTAGGAAAAATGCTATAAAGAAACATGTATTGTTTTCATTAGTTACTACTCAATCTTTATAAGACATTGGGATCTCAATCCTTCATCTCAATATTGGGAATACTCATCCCTTCACAACTCAATGTCATAAACATATGGTTTTGGGTATTCAAACCCTTAGCTCACTACTGAGCACTGTTACCACTTTTTTAGGTAATTATCACCTTCAGGTCATCTGACCAAGGTAAACATGACACTTGCTACACAAGCATATCTCATGGCACATAAGGCCCATTAATTCTCTTATTACCTCTTACTAGGAAACAAGGCATATTATGGCACATAAGGCCCAATAAATAATTTCAATAAATAAAGCATCATAGCTCATGCCTGGCTATGTTCATCATCTCATGATACCTACATGGTTAGCATATATGATAACAGATATATCAATCATATTTCAATTCCATGCTATTCAAGGGTAACACCACTATTCCCTTACTAGGGTTAGGGTTTCCCATTTTAATTCAATCAAGATTACACATCCCCTTTGTCCAATTAGGACCAATAATTCATCATTTCATTGTCCAAGATTAGGGTCTCATGCTATATAGTATTACCCAGAATTAGGGTTTCACACATCTTCACTCTATTTAAAATTTAGAGTTTACTATTCACATCACATCACCCCAGATTAGGGTTTATCTTCAATAACCCACAATTAGGGTTTACTATTCATCCCAATTAGGGTTTCATATTCAAAATACCCTAAATTAGGGTTACTCATGTCATTACCCTAAATTTGTATCACATCATCCTCTTAAATTAGGGTTTCACTTAGAATTTCCCTAAATTAGGGTTTGAGTTGATCAATTAACTCAATTAGGGTTTTATGATCTCTTGATCAAGGATCATACCCTAAATTGTATATCATAGTCATTTTGAATGTGTTAGGCTTGATTGCTACATGATTATCTTACATGTATGAACCTCTCTCTCGCTCATCCTCTTCTAGGATGTCCACTACTCAATTCTTGATTAGATTGAGCCTATTCTTTATTCAAAAACATGCAGTTAGGGTTAGCACTATGTATTGAGTTATTACATCCTTATGCATCAATGATTAATCCCACTAAGGGTATCACCAATCTAATTACATTAGGTGTCCAAAAGATTTGATGAATTGAATCTTTAATTACATTGGGTGTCTAAGTGTATTAACCAATTGAGTCTTCAATTACCTTAGATATCCAAATGGATTAACCATGTTGAACCTCAAATGGTTTTGATTACTTAGACCCTAAACGGTGTTGGTCTCTCCAAGTTTAAACGGTTTGAAACTGTTTGGGCAGATTGCCCTTGAAACCATTTAAGCAAGAAATGGATTGAAACCGAATGGGCTTGGGTCTCCAAATAGTTTGAGACCATTTGGACCCAAATGGTCATAAGACTATTTGGTCCAAACCTTCTCAAAACCGAATGGACCAAAAAGTTCTTTCAACACTTAATCAATTCAAGGTTTCCATCAATGAACCGCCTATCAATTGAGTCCTTGATTTATTCATCAATTGAACTATTGAATCATCCTTCAATTGGACCATCAATTAGGGTTTTGAACCCAATTGAACTAGGATATATAATCAAGAAACCAACAATTAGGGTTTTGAATTCGAGGAACCATCAATGGTTAACATTGTGGAATCGATTCAATTATAAATAATGAACCATCATTAAATTATGATATGACCTGACCTCAAATAGTCTTGAGGTCATTTGGATGACCTCTAAACGGTCTTGAGACTGTTTTCCCCATCCATTATTAAAATTTTGTAAAAATCAATTAGGGTTTGCATCATTGGATTGATCATCAAATTAGCTATTGATTGCATTTCGATTTGATATCTCTAAATCTTCAATTACTCAACCATACTCAACCCTAGACCTCCAAACGGTCTTTGTTGACCTCCAAATGGTCTTGAGACCATTTGGGTGACCTATAAATGGTCTTGAGACCATTTGGGTGGCCTCTAAATGGTCTTGAGACTGTTTGGGTTAGTCAACCCAAAGGTTTAAGTCAACCAATTGAAATTTCAGCGCTTAACCAGATTAGGGTTTCCAATTGGAGGATTGTACATATATTGAATTAATCAATTGGATCCATTAGATCATCATCCAACATGTACAAGGGTCCTGACCTCAAATGGTCAACCCTTCTAAATGGGTTGGGATCCAAACCTCCAAATAGTTTGCAAACCGTTTGGTCTCCAAACGGTTTGGTGAAACCGTTTGAACCAAGGTCATAAATCTGTTTGCAGTACAAACTTGTTGGAAAGTGAGCCTAAGATGATTTTATCATCATCAAGCCTTAGTCCATCGAAAACTACTACCATTATCATGGTAGTTGCATCAATTAATCAAAGAAATTGCAAGAAGAGCAATTGAACATAATTGATTGAGAAATTGAATTCAATAACAATGACTAAGGGTTCAAGTTATATAACCCACCTCCAATTGATCTTCAAAGCTTGGAGATTCATGTCAAAAATGGTGCAAAGAGCTTTTTCACACCACAAGGTTCGTTCCTCAAGCTTTTGAGTGAAAAGGAATGGTTAGAATTGAAGATGGGATCGAGATAAGAAGAAATCATGCATTGATTTGTGATTTCCACCATGAAATCAAGGTGAACAAAGATCAAGAAGCTTACCAACAGGTTGGGGGTCGTCCTCCTACTGTTCCTAGCTTCCTTGGTCATTTTTGCAAGCAAAGAGAAGAATTGGATTCGAAAAAGTCTTTGGTTTGAGTTGTAAAGGGTGTTTTTATAAGAAAATCAATGAGAGAGAAATTGCCTCATACAAATCCTTTAATTCTGAAATTGTTGCCACCTATTCCCCCTAGGTTCCTTCCACGCAAAGATATATTCCTCACCACCGAACTCCCTTCCATTATCCATGAATTAAGGGAAAAGAAATAAAGCACCTTAACCTTTATAATATCATTATCCATAAGTTAATGGATAATTCTTTTTAGTTTCTTAATGTGAGTGGGTTCTCCACTCATGTAGATATTTCCTTTGCCTTTGCAAGGCACACGTACCTCCATATATGTGTATTTCAATCAAAACAATTTTGGTTGAAGGGCAATCCATTTAATATAATTATTTTTTTGCATTATTTCAATTATGCTTAAATCTTGATTATTTTAATATCAAGATTCTCTCTCCTTCAAAGTGGCTCAAATGAGATGTCCCTCTAATTTTCTTGCCTCTACAGGACTCCAAAAGATATTAGGAACCTTATTGAAGTGGTAAATTGCATATTGAACCCTGGGTTTTGTGTAAATTGCACATTACACCAAAACTAGGTTTTAATGCACAAACATTGCTTTATAAACTCTTTCTTGGTACTCAGGCTTTCACTAGCTATACCTCTGCATGATCTTCATTCCCATGATGGTTCAACACATGAGGAACATATTATCATGCACAGTTTGCAATTTAACTCCTCAACTTGGGTAATTTGCACTTTAGTCCAACATAAGCAAAACATTATTTTCAACATTATTCAAAATGGACTAAAATTGAAATATAAATTCCTCTTGAGCCTTAATTACCTTTCAAAAGATAATATCAAGCATATAATTATCTTTCTTAAACAAAACACCTAGGGTTAAAGCATAACCCATGTCAGGGATGTTATAGTAACGAGATGAACCATTTTATGTCTAGAGCTCTGGATAATGTTGGGATCCTAGGAATTTATCAACCAACCCATGACCAATAATCCAACTCATACTAGAAGAGAAATTGTTTGATACACTCGACCAAAAACAACTGTATTGGAAACTAACACGTTCATAAATGCCAGATATGTGGCAAGGTCCATAGTTCTCTGAGGTGTTGGCATTGTTATGATAACTCCTCCTAGTCTCAAGACCTTAATAATATGCTATACAGGAACCAAGTCCCTAGCCGCTATGACATTGAATATACATATTACAGTGCATGGAATGTGGATTATGGTACTTATGCTCACCTTAGTTATGATCTTAGTATTCTAAGAAACATCTTCTCATATATAGGAAATAAATTTATAATGGTTGGTACTAAAAAATATCTACCTACCACTATCATAATTGATATTGTTATGCACAAAAACTTATTCCTATAAAAATTATTCTTTTAGCACCATGAATATGGATAAATTTACTTTTGGTCTCACAATTGACTAATTTTTTTCTACTATTTCTATTTGTTTAAGGACTTGTTACTTATCAAGAATCTTCAAACCATGAAGTTACAAGCTCATGCAAAGAATAAATGATGAATTTACCAATTCAAGTATGCCATTGTTGAGGTTCTGAATAGATTTTTGTATAAAGTCACAACAAATAGCATTCAAGCGAATAAATATACATATGTTCACTATTGTCTAGAATAATATATTAGGTCATGTCAATAATTCAATTTCTCATCAAATGATTAGCCAGGTTTGTTTTCTTCCCAATAATAGTTATAAGATCAACATATCTCTAGCTGTGAGATGAAAAGCTAAAGTCTTTGATATGTTTATGTACATAGAAAACTATTATTCTTGCAAGAAAATAGGTTGTGACTTGTGAGGAAATTTATCAAAATTTTCATGTCAAAATATTGCATATTATGTGCAATTGGTAGATGAACTCACTAATATAAATTGGCATTATCTATTAAGATATAAATCCAAATTCTATAGCATATTTGTGAAACTTCATGCAATTGTCAATAATCAATTTAATACCAAATTTATGGTTCTATAAATTGATGGACGTGGAGTTCATTAGTTTAATGTGACTAATTTCACAACAGAAAAAGGTAGTATTCATAAGGTCTCATTCCCTTACACAACCCAACAAAATGGGAAAGGTGAAAGAAGGCATGAACATTTTGTTTAATTATGTTTGGAAAAGATGATAAATGATGGTGATCCTCACAAGTCATTGGTCAAAACTGTTTCAAGTGTTATGCTTTTAATGAGTAGGTGGCCTCTAAAAATTTGAATAAGAAGTCATTGTATGAATTTATTTTCAAACATACTCATATTAAAATTTTATTATAACTTTTGCAAGCATGTGTTTTCCATGTCTTTGATACAAAGATGTGCACAAAATAACTCTTAGATCCATTCCATGTTTTTTTATTGGGATGTAAGATCACTTATAATGATTATATGTGGCTTATTATCCATCTCAAGTCACATACTTACAAAATGTGCGGTTTTAAATGAAATAATGTTTTTCTTCTAAGATACTATTCCTTCTACTATTTATCATGACAAGATCCATATTTTGTGAATATGTGTATCCAAATGACAATAATCATGAATCTAGCATGGTTTGAAAAGTTCTAAGAATTTCTATTAGAGAAGGAGGTGTTTTCTAAAATAAAAATATAGTAGTACATAGCTTGAAAATTCATCGACATTGTACTACGCAACCCATTTCACAAGAAGATTCAAGAAGAATCAAAGTTTAGTGAGAACTCTTATATCATTTTTGCATAATTTAGTAGGTCTTATAGATACATGTAATAAAATTATTGCATCTTTATAAGACACATCCTATGCTTACCTGAGCCAAGATAAGATTTTAGATATCTAATCTAAAGTATACCCTTAACTCTAACACAATGGTTTCTACTCCTAAAACAATCAAGTCAATCTTAAAAACAAAGTCGTTGAAAGAATCCATGCAACATGAATTATATGCGCCACATTCTAATCAATCGAGAAACTTTGTATCTTGATACATGTGTAATAAATTCATGTTGAGTGATGAAATAAAGCATCACTTGGATGACTTAATTAGATGGTCTACATTCAAACTCAACTATTGCTTATTAAAATGTAATTTTTACAAATGGGTTTATAAACTCAATTTTCACTCCTTTGGCTCAATTGAGAGGTTTGAGGCTTGACTAGTGGTAGAAGGATCAATTGGGCATAAGCCCAATAGTAACAAACTGTGTTGACCATTTTTGTTAGCAAGAAATGTTAACTTTGTTAGCTTGATATATGTATTGCATTTCTCAATGGTGACCTCACTAGATAGTCTTTCATGGAAAAATCATCTAGCTTTAGGTATCATTTATATTCTTATCATGTTTGTTCCTTGAAAAAAACATTATATTAGCTTACACATGCACCTAGGATCAGGTTCACCAACTTCACTAAGTATTTAACCATGTATGGTTTCAACTATAGTACATTTGAACCCTCTTTGTTTTTCTTATAATGGGGCAATTTATGTGATCCCTTATCTATTATTATATGTGCATGGCATGATTCTAACAATTAAAAAATCCACTTCTTTGCAATTATTCATCACAGTTCTCAAGATCACCTTTTAGCTATGTCTAATTCTTATGAGCTTCAATTGTCTCAGGATCCATATGCCATGGAGTAGTGAACTTGGGATGAGTTGGTGACTATTAACTATGTTTCATTCCAATTACAAAATATTTATTTGGAGATTTGAATTTCATACTCCACTAGATGACCCAATTTTTTTGATAAAGGTCATAGCATATATTAAAATAAAAGCAAGCAAACACCTACTTTGTCAGGTAATATAGGTTGAAAGGCATAAGTAAAGTTCTGCTGGGAATGGAAAGTGATGTTAAAAGTTAAAGGGGGAGGCACCCCTTAACAAGCCTCTTTTATCACTAAGCCAGAAATTTTTGGAGATATGGCAACTACGGGTACAGAACAATATCACTGATGTTTTTGCAGAAAACTAACACCCATTTCATCGTCCACCATTGCCTTCAGGTCATATAGAAAACGGGCTTCAGATTCACCTTCTTCGGAGTCCTCCTTCCCATCTAGTACCTGTTTACCTGCACATGGTGAACATATGAAGGTATGCATCTATTTGTGAGTTAATATTTTGTCTCAGTTTTGGAGTGTTGTTAAAGAATTTGTTGTTTCTCTCAAGCCAAAGGTTCCAACTAATGATGATGAAGATATCGTTTCCCGTGAAGGAGTTGTAATGTCTGTTTGGTGTAATCTATAGGGGAAAGGTTGCTGATGAGAGATCGAGCTGGTAATTTTGTGTGAAGTGTGAGAAGATGCTTAGTGAAATTTTACACTTAAAGAAGATGTGTTCCACCGAGTCTATGTCAAATTTACATAGAGAGGATCTGGATGGGCCAATGAAGCCTCTCTTGGTTAGGGTTTGTTCAGTAAGCAACTTGTTGTGAAGGAGCAGCCATAGAAGTGTTTTATGTTTTTGTTGCCATTTTTGTTTCCATATTTTTGTAGTAGGGGGGGAGAGACCTCTGTAGGATAGGTAAGTGTAAGATTTTTTAACTGAGTAAGAGTTTCCCCATCTCCATGTGATATTGTTTGAGGAATTATTTTCAAGAATCTGCTTCATAGCAGAGAGGTCATCTGGTTTGAGGTGCATGAGAATGCATCGTTTGAGAGTGTTTGGTATGTTGCTGGTTAAGAGGCTAAGGGCATTGACAATGTTGATCTTGAGGAGCTTGTTTGGAATGGCCCAATTTGTGTGCAGATTTAGAACATAATTTTTTTCGTGCCATGGATCATTCTAGAAGGAAATTTTTAGGTGAGAGTGTGGTGGAGTGTTGATGAGTTGGGTTATTTTTTGGATGTTTTTGTTTATGTATTTCCAAAGGGCTGAGGCTGATTTTTTTGGCACTTTGTGCCAGGGAGGGGATTTTTGATAGTATTTGCAGTTGATGAGGCTCGTCCAAATTTTTGTCTTATTTTTAACCAGACTATTGATAATTTTTGTTACGAGGCAAAAATCATGGGTTTCAATGTTTAGTATACCCCAACCACCTTGGTCTATAGGGACAGAAATAGTGTCCCAATTTACAATATGGTAGTGATTTCTAGATTTTGTGGAGGGATGGTAGTTGTTCCAGAGGAATTTCCTTCGCGATTTGTCAAGGAGCATTCTTGTTTTGGTTGGAAGAGGGATACAACTAAGGTAGTGAGTGGTAATTGGAGTGATGACACTATTTAGAAGAGTAAGCCTTCTCGAGAGATTTAGAAAGTTATTTGTCCAAGTTGAGAGTTTTTTATTTATTTTGTCTAGGATGGGGGTCCAGGTTGCATTTGTGATGTTGTGGGGGGTAATGGGGAGTCCTAGGTATTGAATGGGGAAGTCATCAATCTTACATCTAAGGAGGTCCCTGAATCTTTTCAAAATTGAGTGATCGAGGTGTACCCCAAAAATGGACAACTTTTGGAGGTTTATTTTAAGTCCCCAAATGTAGGAGAAAATGCCTAAAATTCTAAAGATGTTGAGTAGAGGCATCCTCTAGGGAGGAGAGGATAATGGTATCATCAGAAAATTGTATAATTTTCTCTTTGCATTCCTCTGGTGAGTTAATGAGTCCCCTAATTTTTCTGAGTTGTATCATGCGGGAGAGGATGGTTGTGATTATGATGAATAGGTAAGGGGAGAGGGGGTCGCCTTGTCTGAGGCCATTCGTATTATGAAAATAACCAAGTGGAACCCCATTTATGATTGTTGAAAAATGGTTTGTGGAGATGCAAGCATGGATCTAGCTGACCCATTTGTGTGGAAATCCAAAGCCTATGAGAGTTTTGGTTAAACAGTTCCAGTTTACAAAGTCAAAGGCTTTTCAAAATCCAATTTGATGGCTAGCAAAGGTGTTCTATTTTTGTGATAGAGATGTATTGTTTCATTTACCATCAGGTAAGCATCTTGGATGCTTCTACCTTTGAGAAAGGCATTTTGATTGAGGGGAATGATTTTGTTCATGTGGGGTTTTATTCTATTTGCTAGAGTTTTGGCTAAGATTTTGTATGATGTGTTGATTAGGATGATGGGTCTGTACTGGGAGATAAGGTCAGCTTGATTGGTCTTTTTATTAGAGTGATGAAAGTTTGGTTTAGGTGTTTGATGATGTTGTGGAGGTTTTGACTTTCGTAGAATGTCTTAAGCAAAGCCAGGAAGTCAACTTTGAAGTGATTCCAATTTGCAAGATAGAATTCCACATTTAGTCCATCAGGTCTAGGTGATTTGTTTAATCCTAGAGTTTTTATGGTTGTGTCCAATTCCTTTGGGGAGAAAGGATTTATAAGGTCTAGAGGATTTTCAAGGTTTGTACAGCAAATCATAGGCCAAATCAAGTCATTTAGATAGGAGGGGTTGTGGTTGTTGTTGAAGATGTTTTTGAAGTGGTTTGTAATGTGGTTTGTGATAGTTGGTTTGTGGGTTGTGAACCTATCATTTATCTGAAGGTATGAGATGGAGTTTTTTCGGTAATTTTTGTTACGGATTTTGTGAAAGAACATTGTGTTTTTGTCCCCTTCTTTTGCCCATGTGATTTTTGCTCTTTTTCTCCATCTAGTGTCAATACACTCTTTTGTGAAGTCAAGGTCAGCTTTAATAAAAAGGACAAGAGCTGGGTCAGTTGTAGGGTCCTTGTCCACAAAGAGGAATTGTTCTTCAAGGTCTTTTAGGGTTTCAAAGAGCTTGTTTGGGTTGATGTGTTTTGAGTTTTTGATGTGTACTTTGATTTTTTTGTGTTTTGGAGAATGTGGAGACAAGGTTTGTGGTCTGGGAGTCTGCCAATTTCCAATTCTCTACACAACTGTTGGAAAAGTTGTTTATGGAGAGCCAATAATTGTCAAATTTGAAAGGTTGCATACCCCATGATTCAGTAGTGGTATCAAGAATAAGAGGAAAATGATCAGAGATGGCTCTATGAGAGATGTGAACCGTGGAGAGTGGGTGTTTGTCTTCCCATGAGTTGGAGCAGATGAAATGGTCAAGCCTGGCGTAAGTTTGATTTCTTGACCATGTAAAGGAAAGATTTGATGGTTTTAGTTTGATTAATGCATGATTTGTGAGGATTTGGCTAAAGAGTTTGTCTACTGCTGTCATGGGTTGTGCAGAATTTGTGGGGTTGGATCTATCAGAGTTTTGGGTTATCAAATTGAAGTCCCCACTAATAATCCTGGGAGTCTTATGGAAGGAAATCATTAGCAATTCTAGTTTTGATAAGAAGGTTGTTTTATATTGTCCAGGTTCTCCATAAACCCCAGTGAAGTTCCAACAAAAACCATCAGATGTATTTTTAAATGCAATGGTTATGGAGTAGTCTAGTGTGGAGGAGTTTATGGAAGAGAAGGTAAGATTGTTGTATCCCACTATAAGACCTCCTTTGAATCCAGTGGGGAAGATTTGGACCCAGTCATTAATTCTATTGCCACCGATGGTTTTGAGAGAAAATGGGGATAGACTAGATTTTATCTCCTGTATTGTGATCATGTCTATTTTATTTTTGTAGATGTGTGAGTGGATTTCCTTACGTTTATTAAGGTTTGCAGCTCCACAGACGTTCCAGGAAGAAAATCTTTGGTGGTTTTGTTTTGTAGAGCAAAGGAAGGTTAGAAAAACAGACTAATCAATTGTAATATGGTCAAAAATTTCTTTGGTAGTTTCCAAATCTCTTCTGTTGGTCCAACCCATAAAGAGTTCAATGTCATCTAAATCCTTTTGTGCCTTGTCCTCATCTTCAAGTTGTATGCCTATGTTTCTAGCAAATTTTGTGAAGCTAGTGATGTTTGACCAAGATGCAAGGTCTTCTATGTTGTCTATATCATAGTTTATAGACTTTGTAAAAAGTGGGGAAGAGGCATCTGTAATAGAAGATTTTGTGTAGGATGAACTGGATGAAGTGTTTTTGGATGTACCTGATTTTAGTCTGTTGATGATGTGTTTCTTGTTTGCCTCTTTAGGGCCATGTATCATAAGCTTCTAGGTTTTGCTTCCTCCTTGCCTTTGCCCTGGGCTCTTCTGCTGAGGACTCTGTGAAGATTTGGCTTCCTTTAGCATGACATGTTTTTGTTTTTTCAAAGTGTTTTTACTTGAGTTTTGAGCTTGACTACTTTCCTTGGTAGAAGTTAGGGAAGGAAAAATAGTGCCAGAGGGTGGAGAGGTGTTTCCATGTATGGGGGGAGTGGGGGTTCTGGTTCTTTTTCGGCTTGAAAGAAAGTTTGTGTTCTCAGAGGAGGTGGTGTTTGAGTTTTTTCTTTCCCAAATGAGGTGTCTGTCACCTAAAAGGCGAGTAGGATTTGGTGCCTTTCTATCTTTATTTGGACAGAACCATGATGGTGGATGGTTTGATAGATCTGAGAAGGATGTTCTATTTTCAGAAGGATGTTCAGATGATAGCTTGATGTTGTAGATAGATTCTCCAATCCTAATATTGATGGAAGGAGGTAAGGAAATAGCAGCTTTGACTGCAAAAAGGCAAAAGGCTTTTATGTATTGGGTAGGATGCAGGGTTTAAGGGATGATGTATTGAAGAGTAGCCCCGATGGAGTGTTCTATGCCTCTAAAATATTAGCTTCCCAGATGTGTGGTGGGAGGTTGGAGATGGCTACCCAGTCAGAGCCGCCGGCAGGAGCTGGGAAAGCCCCAAGATCAGCCTTCCATTTAGACAATCTGGCTTGAATGAAGCTAGATCCACATGGAATAGTGAGAATCTAGTTTAAAAGATGGTTAATTTTTGTACCTTCAGGAACCGTGTATATCGGATGGGTTGGAGAAAAGATCTTTGTCTTAAGGATCATCTATCATGGGATAAGGAGGGCTAGAGCACAGGTGATATCTAGGACATTTATCAGGTTGTTGTCAATGTTATTTTCAATGGAGATTAGGATGCTCCTCAGAGTGAGGACTTTGAGAAGCCTCATAGAATTTGTAGGTAAGTCAAGGGCTATCGCATATTCAAGGTGTTCCGGGGTTTCCAAGTCTGATGGTGTAGGGTTGGTGTTGGTGTTGTGTATGAAAGCACCAGAAGTTGTACTGGAAGAGCGGGGTTTTGGTGGTAATGATATGTGGTTTGATGGTTTGTGGTAGGGTTTTATATATGGCACAAATATGGTGTTTATATGATGATGTTGGGTTTGGAGCATGTTTGCATGCTTTGGCGGGAGGTTTTCAAGACATGCAAAAGCATTGCTTGTGAGTGGGGGAGAGGGAGAGGGATAGTTGGGGTGTCTATAGACTGTATCACTTTTTTTGGGAACTCGTAGTTTTTCTTTGAGAGTCTTAACTTTATCAGAAAGGTGTCTAGGGGAAAAATGCTCAGGGGCAACATAAGGTATGAGTTTTATTGGGGGGACGAGTCTTACAGTTTCTTTTGGTGTGACCTACTTGGTGGCATCTGAAGTAGGTAAAGAGGGAAGGGCATCTGGAAGCTGAATGGTGTTTATTTTTGCAAAAAAAGTAGAGGAGGGCCCCAAAAGGTCTTCTGGGAGGGGCTATTCTCCAGATTTGGGTGGTGGGGTTTTCCTCTAGGTGTTTGTTGATGAGGTGTGTGGATTTTTCCTATTATAAAATAGGAAAAGTGTGGTTTAGGAGAAAGGTGTCTTTTGGGATGATATCATCCACTGTGAAAGTTCAAGGGTTTAGGGTTTTGTGGAGCGTATTGAGTGAAATTTTTGTAGTCTTTTTTTATTTTGGGGAGAAAAAAGATGGTACCTGGATGTGATGGAGCTTGTTTGATGTGGTGTTGATGTTGTGTCTGCTACATCTTCCTCCTCTGAGCAAGAGGAAATAGAGATGGGCCAAGCCTTTGAACCTATCGGGGGTTGATGGATATCCTGAATGAAGAGTTGATCTACCGAGTTTGATGAAGTTGAACTCCCTCGATCATGTTTTTTATAGAGATGTGCTAGCTCAGGTGGTGTGTTAGCATTGAAATCCCTTACCCAAGCCAGGAATGTTCAATTACCTATAGGATTGATGTATATGGTCCATTCTGGCTTGAGATTGAGATTAGAGATCAACTGGGTCCAACCCTCAGAGATGAGAAGGGTTGATGCTTTGTTTTTCTAGTGGTGATCAGCCTGGGAAGACCATGTGACCATCACCGGGAAGGAACGGTGACCTATGTTAATCATGCAAGACCCCGAAGACAGGTCGAACTTGTAATAGATCCATGCTTTGGGTAGGGGAATACATGTGGAGTAAGAAGGGTTTGAGAGTGGATACTCCATGAAGGTGAAGCGAGAGTCCATATCTAGAGGTGTAGATGGTGCCCTTGTGCTATCGTCTATTTTTTCTACTTTAGGGCACTCCTGAAGATTTTTGGTTTCCCTTTTGTCGACAGTCGATCCTTGTTTATGCATGTGGCCAAGGTGAGAAGGCCTCATGTTCTCATGATATGATCTTGGCAGAGAAAGCAGGTGAGAAATTTTTGAAGTCAATATTCTCTGGGAAGCAGAGAATCGAGCCCAAAGTGACTACACTCAAGGCACAGAGAGGGGAAAAGATAGCCGGAAGAAAGGTTGGTAGCTGGAGAGATTTGAGGAAAGGGATGCTTTAGAGCATCAGAATGTCTTGGGAGAATCACAGAGTGAATGTGCCCCAGCCGCTATTTGATGGGGAAAATTAGATGTTATGGTTCAAAGGTCTGCATGTTGCCATTTAATCTGGGGTTTGCAAACTAGGAGCCTCAGGAGTGATCTAAACCCCTGGAGTAAAGGTTGAGGAGTAAATAGGGTAGAGGAGTAAAGAGGGAGGGGGATGTACCTTTACACCGCCGCCTAGCATGCTAGACAGGTGGGAAATCATCAGGTGAAGAGGGAGGGGAGGATGTGCCATACCCTTTTCAGTTAACCTGATACGATCGCTCCGGCCACACTGAGAAGTCAAGGGTAGAGCTTGATGAATAGGAGGGGTGTAGACTGAGCTCGGTGCAGCCCTTTCCACGGTAGCGCTTACCGTGAAGGGTAGGGAAGCGTTGGTTGGGGCTCGCCAGACTGGGGCTCACCGGGGCGGGGAAGATGAGGCCTTAGCGATGTTTCTAGAGAGAAGTTGGAGCTTTCTCTCACTTAACATGGCTGGTTTCTCAAGGGATCACAGTCGACTATGATGGCAATCGAGAAGTGATCATGACACAATATTTTATAGAAAGACTTTTGGCCATCTTCATTATTTAACATTAATTAGACCAAATATATAGTTTAATGTGAATCTAGTTTGTCAACTAATGGCATATCCTGCTACTCATTATATCAAGTTGGTAAGAATAATACTTTGATATGTCAAAGGAACTATATCCCTTTACATATGGATCAACTCATCCTTGTCTCTATATTTCATTGCCTATTGTGATGATGGTCGGGAAGGGTGTCCCTTCACACACAAATCCACCATTGGCTATTGTTTTTTCCTTGGTTCCACATATTCCATTAAGTTCCAAGAAATAATGTAAAATAACTAGACAAAGCTACGAAGAAAAGTATAAAGGATGTGTTGTTGTAACAGTTGAGCTTACTTGAATATCATCGTTGTTCAAGGATATGTATACTTTCACTACAGGTCGTATTAATTTGTTTTGTGATAACTTGAATTCCCTTCATATGACACTAAATCCTATTATTTATGGACTCACTATACATGATGAGATATTTCACTTCACAAGTGAGAAAGTATCTCTAAATCATGTCCAGATTCAATATGTTTCCACTAGTGATCGAGCCTTTTGATATATTCATCAAAGTTTTACCAGAAACAAATTTTAGGTGGTTTCTGATAAACCGAGGCCTTGATGATCTTGCATCTTGGTTGCATGGGAGTAATATCCAATTGGATCAATTTGATTTTAGGAATGCAAACCATGGATGAATATAATCGTGGTTTAAGGACAGATAAGTGATTCAATTATTTAAATGAGAAAGTAAATAACTCATTTAAATAATTTGATTAGGTAAGATATCTCTTGTGTCGTAGATGTAATCAATTGTAAGTAATTGGTCCAAATATTGCAAATTTCAATGAATCCCATGCAACTACATTCAATGAGATTGTAGTCTGTGAAGTAAAATGATGAAGTTGACACTCAATTTAAATTCCATCCCATCTACTATTGATTTTCTCTCTTCTATATGAATGTTATATTAGCATTCTACCTCTTTCTTATTCTACTTTTTTTCTCCCAAGTAGGTACAAACCCAACATATACTAGACTAGGGTCTTTACTGTTACTAAAGTAGCAAGATATATTCTAGGAGACCTCAACATATCAGATTTCAATCTATGGTAAATAATTGTGGTGATAATGCATTCCTAGTGTTGTGGAATTTACATATGTATGAGTGAATCAAACCAGGCATGAACTTAATATTTATATGGTATGCGGTGAATGGTTTGGGGGATTATAAGTGTTCTTTGGTTATCATGGTGATGGGATGGGAAAAATTTAATGGTGAATCGATATGGAGTTTTGGTTTCTTCTATTCTCATTGAAAAGCATGGGCAATAAGTAGGGAAAATGGTTTTTGCCGAAACCTTAAATCTTCAAAGTGTTTTTTCTACATGTAAAAAAGAATATATTAAATAGTAGTCCCTCTCATCACATAAACACATCTCCTCTATGTAAAGAGTGTGACTCGAGAGAGATCCACTCAAATGGTATGATACAAAGAACAATGTAATAATAAAGTAGCATAAACAAAACCATTTCAAAGTTACATATTATTTCATGTACAATTTGTTCCTCGAAACAAGAAGTAATACTATAAACAAAAATGGATACAACTACCACACTAGCATAGATGTAGAGACAACCCAACCATTCGAAGATATCCTTATGTCAACTTCCTAAATGTGATCATCTTGAGTCATTGTCATCTAACACTCCTACACCTGGGTGGTTTTCAGAATGACACTCGATAAAAGGAAGCAAAAGGTATGTGTTAGAACACTTCGGAATATATGCATAATAATTAACAATTAGGAATTTTAGTGCAAAAATAATGTAATAAGTGGATTCCCATTCAATAAGGATAGCAAGTAGGTAAGTTCAAGATAGGATGAACAAGAGAATAAGGAATATTATCATTTGATCAATATACTACTCATTTTTCCATTTAACAATCCACAATATCACAAAGTAAATAGTTGCATGTAGATAAATTAGAGTAGAACTAATGAAGGTAGGGACAAGACCACACTAAATCATTGTCTTAAGTAAAATTGGTGGAAAGATGCACCCTGGGCAAAAATACGCACCCCTATATATATAAAGTTGTAAAGACACACTTCGGGTAGAACTAATGAAGGTAGGGACAAGACCACACTAAATCATTGTCTTATGAAAGAACATTTATTTTAGTTATATTGTCTAATATCACATGCAATAATAGAGGGAATGGTTTATGTCCATCAATTACATACATCATGAGTAGATAACATGGCAGGAGGGATTATGATCCCAACATAATATGTGTAACTGAAGAACAAAAAATCACAATAATTTGTCATCGAAAGGGCATGAAATTTTAATTATAGAGTAAGCATATCAAAAGGTGCCTCATTATTGGAAATTGTATATCAACGTTGAATAAATGCCTAAATATCAACTAGTGATTGCACACACCTCTCAAAAAAATGTATTCCAAAAGTCTTCCTAGGATTCAGGGTTAGCTTTCTCAACACCTAGTTCCAATATAAATAGGCATGATGACTATTACTTATATATTACAATTTATGAAACTCTAAGTGACCTTACTGATAACATTCAATTTTGATTGTGAAAACATTACCATAAATTACATTGTGTTTTATTCAAATTTTAAACAAATAATTTTTTATTTTTTTGAGATCCAGATTATTTATTATGAATTTTAACAATTTAAACAATTTTCCATTAAGAAAATTAAGGAAAAACTAAAAAAAAAAACTAATACACCCATGCACCTGATTATTAAATAATAGGGATGACAAAGTATTATATTCATCTCCTTATTTGAATCAACATGTGCTAGTGGGATGTTCCTGGTCCAAAAGGCACATTTTCCCTTTTCCTAAAAATTGTGACTCTAAGACACAAGAGGGTAATCAAAGAAACAATGGTTGAGATTTTTTCCTCCCGTCTACACCATTGATGGAACTCTAGAAGCTCTCCTTTGATAATAGTGTGAGTTCCATTTGTTGTCATGCTTGGAATACAATCCCAATGTGTTCCTTGAATAGTATCAGAGTTGTGACCCTAATTCAAGGTCTAAATTCTCATAGGTAGGAGGTTCAAACCTCAATAGTGACCATGAGGAAAGTGACTAGAGACCCATCAAAATACTAGTTGTAGGAAAGTAAAATGTAAAGGTACATGTAAGGGGTCCCTAATATGTTCTATAGGTTTTTGTTAGTGATACTCCACAACATGGAGAATATACATGAGCAGGACCAATGACGCACCATTGGCCTTGCCCTTAGAGCATGGGGATAGGAAGAACAATCATAAGGATATTTTATGAGGATGTCAACAACATGTTGGATTGTATTCAGGGAACCACTAAAAAGGGAATGAATGAAACTACATTCATGATCCAAAAATAACAACTTGCATGGAGTAGAGGACCATGAATCTATTTCATAATCTTGAAAACTAAAGTGATATATTCAACATATAGTTTTATCAAACAAGATTTATTGAGGCTTCCTGAGATCTCATGGTAGTTTTGGCATCCTCACCAAGGTCCAAGGACCCCAAATATTCATTGTTAGTGACCAACCATAGTGAGTCTTTAGTATCTTTTTGTCAATAGAAGAAATGTGAAGATAGAGAGACAAAAAAAATCTACAATAAGGAGGGGTTGCAAATAATCCTTATTGTAAGATATATTTGTCTAAAGTGACACATGTGTGTGGAGGCTCTCTGGAAATCGGTGAAACATCTCGAGTCTGTCTGCCCACATCATGAGATTAAGTGAGAAATATGGTGTAGGGGTTGATGGAGGTTTGGTAGACAGAGGCTTATGGGTAACTAAAATGTGGTGAGATTTAGAGTAGAAGGGATCTATAGCTTCTGGAAATAGTAGTGCACGAAATGGTAAATGGGGGTATTGGGTGTTTTTCAACAAGTTGAGGTAGGACGTGAATTAGTGATCAATGGGTTTGGGGGAGAGAGATGGATGTATTAGTGAAGGTAATGTACGATGATAGTAAAAAAGGATTCAAAGAACTGATGGAGAAGAAAATGCCTTGCGGCGTTACTTTATGAAAAAGGCCATGGGAGATCAGGACATAGGAGGTGAACTTTGCATTGCCAAATCTAGATCCTATAACTCTGATTAAAGCTTGAATTAGATGAGGATCCAACTACCAACTAAGACAAGTGATTAGAGCATTGAAAGGAAGCTTTAGAATAATAAAAGTGTGACAAAAATAAAATCAATTAAATCCTAATAAGTCAATATGCTTCTCTTTCTATAATCAGTTTATAGAGTATTTAACATTTGTTTGGCTTGGAAATTAGTGGGTAAGCTAACTAGCACATGACCAATTCGATTTCAACCTCAATTTTTGTGTTTTGGAAACAATTAATATTTTGTTTTATTACTTGAATGTTAAACATTAACTTAAGACATTTAGCACTTTTGGTTAATAAATTGTGAAACAATATTCTATAAATATACACTTTCTCTTATCTTTTACATACTAGAATATTTTAGAGAGTCAACAAGAGTAAGAATTATTTGATTGGTGTTTTTACTCAATAAACCTCACTATTGTGTGTATCTGGTAATTTCATCCTGATGCTACATTTATAAATGATACCCATTCGTACATTATGTTGTTTGACTCCAATTTATCTTAATACATTTATACTAAGGGAAAGGTACTATATACTAGCATAAACATATAGGTATCTAGAAGAAGGGAGGGTTAAGATATATTAGTAGACTCGGGTACGTTACAATACTTCACCCCTAAAAGGGGATTTCGTCCCCAAAATCCATCAATTTATAGCTTGACATGCTAAGTTATATTTCCTAACCGGATTATCATTTTCAAGGTGACTTATTGTCTAAGGAAACATAATACTACCCCTTAGAACAACTTATCACCTAACAGTGAAACAATATCACTCTAGACAATAATTCCCTATTAATCTTCTAGTGCTAAAAGTTGGGATAGGGATGACACACCAAAATCTAAGGTTCTCCCAATAGTTTTGTATTTGTTACTGAAGTATTCACAATCTACCTATCATGATTATTATCACAACCCCTTTTTGTATATGTCAACATGTTTCTCTCATGGGATTTAGATCACAAACACTAGGTTTCCATTCTAAGATTGTTGAGGATATTAACTTCAACAATTACCATGTTAATTTATATTATCATAACTATTATTTACTTATTTATTTAGTCAATAAAGATTGAGTACATATGTACTATTAGGGTGTAACATGAATATACATATCTTCATTCCTTTTTAGTATTGGAGATATCTAGCAATTAAATATATTTATAGATTTTTAACAAGTATAACTTATACATCTTTAAGTCTCACACCCAAGTCATTACCTATAGTCTATCAGGTAGATTAGGGTTAATGTGTATGATTACATTCTAGAGACACATATTAACATTCATATTCAAACATTTTATGTATAATGTGTAACTTATTGAACTAATAATCCTTGTTTAGGGTACCCACTAAATTACATTTATAATGTACCAAATCCATTTTCACTTCTTATTATTGTGATCATAAGGGCATGATAAACATTCATTTACTTTAATATCCTTATTGTTTTGAGTCCATCTTGTAAAGTAGGGTTAATTATTCCTTTCATTTTAAGGTTTTTTTGGGAAAATGTCCTTAAATTCAAAATTTTAGTAATATGTTATGGTTTTTTTTGTAATGTAACAAACTTTGGTATACCAAATAGATACATGAAGATAATTTTTAAGATTGTTTTTTATTATCCAATTAACATTTATGGTAGTCAACTGTCATGGTTTACCAGTTAATCCTTGTTAAGAGACAAATACCTTTGTTTGATATTATAACTAGGAGCTATCCTAGTATTACTTATCATGACTACTATTGATTCTACTCATTTATAACTAAAGATAAGCATGCTTAGTTGTATGATTTGTCTTATGATGACATTTCCTCGATATACATACATGAAATACATCATGTATTTTGTCCAAATTAGGAGGAAATTGTGGGGATATGCCACCTTCCCAACACATTGTACTATAGGATAGTGTCACATACCTAAGAGACAACTTTTCCTATTTCCCAAAACAAATAACTCCCTTGCATGTTGATACATTTAGGTATTGTAAGTTTCAAACTTGAAACTAATGCAGTCATTAGAGTTTATTAGCAAAAAACTTCTACATGTCTTGTGTTGAATTGAGATGTTGTTTGATTATTTGCGTCTTCTCTATATTCTCTTATACAATCTTAGTCCCTAAAAGTTGTCTCGCCCCTATCTTGTAACAACACATAGGATATCTCCATTATATACCACAAAAACCTCATACAATGCCATTTATAAACTCTGTTGGTAGATGTTGTTGTAAAAAATCTCTATTAGACTCATATGTAAATCCTACCTACCATGAAACTATAAGAGACAAGATCTCAGCATATCCATTAGTAACTTTATAGTCATATTTAAGAGGGGATCTAGTTGTTTGTCGAAAGCTTTGTTGAATCTTAGCAAAGTACCCATGGACTTATGTTTCCTATCCTTAAATCTAATGGTAAACTACGTCCCATAATCAGAATATCAGAAAGAGATATGTGGCGGAGACTGTGAGAACTTGAGTTTTTCCCTCTCCTCTGTTGTACTTTTTCTCTCTAATCGAGTGGCATATTACTCACTCTAATATAAAATTTCATATTGGAATATTGGTGATGCTCTAATTTAGTAACATTCATGGCCAATTTCATAATGGGTGACATTAATTAGCTCAATTGATCTATGTTTCTGGTATCCCCTCTCTTGTGACCAAATTAGATCTCTTATATGTGATCTCCTGGTTTCCTACTATGTATCACAATGTAAATATTTCAATATGGAATCTAACAACACAAAAATATCTTCATGGACATCCATAACTCAAGTTAAAAATTAAAGAAGATGAGCTCAATTTATATTGGATTTCATCTATTTATCTGGCAATTGATCCTTGTTGGGCCCAAGATGTGCGGCCCTCTCCCCCCCGTTCCACTTCAGGAAAGAAATACTTGCCTAGAGGGTCTTCTCCCTCCTCCATCTAGATCGGGAAACTAATTTTGGATTCTTAGGATGAAGGAATCCACACCAAAAAAAACCTAAAATCTTGCACGACTCAAGTGTTCTATACTTCATTTCTCATTTAGACGCTCGTTGTAGCCATCAACTTCTTCTCCCTCTTTTCTTCTTCTTCACCTCCTTTTTTTTCAAGACTACAAGGCGTCAATGAAAACCAACATGGACAAGTAGCCAGGTGCTAGCCTCCCTCTCCTTCCTGCAATTGCTCCTCATTCTTACTCTCCTCTTCCCTCTCTTCTCCCCCAACAATGACTTTCCTTTTTCGCCTTTGCTTTGACACCTTAGAGCCTCAAAGCTACATCAGCCACTGAGGAGGGCAAGCTGACACCAAGGTAGTGGGTCGTCTCCCACAACAAGGGCACACCAACGAACGTAGGGGAAAGGTCTAGGGCTCCGTTGAGATTTTCCCCTCCACTTCCCCCTTCCTTGGCCGGAATCAAGCAACACCGAGACACATTCTCCTGCCCAGCCCCTATTTTGGGCTCAGATATCGGGGAATCACTTATTAGGGTCACAAAGGTTAGGTGGGCAATGAAAAATTGCATGCCTGTGGTGGGCGGCAGGTCCTGGCAACCGGGAGCGTCACTCTACAATATGGTGGTAGTGGTGTTCAATTGTAGGAGTCAAATGACTGCACGGTTGCAGTGAACCAGGAGCCACGACATCCAAGAAATGTTAGGTGAGGCGCCTGGTGTGCGACAGTGGATCAGAAATCAAGGGCCATGATTATCTTGATGATTAATAGAGGTAACACCTAATATCATTTTCATAAAGTTCTATTAAAAACCTTATAAAATCCATATCTGGTCATCCCTTATCCAAATTATGTGAACCTATATACCAAATTGATCCTCTCAAAAAGATCTACAACTTAGAAATGGTTGTGTAGCTTCAATATAAATATAATAACATTGTTTCCTAAAATGTGGGCTTTGACTATGATTGATCACATTTAATGTATGTTCAAGAAAAACTTGGATCTTTGTTTCTCAATCTACCCTTTAATTCCCAAATCAGTAACTTTGTGATCTTGTGACCCTAATGGAGGTCGTAATCACCCTTCTTTCTCAATTATGAACTCTAGTGCACTTTATGCAACTTGTTTTGAATGTCAATAATGGACTCTACATTAGATGGGTAATCATGATCCCTTTTGAATGTCAAACTCATTCTATTCTACAAAATTAGTAACTTATATTTATCTATGACTTGAATATCAGCTCCTACATCCATTAATTGCTATGTTTGCCCCTATGACTTTTATGCATGTAAGTGACACTTTATGATGATGAATGATCTTGCCTTTGAATCATATGGTGTACTTGACCAAACTTATGCACCAATTACTCTAAATCATTCAAATTAGTAATTTGATGAAATCATGTAACTTTTTAAATAGGGCCAACATCCTTTGTGATTGATTGGTGTTTGGACTACAAATTCCCTAGTAATGGTACAATGTTCCTTAATATGTTAATCTCTTGTATACTGCTTCTATATAGGGGAACTTTCTCCCTTAATTACTTCCTTGAACATGGATATCTCGCCAAAGTCCCATATTGAATCTTGATGGCATATATGAACTCTATTGTTATGTGCTTGTTTTTGGCTATGTTGATATCCAATATTTGTTTATGATTCCTAGACTCTAGGGGGCATCCACCAAACTTTATGTCCTAATTTTCTGATCTAACCCATCTTTAGACCTTGAAATGCAAGTAAGTGACAAAAATGTTGATATAATCATACAAAATGAATGGAACCTTAGAATGGCTTGAAACTTGAACCTTGATTTCTTGATAGACTATAAGATAATAAAAGTTAATCTAATACATAAGAAACCTTAGAACCTAATTTTTTCAAAACCATAAAATAGATCTAGTTAGGGTTAATGATGAGAATCTAATACGTGTATGCAATCTTGTGCTTAATAAGTTGTGTCTTATTTCCACATGGTCAAGGTTAAGTTATGAATCTATGAAATAAGGTATGGGCTTTAATAATTATATGAATATGGATTTATTTCTTGAAATGTAACACACATGTATTCTTGGTTACTTCCTCAAATATTGCCATGTAGTATTCTAGTATGTACCTGATGCTTATCTCGTCTCGTTGTTTTATAACTTGCACACTAATATTAAACTCCGTTATACAAATGTTGAAAATGGTTTTTTCTCAATGACTTTGTTTATTGAGGTTACTCATATATAAAAGGGTTAGCTAATCTTGAGCACCCTTATGGATCCTTCCAATGCAAAGTTGATCAAAGGCATTATGATACATGATATTGATGGTATAACTGGAGTAAAATGACATAAATGTGGGATATCCCTTTGCTAAGTACTTAACATGTATATTCTTGGTCATTTACTTCTATAAATCTTTTCAAATTATGCAAATCTTATGTATATGTATCTTTTAGCCCCGTACTCATCACCTCATGTTCTTGACCCACTTGTTTCACATACTTTATAGGTTTAGAGATGCTATAAGTTATTGGCTTGGTGAACTATGTCATGTGTTCTTGTTTCTAGATCCCTAGTATACATAAGCAGACCTATAAAATTGTACTCTTGAATATATAATTGAAAGCTTGTAATAAGCAATGTTGCTTAATAATACATGTTGAATGTTGAGATTATAATTGGTGCTTTTATCTTGTTTTTTGTTCTTGTATGATAAGCATTTCACACTTTCATATGTTGTTTTTTGCATTCATTTGGTTTATGGGACTAGGATTATGGTTATGTGATAGAGACATAATATATCATCCACATATATATGGAAAGAGTTGAGGACTCCCTTGTTGTCCCTTGAAAAACAAGTAATAAATCCATAGAATTATGATCCCACTTACATTATGGTATAGGTAAATATTGCACTAGACTTCTGGGTGATTGATATTATACCTTTAACTAATACCATATTAGACATCTCGCTACATGATCTTCCACATCTTTTTTATTATGAAAATAGTGTGCCTCTCTATCATTTCTTTTATAAACGAGTATGTACAATGCTTGGAAAAACTACCATAAGGCATGGAAAGGAAAGAAAAATTATAGTAACAAAAGAGAAAATATACAACTATTTGAGTAAGTATTTATGCATGCTT
This sequence comes from Alisma plantago-aquatica, assembly GCA_963693085.1. Classification (NCBI taxonomy): domain Eukaryota; kingdom Viridiplantae; phylum Streptophyta; class Magnoliopsida; order Alismatales; family Alismataceae; genus Alisma; species Alisma plantago-aquatica. The sequence goes on along the minus strand of OY856412.1, from coordinate 877,072,461 downwards.
TTCATTTCAACACAACAAAGAGACCAAATATCTCTAGGATATTTCTTACTACACACAAAGATTCTATGATTCCTTTCCTACCAAAGATAGTAGATGATGAAAATAGTTTCAGAATTCCTCTTTCCATGTAGACACAACAAGTATTGAAAATTTAAAGGTCTGAAACCATATTCAATAGAGAAACTATCCAAGACTTTAGAATTGAAGGATCAGTTGAAGAACAAGTGGTTACATCTTCTTCTTCACTTTTTACATAGTATAACACTGGAGAAAATCTGACCCTTTGGGGAAATCAATGCCAGGGAACCTATTCAAAAAGCACTTCGAAAGGAGGCATATACATCTTCTAGGAACTTTCCCATTCTAGACCCATTTCGACCAATTGACTGAATGACTTTTCCACCTAACAATCTCCCATCCATCTTTTAGGCAAAAGAAGTTCTTATCCTTGAACTTCATCTGATCACAAGTACCAATAGGTAAATGTAAACTGTAGAGTAAGTCTCATATAGATTTACAACCCTTAATATTAGTAAAATTCCAAGAAACATCCATCATACAAAATTTATCTTTACAGTCATGACGATGTCTAAATCTCAACTTCATTTGACTATCACAAAACTTAAGATGGGTTTTTACGCGGTAGCCAAGAACTTTTCTAAGTAAAATTCTACAACCATTACCAATACATAAATTGATATGAGATTTAAGCATGTCTATGCATCTTACAAGTTTCTTCCATAACCATGACAAGTTGGACTAGGTTATGGTGAGTTGGGCTTACTCCCAACCGATAAAATGTATTCCTGGAGAATGTACCTCTCATGTAACCACTTGACCCACAATAGTTCCTTGTTATTAGCAATATCCCAAAGGATTTAAAAACACTAGCCCTGGACTAATCTTCAATAGACTAGATGCCTAAACCCCCTTCCAACCTGGGTTTATGATTAGTGTTCCAAGAAAAGGTATGAACATGCTTTTGTAACTCAAGTGTCATTCAAAATAAAATTCCTCATTACTCTCTTGATTTCTAGAGTAACAATTTTAGGGAGAGGGAAGGCAGAAGACTACAATACATGATATGAGGTAAAAGTAGATATTACAAGCTCAACTATACCAAGAAAATAAAGTATTTAACCTTTCCAAGATTCAAGCTTTTTCTTAATCTTATCAAGAATAGGCGAACACTACTCTTGTGAGTATGCTTGAGAATGAAGGAAGCCCCAAATATCATATAGGAGGGGATAAAGTGTCAATTTGTAGAATATCAAACAAGGAAAGTCCTTTGTTCATATCACTCTTACAAAATAATTGGCTTTTGGAATTATTCAGTTGAAGACCAGACACCCTAACAAAAGTATGAAGAATATTGGCAATTTCATGAGCATTCAATTCTTAGCTCTAGAAAACATAAGTAGATCATATGCATAAATGATGTTTGATACATTAAAATTGTTAGAGTCCTAAATAAGATTCAAAATATAACCTTACACAAAGGAGTCAATAATAGCAACAAAACCATGCATAGAAATCACGAACAAACAAGGGGCCAATGGGTCTCCTTGCCTCACACCATTTGACGACTTAAAGGTTGGAGAAGCAAAACCTTGACCACAACCTAGAAAGATGAAGTACTAAAGAAAAATTGAATCTAATCTAAACAACGGTCTAGAAAACCCATTTTCTTCACCACGAAAAGGATATAGTCTCTTCTCACAGTGTCATTTGTCATAGAGAAATCCATTTTGGCATACATATTACTCAAACTATTAGCAATAGGAAAGGAATGAAGAAGATCATTAGCTAAAATAACGCATCACCAATTGTTCAACCTTCAATAAAAGCTACCTGGTATTCGTCAATTAGATCACGTAGAATACCATGAAGATGATGAACACTTCAACACATTTCTTTGTTCTTTGTCACCAATATAATATGTTTTGTCTCTTATAAATTTTTGTGCTTCTATGGTTAGTAACACACATAGAAGAATAGGATTCCTCAAGAACCATCCTTGTTATACCATCTTGATACACCATCATCATCAAAAATTTGAACCCTTCATATTTTCCCTCAGTTATCTCTGCCAAAATGAACTATATGATTTGATCTTCACATTCCTATCGCTAATATTCTTGAATAATGACATATTTGTAGTTGTGGGAGAAAATAACCAAGATATCAAAGATGAATATAGACATGCATATGTAAAGGAACAATTCCCTCCTAAAATAGGATAAAGAGTAAAACTATATTGAATTTACAACAGAAGTGGTTGATTACTATTTTCTCAAGGTATATGAAACTATATCGCCTTCCCTGGGTGATAGCCAATAGTACGCTCATAGTTCTTTATAAAATCTAGCCATTTTCATTGTCTCATATTAAACTCCTTTTGTGTAAAGATATACTTCAACCTGTTTTTGTTTGAAACAATCTGACATTTCTCCCCTTGTAGATAGTTCCTCTTGGTTATTAGATATAATACAACACATATGTGCTTGAGGTCATGTGTAGGGTAGTTCTCATGATTATTCTTAATTTTTATAGAATCTTATGAAACTACTTGCTATCTTGCATCAACATGTATCCAAATCCTCTCCATGAGGCATCAATGCGTACCACCTAGCTATTGCATATATCTAGTAAGACAAAATAGGTGAGGATGTCAACTTCTCCTACTGGATTTGAAAATTTCTTTATCATTTTTCAACTCAAATAAAATATGATTATTTCCTAGTCAAACTAGTTAACGACACGAGAATAATTAAATCATTGGATGAATGTTTGATAATAGCCTACTAGATCAAGAAAGGTGTGAATCTCAATGGGTGTCTTTAGCTGATCCCACTACAAGAATATCTATGTTTGTTGGATATATACACTAATTCCATTACTAGAAATAGTGTGGCTTATAACTTCTACTTCATATAATAAAACTTTACATTTATTGAATTTTTCATAAAGGAGGTGTTATCTCAATAGATGTAGAGCAATAACATGGGATGCTCAAGATTCCTTACATCAACAATATGTATGATCATATAGTCTATGAAAATCATGACAAATTTATCTAGGACCTTCTTTAAATCCCATTAATCACATCTATAAAGCTTTCATGTGCATTGGTTAGTTTAAATGGTACAACTAGGTACTAATAGTACCTTTATCGTGCTATGAAAGATGTCTTGGGCACATCATTAGACTTAATCCTCAGATGATGATACCCATATATTAAATTTATAATTGAGAAAACTATAGAACCCCTCAACTACAAAAAGAAATCATCTATACACGACAATGGATATTTTTTTCCTTTATTGATACTTTATTGAACTACAAATAATCAATGCAAAACAGAGTCAACCCATCCTTTTTAATGAATAGGTATGTATCAACCCAAGTAAACTAACTCAGTTGGACAAATTCCTTACGAATAAATCTTGTAAGTGCTTCCTCATCTCCCTCAATTTAGCTGGAGACTGTAACGCCCCAATTTTTCAAACATATCAATTACTGAGCAAAAGGATAACTCTCATTGTGGATGTCACAAACATGACAATGATTGCATAAAAATATAATTTAATGAAACAACATTGGAAATAATTTCAATATGTCATAGCTTAAGATCATAAAATGAAACTCACTCTTTTAACACTGACATGGCTCTTATAACTTGAACATAAATCTAGCTAGATCATTCTATTATAGTTGGCACCCCACCAGGTTTTGTTTCCTAATTTTGTCATGAAGATATATGCTACTTGTCTAAGCTCGTTAATACTTCTTTCATGCAGACATCACGTCCCTATCCTTGTAAATAAAATGGATAAAGATGTTAGAGTAATTGTTTCTCAAAAGTATAGCTTATATTTCATGTTGTATAATGTTACTTAGTGCCACTTACTCTAACATGTAATTTATCTTCATCTTACTAATATTTATCACTGACATTATTGTTTTCAGGTGAATATTTTTTCCTTCATCTTTAAATATGTTTCCGAGAGTTCATTGCTCACACAGAGTTTATGCAGCCAAGTGCATATTTCTCACATAGAGTTTATGCACCCAAGTGTTGATTTCTCATAGAGCCTCTGCCGAAAAGGTGAGTTAATCTTTGAAGGAACAATCATAGCTCATCCATAATACACTTAGGATTATTCTTAAACATAATGTATTGAAACATTAACTTGAATTTAATAAATATATGCATATTTTGATCATAATCTTGATGAGAACAATATACTAAAATTCATAATCTAAATTGCAAAAATTAAATCTTACAAGCATTCATTGGAATTATATAAGAAATATCATTGTCACTGATTTTCATAAGTATAAGTAAATGTAAATCCCTTTCCCATACTTATTACCAGAGTGTATGATCCACTTACCTAAGCCTATAAGATTCCTACATCATCCGTCTTGTATCCAAACCTAATTCCCAGTACCATATAGCCAAACACAACATATCAATATATTGTATTTATCCCTAGATTAATTTAGGACAAATTAGGGTTTTGGGAAATGTAGGGTCAGAATTTTGGTTTTAAAGAGTGTTATATATGAATCACTAATTATGAAGGACTAATTTGGTTACTTCCTCCAATTATCACTAAGCTTGGTCTAGCTAGTGATACATTGCTTATTATTAGCGTTTAAGACATAATTTTAAGGTTTCATATGGCATCATCGATATAGGATGCAAACCATGGCTTGAAAATATTAAAATTGGTTTTTTTATGAAAATTCTTTTCAAAACACACTATTATATTTCTTTGAATAAAGATAAATTATTTATGGATTTCCAAAATCCAACCAATCAGGTGGCAGAAAACTATAGTGTTACCACAAATTAAATGAATAATGCATTTTTATTTAGATCAAATCCCAAAAGAACAGAATATCATGTTCCACTTTACCCATTAATCAAACTCATAATGGTAAAATCAGTGAAGTGTCTTCTATAATCTTCTTCCTCATTTGAGAGCAAAGAATTGGAAAAAGAATCTATGTTTTCAGGATTCCAAATCCAAAATGAAGTAAAGAAGGCACAAGATCCAATAATGGTTGAAATCCTTAAATTCTACCATCTTATAGACCCATATCTTGGGTACAGTGATGCCTTGAAGGTCAAAATCTGACCTCTACTAGACTGGATGGAGGTGATTCCGTACTTGCAAAATCAGATAGACTTTGTAAGATCCTTAACCTAGCCTTTCGCTTGACCTTTTTTGCTTAGCATACTTAGATACTTAAAAAGCTTAATGTAATTATGTATGTGCCTTAATAACATGTGATATGCTTTTCTTTTAAGTTTGGTCTAGTTTGGATGATGTTTGAGCTAGTTATGCTATATGTGTGCTTGTTTTGGGCTGAGTTGCAATTTACCCATGTTTAGGATTTATATTGCAATTTGTCACATGTTGACGTGTCTCTTATGTTTGTGGCATCATGTTTGAGAGAATGATGAATAAGGGTGTCTTGTTGTATCTTGGTTGATGAGATGGCATCATGTGTTGATAGTTAGGGTTTTGCATGGATGCTTAAGTTGATGTTGATCATGTATGTGGACCCCTTTGATTGTAACGAACGGTGTGTTTTTCCTTGAGTCTAGTTTGTAGTGGTCTAAGTGCTTTATACATGTTCTTTGCTTGTGGAGATCGTTGATATTGGACCATGGTCGCTATGTTCTTGGTCAACATTGTGTGGTGGTTGCTACCCTACCTTATTTTAACAACCCTTGATGCAACATGTACTGATTGCTTGCATGGATGTTTTATGATGGACAAGTGGCACTTATGTGCATGACACCTAGCCTCCCTTACCTCCCTCCTACCCTTGGGTAATTATACCCCTCTTTGCATTCTTATGATCGCTTTTCACCCTCTTGCTCTCTCTCATCCTTGGAGCTCGTCCCTTGTGATCTTGGTGGTGGAGAAGAGCTCAACCTTGGAGCAAGGTTTTCGAACCCTTGCATGTGGTAATCTAGGATTGGAGTAACTCTCCCTTGGTGATCCTTTGGTGTTCCATGATCTTGGTAAGTGATCTATCCTTCTTGTTTTTATTTTCTTACAAACCCTACCCCTTTCTTTCTTTCTCTTGCTTGAATCAATGGTTCTCCCATGGTAGTTCTCTTGAGGAAACTCTATCCATGTGCTCGAATCCATGGTTCTCTCATTGTAATTTCTATCATGAGATGAATATATCCTCTTTTCTCTTTCTTTGTGTGCTAGTTTTTGTGATCTCTCTCTGAGCTTTCTTTAGACCCAGGGTTTGTTTCTCTTTTGAGGTAATGATGGGCTTGTTGTGGCGGTGATCAAGCTAGGTTTCTCTCCCTTCTTTGGATCTTCTTTTTTTGGAAGTTTTTATTTATAATCCAAAGACAGTTATATAACTTTCCCCTTGATTATTGTTGCACTCATCTTGTGTGTCATTAATCTTTCTCTAAAACATGGTTCTATGTATCTTAGTGATATTATCTATGCTCCAGGGTTACTTTCCATGGTGCACTTGAATGAATGATTTTCTTTCTAAACCCTTATATAATGATAAACTCTTGTTGATTATGGGAGTCACGATCCTTTCATGCATGGTGTGTTATATGCTTGGTTTTCTCTCCCTTGTGATCTTAGTTTCACACCTTATTTGGTGATAAACAAAACTAGAGTTTTAATTTGGTTTTCTCTTTTTTATGATGATTGGGCTTTAGGGTATTGAGTGATGATTTCCTTGATACACCTCGCTTCTTGAGGTTTTAGTTTCATTTTGGTGAAGAACATTTTTTTGATCATATTGGAGGTGTTTGTCTCTCTTATCATGGTTCTATGTTGACCCTTGAGATGATCATAATAAGGGTTTTGGTTTTCATATTATTCATGTGATTACATCTTGATGACTCTGAGGTTCATGATGATGATCCATCAATTTTGGTTGCTATATCTTTGGATTTCAAGTGGTCGCCATGATTTTTGGTTTGTTGGGTGGTCTCTACAAAACCTAACCCTAATTCCTTGGGTCACTATATTTTCTTGTTGGTCGCTATTTTGATACCTTCATCACGACTGCTATGAGGTTGTATCTTATTGAGGTTGCCACATTTGTTGATGGGTGTTGGTCTCTATGTTGAAGGGTATTGTGGTCACTAGATGTGGTTTTAGTTTGTATGGTTTCTATAGATACCTAAATTCATGCTTTATTGGTTATGATGATAACGACATTACACCTTATAGCTTCCAAGAATGTAGGAAGTGATGAACATTAGGATTTGATGTTAATTGTTGTCATGAAACCCCTACTTGGTTATCTATGAGAAACCCTAACCCTAAATTAAGTACATGATGTTTGTGATTAGCTTACGTGAGTAATTAGTATGTTGATGAAGTACTATATATCTCCTACTTGTTGAAACCCTAATTTTCTGGGTGAATAAACATCATAGCTATTGTGTGCTTGTGATAATACTTATGTGACACATGTGTGAATGGGTCATATAGAGGTAATGATGTTACATGCAGAGAACAAGTGAATGGTCTTATGACCTTGGTAGAGGCTTAGTGCCTAATTGAGGTGATATCCTCTATGTGATGTGATAAGGGATTGGTACCCATGATGATGTGTTAATGGTGATGGCATTGTGTATGACATTGATACAGTACCAAGTGGTGATGAGACAAGCTTATGTCTTATACATTTTATAACTTCTTATATTGCAATCTACCCTTATGTTTGTAGAATTGTTTTAGGGTTTGTATGTTGAAGCTTGATTGATGTAGTATAAAAGACACCTAATTGTCTTAACTAATAAAGTGAAACCCTACACGTAGTTTCCCTATGCCATAGATCCATTCCTGTGTCAAAACTTGCTTGATGGTGAAACGAGTATTCCTAATGGAAACTCAGAGCGCATACTATTGAGTATGCGGGGTGCTTGGAGAGAATATCCTTTTCATCTAGATTCTAACTGTTTTGAGAATAGTTGTGGTCATGTCTCGGTGATTATATTATGTGATGTGACTTTGAGAACAACTATGGTTGTACCTTGGTGGCAGGGTTGTCTCTCATACCCTGGTGTCTAGTGATTGACATGTACCAAGGCGGGCTAGGTGTTTTCATCTTGACTATATGTCACTGATGGTAGTTGGTTATTATGTCTTTGTGGTGTCTCTCACACTGAGTGAGAGGTGGAGGTGAGATCAAGGATTTTGGCTCTTCCATAGATCTTGTATGGCACTAATTTTGACTTAGAAATGGCCAGTTGGATTTTTGTAGTACAACTCAAATCCTCGAGGCATAGTAAAATATGTGAATAGCGATGTAGTGTATCTAATTAGGGTTAAACACAATTCATAATGGTTGTTTCCCTTGTGTTGTTTCTTGTAATGTTTAGTTGTATTATAATGCATTAAGAGAAATCAATTGTTACACATGTTCTTTATATTCCTTCTAAATACATAACATGTTTAACTCATCAGTTGTATCTACTTAACATGATTAGTATGTGTAATCAGTTTTAAATTATTCATTTCATTGGATCTTCTCATCTAGTTTTTTTTGGTCGGTCAAAAAGCGTGTTACTATATTACCAAAAACTTTGGGCACTAAGTACCCCATTACATCGACCAGAGCTAAAAGCTCATACAAGGATCAAAGTCCCCACACGGGGGGAAATGCATGACTTCTAAAAGAAGAGACAAAACTAAGAAGACCTATCTAACTAACCAAGCTAGGTCCAAGCATTCCAACCAGAAGAGACTATTTACAAGCCACTATTACATGCATTTAGCGTACCCACAATTAGTAATAGAAGCTTGACGTAGGACAAATCTAGTTTTCCTGCCTGTAGCCAACCCTGAAGCTACAGATCTTCTCCGCTATTAGAACTTCAGGTTTCTAAATGGATGAGATCACCCAAAAAGGAACCCCTAGCATCAGGTCAACAAGAAACTGAGCAAGCCGGATGAGAAGCAAGAACCAACACATGTAACAACAGAGCGTGGGAGGAAAAATAGCTGCAAAATACCCTTCACGCTTTGCACATCACCAACTATCTATTAGAGTACCCACAAAGTGTGGTACTAGGCCAAGATTAAGGATATCCTTCCAACTATCCTCCCACCACACAGCCAAGTTGCTAACCTGTAAGGGTCCTTGATCTTTGGTAGCTACTTTTACACAGCAACAAAGCAAAACCGGGGAAGAACCAACACAAGCAAATGTTGCTCATAGCACAGCGGCATAACATCAAACACCTGAAGAGGTGTTTCCGTTGCAGCAGTGGCAGAGGGGCCAAGGAGGAGAAGGCTTTGAACACGATCTACACACTTGTACCTGTCTGCCCATGTGCGTGCTTGAACGCTTCTCAGAAGCATTCCGTAAAACACCAAGTGAGCTCCTTTACATGGTGATAGTGAGACCAATGGGAAGGAGAAGAAAGTCCTGCTCCCCATTAGCCCAGGTCACACATGACAAGCTGAGCTCAAGCTACCCCTAAACACCCTGAGATGCCAGATTGTGTAGACCCCGACAGTCGTTGACAAAGAGTCGATGAAGCTAGCGTCACTAACAACATCTACCTTGGTCTCCAATCTGAGCCTCCCTAGCTTCGTGGTTGAGAGGGTGGGCGTCGCCTTCTGGAGGCCTTGGACCTCAAGCCTGTAGACGAGTCAACCATCCGCCAAAGCACAGACCAGCTCTGACCCACCATCACCGAAGGGCAATGAGGGGTAGCACCGGGCCACATAGGCCAGGTTAAGCAGACCAGCATCACATAGCTGGCTCACGCGGAGAGGAGCACAATGCGTCATGGAAAGGACCGCAGGGGGTGAAGTCGACCACCTAACCAACAGAGCAAGGCGCGGAAGAGTCAGCGAGACCCCAAAGAGGTCCCCGGCAGCACCCGGCCGGGTCAGGAGCCACCACGCGAGGGAGACGACCCCCAGACAAGGGAGCAGGCCCCAGACCACCTCCCAGATCCAAGCCGGGTGAGGGAGGCAGAGAAGAGCCTGCATCCGGTGAAGCAGGAAGATGGAGGGGTTGGCTCGCGCAGAGAGGAACCCAGGAGTAGGTCTCCGCAAAGCAGCCACCTCAAGACGAACGCGAGGCGAGCCTAGAAGCAGCGTCGGGGTGGCCACCCAAGGGAGGGCCCCAGACCACCATCCAGGGTCAAGCACGCCGCAGCAAGGGCCTCGTCGCAGGCTGAGGGGCGAGCAGCAGGACACCGATGGAACACCAGGGGAACCAGGGAGGGGAAAAGAGGGTAGGATCGGGGTGGGAAAGGCCAAGGGGAGGGCTCGCCCAGCGAAGCGGCGCCCCTCCCCCCAGCGGGGAGGAAACCCTAGAGAGAAGCGAGATTGATTTCTAGAGAGAGAGGCGACTCCAAATAAATTATGTTACTAATATAAAAAATTCGTCTCATCTAGTTAATAATATTACTTTCATGTTTAAGTATAATATGCATTTCCAATAGTTGTTAGTGGAGATTTATATCGCTCGTTGGGATATGGATATCACCCTTGTGATTTTTCCACATCATTTTAGGTGGTTGTAGATAGCGTAGTAGAGATCGTGCTATTAGGGAAGAGTGGCAAGGAGATCAATGAACACAGAAGGTTGGATATGATGTTAGTATTTTGTACTGGAGTCCAATTTGTTGTCCATGTACTCTCAGGACCTGGAAGGGGTGTTTTGTAGATGTTTTATCAAAATGTGTTTTTGGTTGTATGCCTTGGTTGTATATAAGGCTTGTGCATGTGAACAGGTTATCTTTTGTAATAGATGTGTGGCAGTCAACCATTATACAGATGTACACACCAAACTTGAAATGTGATATGGTACAGTTTTAGTACTGTGATGAATTATGCTTCCATAGATAATGGTTATATAAGATTGGTTTTAATTTACCCTATTTTGTGGTAATGTGCTTGTTTAGTTGTTAATCACACACTTTGTTTTGATTTATCTCGCTTGCATGGCATTGGTGTTCTACAAGTTAGTTTGGTATCGGAGCTCTAGGTTCACTGAGTCTATAGGGACATATGACTAGGGTTGTGTCTATTCTTGCGTTATCGAATATATCTGATTGTAGCTTCTGCTTATGTAGAAGAAGAAGATGTGTCTTGTGAACAGAAAGAACATGTTGAGAGTAGTATTGTTGCACCTGGAGGTGGTTCCAGGAGGCAAGTGAGAGTATATGGAGTTCCTGAACTGCCTCAGTTCAACCCAGCAACTAGTGGCCAATCCTACTTTCTAGTTGATGTTTGGACAATTTATGGCCACAATTCGCATATGGTGGATAGAGTGCCCGTACCCCTAGAAAGGGAAACTGTTCCCAATGCTGAATTTCATGGTTGTGGGAAGACATTCGAGAGGTTGAGGCACATGGGGGTGATCTAGTATGTAGGTATGACAAACCTGATAGAGGTTGATATCTGGTTGATGGAGTTGGAGAAGGCCTTTAAGATCCTCAACATCCCAGAAGTGGTTAAGGTGAAGCATGTAATGTAACTGCTAAAGTGAAGTGTTTGCCATTGGTGGGCCATTGAGGAAGAAAAGAGGCTTGATATAGTGATCAATGAGGAAGATTTTTTATGGGAGTTCATGAGTAGATATTTCCCATAGACATATATTGAAGAAAAGATCTCGTGTTTGAGAATATTCAGTACAGATCGATGTCGATCAATGAGTATGAGTCCAAGTTCATGGAGTTCTTGAGGTTTTCCCCTCACATGGCAGTGATGTATAATGACAGGATCAGATAGTTTGAGAAGGGTTTAAGTAAGGAGTTGACGATGACTGTGTCTACTTTGGATAATTGAGAGTGGTTTACCACCTTTGTTGAGTCTGTGAGATGGATAGAGCATTGAACTATGGAGAAGTGTGAGGATAATACTAAGAAGAGACCAAATCATTTTCAAGTACAGTCTTATAGAGGCTTCAAGAAGCCAAGGTATTCTTCACCTCAGTCACAACAAAGGTCAGCAATACAATATCAGTGGTCATAGAGCAAGGACATAGGCTGTAGCTTTCTTCTAATAGGAGCTCGCAGCATGATAACACCCAAATTGATGTATTTATGCTAAGCATTTATCTGTGGTTTTGTTCCACTATAGCCTTAATATGCCCAAAATAACCCATGTTTCTTATCTTTTAGTAGTTTATATCTTTTCATAGATAAAGTTGCTCAAAATAGCTAATTTTGGAACTTTCAGGCACCAAACCTGAATAGAGATCTATTCTCTATGATTTCTCCCCAACATGGTTTTTGTAGTAGCTAGACTCCCATCCGTCATGACCACGATGGACTAAGCATCACACTATGTGCACCAGCTTAGGAGACGGTGGTCCCGCTAACTGACTAGTGGGCCTAAGAAACTTTGATATCTTGGACCTTATTTTTTATGGCCAATCCTTTATCATGATGCATCATTTCCAATAAAAGGGCTCATCAACGTGGGCCCCTTGACCACCATTAATACCCCCCCGGGGTGGGTTCGTTCTATGATGCCGCGACCGCGACCAAGAAGAAGTAACTGTGACTAAGGTACATCCTCCTGGACTGCACCCCCGGCCAAGGTGAAGTAACCTCAACCGTGACCAAGGTACATCTTCCTCGACCATGACCGCAATATGCACATCCACCTCGACCGCAACCACGCTATCTACCTCCATCGAGACCACGATTGAGGCATCCACCTCGACCGCAATCCAAACCATGATTGTGACTGCAGATTTGACCACGACTGTGATGCTGGAAGATAGACCGTGATCGCGACCTCGACCATGATCACAACCTCGACCACGATCAAGACCTCAAATGTGAGTGTGACCTTGACCTCGGCCGCGATCGTGGAGTTAAGTCAGTAATATGTGCCTATAAATACACACCCCCTGCAACCTAGAGAGGGGTTCTGATATGGGGAGTTTTCCCACCTTATGGTTTGACCGAGTGATGTTCCAAGAGCCCCGTGGGAGAGTCTGGAGGTCTGAGAAGGCCAAAGTACTTGTTCTACTCCCGTCTCTTCAGCTTGCTTCCATCCCCTACCACCTTCTACCTTTGGTCTTAGATCTCCAAAGGTGGAAGCTGAGGAGAGAGAAGACAGAGGATCCATCTTCTTTGAGAGAAGGAGAACGTCCACATCTTCCACCTCCACCCACCAACCAAGCTATTGTTCGAGACGGATCTAGAGAGAAAGGAGGCCAAGGATCCTAGAAGACCAAGGAGGAAGTCTGAAAAGACAAGATCCATCCTATACGGAGGCTCGGGAGGGAGAGCCACCTCTCCCTCATGGGCTAAATCTCTTCTTCTCCTCTTTTTATCTGGTGTTCTCTTTTATTTATGTAGAAATGATGTTCTTTTATCTTTATTCGGTGCCAACTACGCTTGTCCATGGCTAGTTGAGCTCCTTCTTGGCTATGTAGCCCGTTTTGGGCATGCTTATGCACTTTTACCTTAAGCGAGTAGTTTTATTTCAGATCTAGCATGTTTCATGTTCTATCTCCTCTTTTTGGTTACGATTGCTAGTTTGGTTGATCTCTTTCTTGCTTGAACTGCTATTTCTACCTATATCGAGAGATTCATTATATAAATAGATAGGACAAGATAGTTTGGATCAAAACCTAAGAGGAGGATGATTCAAGGTCATATGTTCCTAACATCCTAGGATATTCTAGACCTGAGAGGGTATCTAGAATATCCTTGGATGTTGGTTTGTCATCCTCAAGAGAGATTTCATACCATCGATGGGTTTTAGTCATGTTGTGCGAGAGCAAGTGGGATGACCCCACATGAACAGATACCACAATGCATACTAGGTTTGGATGTAAATTGCTTGTTGGGGTGTTTGAGGGTCATCTATGTCTGAGAACGGGTGCATAGACTGCCCAACTCGTGGTTACATAGCCAAGAACTTTTTCCTCTCTGATTACTAGAATCTCACGAGCTCTATTTTGTTTTATTTTCTTTGTTTTATTTCAACTCACGACAACCCGCTAGACTAGTTCTAGCACATAATTTCCTCAACCATTGTTTTGGCTTATCTAACCTAAGAACGAAATCTTAAACATCCTAAATGTCACCACGTCCCTATGTTTGACCCCGTATATCTACTTCGATCTCATAATAAATGTTGTGGGGGTCCTTGAAGGTTTTGGGTTATAAATTCAAAGGTTCAATTCCTTCCAAATCCACCTCCGTATTCCATACGCGTGATTAAGGGATGATCAACTTTTTGGCATTGTTGTTGGGGACGTGGTTTTCCACGTTTATACGCCTAAACGATTTTTTTCTGTCACTTTTAAGCCTGTATATTTATGCATAGTTTTTCTTTTGTTTTAAACATACTTGTCCATATATATTGAATAGTTTTCCTTTCCTTTTTCTTATACTTTTTCATCCATGGATCTTGCTTCAGCAAGACAAGTTATATTGTCCACCTGTCCTCCCAAAATTTTCCATAGTTTTGACTGCTAGAAAATAATTGAAAGTCGTGCCTTGCAACTCGTCGAACTTTATTCACCCCCACTGTCGTCATATGCAGACGCTCCAACAACGGAGACTGCCAGTCAGCCCTCAACTTCTGTGCTATCATGGGATCAAGAACTGATTAAGGTAGTGGAGTTAGCTGGAGAAAGTGTTAATGTACTCACCTCCTTAGCTCCTCATCTCCAAGAAGATGTCAATCCACTCCAACAGCTACTAGAAAGGCAGGATCATGAACTCCAAGTAGCCACTGAGATTGTAGACCGCAGTAGAAGTCTACTTCAAACTACTGAGCACGGATTCATCCAAGCACATCATTTTGATACAACGAGTCTACAATAGGAGTGCAAGGCAGAATTGACGGATCTCAGAAGATTTGTTTCCCAAGTCCAATAGCTTCATGATAAAGATGTTGAACAAGGCAAGAAGCTTTAAGAGCTCATCAATTTGGTTACCACATAGTTGCAAGTGCCACCGCCTTACAATGAAGACTTTAGTCATCAAAACCATTCCATTGGGACTGAAGCGAAGTATGCCTCACCATCTGATTTAGACCATCAACTGGATTCATCAGGATTTTTCTGTGAAGACCAACCAACCTGGGGAAGCCCTTCATTCTATCCAGATGACTCAGCTGATCAACCAATGGTAAATACAAGTCACGCACATGAATGGTTTTATGATAACGATGATGAAGACTCTTGTCCTCACTATAATAGCCAATCAAACTCATAACCAGAAGGTTGGTTTGAGGAACCTGAGTCAGGCATTGATCCAGACCAGAGTGATAGCTCTCACATTGAGACTTGTCACTTAGCCTTGAGCAGTACGCCAATCATGGTTTGGAACAATTTGTTCGATGATGACAGCGGCGACAACTGCTCAATTTGGAGCACTGAATATACTGATGACGATGAGTTGGAGCAGCATGAGCTGACATTTACTACCATTCCCTTAAAAGGCTTGGTGGACATTGACAGAGCAGGATGGACAATCCACTACAACATGGCTGCTGAGCATGAAGACACCTTGGACCCCATAGAAGGCGACAAGCTTGGGGTGGTAGAACCAAAAACACATCCTTCTAGGGGTACTTCTTTCTCAAAAGATGATTGGATGACTCAGACTATAAATAGAAACTTATCTGAGCACTCAACCTTAGGTTCAGAAATGGAGGGAGGAGTGAGGGGGCCTATAGAAAACTTTCATCCTCTCCCCTCCATCTCATCCTATGTCGACACCCAGGGGCCTTCCTGTTCATGTCCTTGCCTTGAAGGAGGGCTTAAAGATGAACTGCCAAAGAATTCATCCACATGCAGTTCAATTGAATAGAAGCATAGGGATGACTTCTCCAAGTGTCCAGATTTCAGCCCTCTTCTCCAGAGTCAGAGTGGGACACCTTTCTTCATGACCTACCACTATGCCATAAATACGAGCATTAAGATGCAGGTAAGTGGAACCCAAAAACTTAGGATTTGGGATCCTAGTGTAGGAATTGTAGGGCAGCCACCCCCCATTCCCTACACATTTTTTTCTTTAAATATTTATTTTACTTTTCTCATACAAATAAAGCCAATTTGATTTTTATCTTTCCCTAACTACCAACAACATTATTTATTTTGCATCATCTAGTTTTCTTCTAATTTTCATTTCACTTACATATTCACACCTGAACAGTTGCTTTTGGTACATTTCTTTATCATCCTTATTTGATTGCGACACCTTGGATTTCACTTCATGTTTGGACCTCTATAGATTCCTTCTTCCCACACGGTATAGCTGAGACCGCGACCACGGCCTGGCAACAAGACCACAACCGCAGCTTGTTGAGTAAGAACCGTGACCGCGGTCCTAAATGAGTGAGATCGTGACCGCGGTTACGCAAACCCTGGGCAAGCTTTTTCATCTTGGTCTGACCAACAAGTCGGGTTGTGTCCTAGTTTTTGACTAATTGTTGCTCTTTTGACCGAGCTTTTTTGCTTTTTCCAATTTTATCGGCGTCTTATCTGCTACTCCAAGCATTTCACGTGAGGGAGGGCCCTGATGCTAGTCTATAAATACCTCCACAGTTGAGACGTTGCCCCCCTTGCCTAAACCACTGAGTTCCCTCCTCGGCATTGCTTTCTGCCTATTTTTCCTCCTTCTCCTTGCTCCTGCTGTAGGATGATAGGGAAGGAGCATGTGCATTGACACTAGTAGTTGCAACCATGGCTAGACCGTGACCACGGTTGTTAGGCAGTGACCCTGCAGCTTGCCGGCCGAACGCCCCCGCGCAGTGCAAAATGCAGAGGTCCTGACCGCGGTCCCTTCATAATAAGCGGGTCGGCGATCAAGGCGACTTGGCGAGAAATATCGCAGTCTTCATGGTCGCGGTTCTAAAGGTCGAATCACCTTGTGCACCAGGTCGCGATGTACTACCTTCGCGGGCTGAGGTTATCAAGTCGGCTTCAGGGTCGTGGTTCCTCAGACCACAATCCCCTTCATAACCGTGGTCACAGTGATAAGGATGTCAACGTCATAGTATCCCTGCACACACTGCGATTGCGGTCTCCCTAATCGTGAGAACCTAGGTCGTGGTCCCATGATCATTGACAGTGATTGCGGTCTTTGATACTGTGATCACAGTCTCCAATTGGGTCGTGATCCAGACCTCTTCCACAGTAAAAGCTACCGAGTCTGCATCAAAGATATCAGTATCATGGATGCCATGAAGAGTGGTTTCAAACAGCTCAAAAAGTCCATGAGCAAGAAGAAAGGGGAAGGGAGCTTAGCATCACCATCAAATTACAGGAGTCCCTACCCACAACACGCCTCCTAAACTACGAATCCAATACACAAAGATGAAGTTATGCTTTGTACATCAGGGTTCGGGTCGCAAGAATTCGGCTCTGGCTTCCGCAGCCTTATTGGCACACCTATGGATACCTACAGTGGTGAGTCAGTGCAAGAGGCATTGGGTGAGAGGATATGGATAGAGCGTCATGACGCTAAACTCTAGACTTTGACCAGGTATCAAGACGGCCCGACAATTCTTCATAGAGTTTCATCCATAAGAGACCAGCGTCAACAGTCAGTAGAACGTTCAATTTTCTTATGACGGTCAACTTCCTCGCAAGATTCTTTCCAAGGGAATAGACACCAAGAAACTCATAGTGGTGTCAATCAAAGCTCAATCCCCTCTCCATTATTACTAAGCATAAAGAAAAAGCTATGTTTTGATGCTCTTGTTAGAGACAAACATAGGCTTGTGGGACCAAGGTATGCCGACCCAGGAACGCTACTTAGACTCGAGATCCAAGAGTAAGTCAACAAATACCTTGCAACTGTTGGCCTTAATGTGCTTGCATAAGCATAATACAATGCTTAACATAGACTCACTTGTGAGTTTTATTCCACATTAGATCCATACAAAGATCACCAGTACACTGTATTACATTTTTGTCTCCTTAACCAACCCCGCGAGGTTACAATGGAAAAACTCAACAGTTGGTTATCAATGTCTACTGAAGACTGCGCTGAAATGAATAGGGGACGGTTGGAGACAATGGACCATGACCTTAACATTGTCCATTTGGGGAAAATGGTTATGGGGCAAGACAAGTACTCCACAAAAATCTCCAAAGCCTCACACATCCACAACCTGACAATTCATTATCTACACTGGGTACTAACAAACTGTGTCTTGGAAAAACAAGACAGTCAAGGGGCGCTCAGTACAACTGACCTCTACATTCTATGGTGTGCAGTGGTAGGAAAGAAAGTGAATGTGGGGAACTTCATAATTCATCACATTCACAACTCTTTCAAGAAACAGGTCCAATTCATGCTAATGGTGGGAATTATAACTTTTATGGCACGTCATTTGGGAATTGGGGATGAACAGTTGGCACTAATGCATGATACTATTGAGTGGTCAAGGTTAGGCTTAGACCACTTGATCTGTTCAAGAATGATTAGACAATGCATCACTGGCTATCTTTACATTTTTGGTCACTACAAACACAAAATTTTATTGCCGGAAAATGCATATTTCGCATGTCGAACGTCGTTTATGGACGTCTCTCTTTTAGATGCCCAGGGTAACGTTTGTCATACAAGTAGAGATGTAGGAGCTTCTTCTTCTGCACCACTAGTGCCAAGCGCCCAAGAAGGCGGACAGAAGATAGGGGTAACATTCCACAACATACCTTATTAGGGAGGGCCTAATGTAGAGATACCTACCACAGAGTATTCACAACACCCTCCACATCAGCCATATGTGTTGAATGATAATCAGGAGAACTTCTACGAGTTCATGACAGGTTTCAGAGCTGACTCTGGAAGGCAGTTCGACATATTGGAACAAGACGTGCATTACCTCAGAGAAAGGTTTGACATGGTCTTTCCCCCAGAGCTTCAACAGTTTTATCAGCAACCATTCCAACAACCCCCTGGGTCTTTCTATCAACCTGGACACCATGTCTATCAGTCACCCCAAAGCTTCGACCAAGAAATTCAATTTCATCTAGAACTAAATCAGAACTTTGAGAACATATCGAGCGGTCTAGACAACCTGGATCAATATTTGAATAGCGACTACCAATAAGCAACTGCTCTCCTCTTCACCCACCATGGCCAGAAGAATTGCTCGAGGATGAGAAAATATTTTAAGCTTGGTGTGGTTGGTGGTCAGGGTGTACCCCCTCCTAATCCTATTTTATTTTAATTTTGTTAATTTTTCCGTAGCATGCATGAATTCTTCCCTTTTCCTTGCATTTCAGCTTTGTTAAACTTTACTTCTTAGTTGTAGCTTGGAAATTAAAGGCCATGAAATGCAAATCTTATAGCTAAATGCTTATCTTTATGCCTAAAAATTTTCATCTTAAACTACTTGATCTTGTGTTTGACTTGCTCATCGACTCTTTCCTTAAGTTTGGTGATAAAATCTAAGGTTATGTGACTTTTTCATAGCTTAAAACTTTATTCCCTTGATCTATGTTTTGAATGACAAATCCAAGGTAAAGGACCATTAGAAAGAGCTAAAGCATGATCAAAGACTCCTAGCCACGATTTCACAATCTTTCCTCTTTTCTAAGGATCCTTGGATCATAATTGTTATATTTTCACACGGGATCAAGTGGATAATGATGAGTTTTGAGATATAGTCAAGTTGAAGTGTTTTCCTTGATAGTCTACGTGCCTTCTCACCTTAGATTGAGTCAAAAGGATAAAAAAATTAAAAATTTGCAAAAGAGGCTTGGCCACCCACAAAATCCCAAAACAATATATATATAGTTCTCACTCGAGCCTAAAAAATTAAAATGTAGGGAATAAAAGCCTGAGTATGAATAAATGATTGCTTGTTTTCTCTTGTAGGAGAGTTGAGGATGATGCCCAGCTGGTGTATGAATACTCTCATGAATGTGGGTATGTTGTTCCTAGTAGTATCACTCCAAAAGCTTATTAGAGAGTCACTAGGAACCTCCAGGAGACCTATGAGATCATCCCAGTAGAAGGGTTGGTTTGAGCGCAGTATAAGGAGTTCGTCTCACTGCTCTTGGTCAACTAGCTCAAACTGCAGGGACTATTTCTTGTTACATGGACCAACCTGACGTAGATCAGGATCCTCAGAAGTCATTAGAGTCTTTTTTCCTTGCTTCTTAGGATCTGAATAAGTGAGAGGTGCTTTGTCCCTGATTAGTATACATGAATTCATGATGACGGTTCATTGCTCATCACCCGTGTGATCACATGTGTGAAAATTCTTTTATGTTTAATAATTATGATTCAAACCCTCATGAGTTTCGATAGGTTACAATGAATTTGATTAATCTTGTCTGGACACTCTTTGACCTTGCTTTAGTAGGATTGTGCTAGATTGGTGGGGGTTTGTTCTTAAATGACATGGTGCAGGAGAATTGATCTTTTAAACTATTTTTCTTAACCTTAGCATTCATCGCGAAGTTTAATTTGGATGTTACCTTTTTGTTCTTTGAGCATAGTCTTATTTGAGGACAAGCAAAGGTTTAAGCTTGGGGTGGTTGAAAACACCCAAATTTATGTATTTATGCTAAGCATTTATCTAGTGGTTTTATGCCATTATAGCCTTAATATGTCCAAAATAACCCATGTTTCTTATCTTTTAGTAATTTATATCTTTTCATAGATAAAGTTTCTCAAACTAGCAAATTCTGGGACTTGCAGGCACCAAACCTGCAAATACATCTATTTTCTATGATTTCTCCCCAACATGGTTTTTGAAGCAGCTAGACTTCCATCCGTCACGACCACGGTGGACTAAGCATCACACTATGTGCACTAGCTTAGGATACGGTGGTCCCGCTAACCGGTTAGTGGGCCCAAAAAACTTTTGATATCTTGGACCCTATTTTCGATGGCCAGTCCTTTATCAGGATGCATCCTTGCCAATCAAAAGGGCTCATCAATGTGGGCCCCTCGACCACCAGTAATACCCCCCGGGTGGGTTCGTTCCATGATGCCGCGACTATGGCCAAGAAGAAGTAATCACAACTGAGTTACATCCTCCTGGACCGCACCTGCAGCCAAGGTGAAGTAACCTCGACCACAACTGAGGTACATCTTCCTCGCCCGAGACCGCGGTATGCACATCCACCTCGACCGCAACCACGGTATCTACCTCCACCAAGACCGCGATCGAGGCATCCACCTCGACCGCGATCCAAACCATGATCGTGACTGTAGGGCTAACCGTGACTGTGATGCTAGAAGATAGACCACGGCCGCGACCATGACCTCGACCGCGATTGTGACCTCAATCGCAATTGTGACCTCAACCTCAATCGTGATCTCGACTGCGACCTAGACCTCGCTCGCGATCATGGAGTTATGTCAGTAATATGTGCCTATAAATGCACACCCTCTGCGACCTGCAGAGGGGTTCCGATCTGGGGAGTTTTCCCACCTTGTGGTTCGACTGAGTGATGTTCCTAGAGCCCCGTGGGAGAGTCTGGAGGTCTGAGAAGGCCAAAGTGCTTGTTCTACGCCTATCTCTTCAGCTTGCTTCCATCCCCCACCACCTTCCACCTTCAGTCTTAGATCTCTAAAGGCGAAAGCTGAGGAGAGAGAAGACGATGGATCCATCTTTGAGAGAGAAGGAGAACATCCACATCTTCCACCTCCACCCACCAACCAATCTACTATTCGATATGGATATAGAGAGAAAGGAGGCCAAGGAGTCCAGAAGACCAAGGAGGAAGGCCGAAAAGACAAGATCCGACCTATACAGAGGCTAGGGAGTGAGAGCCACCTCTCCCCCACGGGATAAATCTCTTCTTCTCCTCATTTCTTCCACTGTTCTCTTTTGTTTCTGTACAAATGATGTTCTTCCATCTTTGTTCGGTGCCAACTATGCTTGTCCATGGCTAGTTGAGCTCCTTCTTGGCTATGTAGCCTATTTTGGGCATGTTTATGCACGTTTACCTTAAGTAGGTAGTTTTATTTCAGATCTAGCATGTTTCATGTTCTATCTCCTCTTTCTGGTTATGTTTCTAGTTTGGTTGATCTCTTTCTTGCTTGAACTGCTATTTCTACCTATACCGAGAGATTCATTGTAGAAAATAGTTTGGATCGAAATCTGACATGTGGACAATTCAAGGTCATATGTTCCTAACATCCTAGGATATTCTAGATCTGAGAGGGTATCTAGAATATCCTTGGATGTTGGTTTGTCATCCTTGAGAGAGGTTTCATACCATCGATGGGTCTTAGTCACACTGTGCGAGAACGAGTGGGATGACCCCACAGGAACAAATATCACTGTGCATACCAGGTTTAGATGTTGATTGTTGTTGGGGTGTTCGAGGGTCATCTATGCCTGAGAACGGGTGCATAGACTGTCCAACTCGTGGTTACATATCCAAGAACTTCTTCCTCTCTGATTAGTAGAATCTCACGAGGTCTGTTTTGTTTTGTTTTCTTTGTTTTGTTTTAACTCATGACAACCCGCTCGACTAGTTCTAGCACATAATTTCCTCAAACATTGTTTTGGCTTATCTGACCCAAGAATGAAATCTTAAACCTCACCACGTCCCTGTGTTTGACCCCGTATATCTACTTCAACCCCGTAATAAAATTTGTGGGGCTCCTTGAAGGTTTTGGGTTATAAATTCAAAGGTTTGATTCCTTCTGAATCTGCCTCTGTATTCCGGACGTGTGATTTGGGGACAATCATAGCACACCATTAATTTTCAATGATATGGTTGTCTAGGTCATGGTATGATGATAAAACCTCTTATAGGTGTGGAAAGATTGGACATACAAGGCTATTTTTCCTAATGAAGGATGAGGACGTGACCCAGTAGCCAAGATAGAGTCAACAAGGTTCATAACAATGGAAGTTCAACAATGGCGGTGGTAGAGTACCCGGTCAGGAATCACAAGCATGATCTTCATAGTAGGCCAATAGAGGCAGGGGGTGACAACATGCAACAACTCAATTCTATGCCATGAGTCAGTCATAGGTATTGGTCAACCCACGGGTCATTAAAGGTCAAGTGGAGCCATTTCATTTTGATTTGTTTGCATCTTACTTTGTGTCTATTTTGGTTGACCTGGGTGCAACACACTCTTTTATCACTAGAGAGGTGATATCTAGTTGTTCTTTTCCTATTAGTCTTAGATCTGATAGTCTTTTTCTAAAAACCCCTCTTGTTGGTTCCACCAAGTAGCGGGAGGTGTGTCCATCCCGTGTTCTTTCTTTCTCAGGGTGCATCATTCAAGTGGACCTTATGCCACTTGGCATGCATGGATTTGATGTAATCCTTAGAATGGATATTTTGGAGAAGTATTGAGAGGTCTTTCAATTTAGTTCCAAGGTATCAAGGTTCTTTGACGGTGATGTTTAATGGGTTTTCCAAGGAGATAGGAAGATTCTCCTGACGTGATTGGAGTTAGTGGTGATAACAAAGAGATTGATGAGACAAGGGTGTGAAGCTTTTTTGGCACATGTGGTGAATACCAAGTTGTGGAATCTTAGTATTCAGGAGGTGCCCATTTGTCAAGAGTTTGTGGATGTTTTTTTAGTTTCCTAGTTTTCCTCCTAGAGAGATTGATCTTGAGATCAATCTTGTCCTTGATACATAGTCGATAGTCCAATCATCATACAAGATCACACGATAGAGATGCAAGAGTTGAAGAAGCAGTTACAGGAGATGTTAGAGAAGGGATTTATCAGACCAAGCACTTCCCCTCAGGGTGCTCCCATGTTGTTTGTGAAGAAGAAGGATGGTTCTATAAGGTTATGCATCGACTACTGACAGTTGAATAAGGTGACGATCAAGAAGAAGTACCCGTTGTCAAAGATAGATGAACTGTTTGATCAGTTGAAAGGTTCCACAGTGTTATCTAAGATAGATATGTGATTTGGATATCATCGGTCATGGATCAAGGTGGATAACATACCCAAGTCTTCTTTTAGGACTCAGTATGGTCACTACTAGTTTGTGGTTATGACATTCGGGCCAACCCATGCACCAACAACCTTCATGGATATGATGAATAGAATACTCATGCCTTATCTAGATCAATTCTTGGTTGTGTTTATGAATGACATCTTGATATACTCCAGAGAGTTCCAGTAGCATGAGTAGCATCTACAACGAGTGTAACATTGTTGAGATAGCACAAGTTGTACGCTAGGTTTAGCAAGTGCAAATTTTGGTTGAAGAAGGTGTCTTTTATTAGGCATGTGATATTTGTTGAAGATGTTTGTGTAGATCCTAAGAAAGTTTAGTTAGTAATAGAATGGGAGCAGCCTAAGATGACAACAGAGGTTTGTAGCTTCCTAGTCTTAGCAGGCTACTACAGGAGGTTTTTCAAGAATTTTAGTGTTGTGGCACTACCCCTAACTAAGATGATAAGGAACGGTGTACCTTTTTTTTCTAGGATGACAAGTGTTAACGTTCTTTCCAGCTTTTGAAGGAGAAGCTGATCAGTACACCAATGTTATTTTTTCTTGGGAAAGGGAATGTGTATATTTTCTTATGTGATGTATCAAAGAATGGTTTGCGATGCGTGATGATGCAAGACAAGAACATGATTTCTTTCACTTTGTGATAGCTTAAGAAACACGAGGAGAGCTACCCAACACATGATCTGGAGTTTGCAGTTGTGGTTCATATTTTGAAGATTTGGAGACACTACCTTTTAGGCAAGAAGTGTCAGATCTCCAATGACCACGATAACATTCAATAAATCTTCTTAAAGTAGGATTTGAACACATGATAGAGATGATGGATGGAGTTGATAAGATTGTGATTGCATTATAGATACCATATAAGGACGGTAAACTTGGTGGAAGATGCTTGAACATGAAGTCTTCCTCATCATCATCATCATCTGTTGATAAGGCGTATTTTTGCTCATTTGTGTGTCATAAGAGAAATATATTGGTGACGTTGCATCAGATTAACATGAAGTTAGAAGTTTCTTGGTTGGTAGGCTTGTTAGCATAGTTACAGGTGAAGCCCACATTGAGACAAAAGATAATAGATTCACATCATGATGATACTTCAATACAACATATCTGATTAGAGTTTGGCAGTGAGAAGCATGATGGTTTCCATGAGACAAAGGATGGGACAGTGTGTTTCCATGGTAGGACATTTGTTCCTCATGTTGATGATTTGAGGAAGTTAGTTATTGAAGGGCTCACTCTTGAATGTATGTGATGCATCCATGTAGCACCAAGATGTACCATAACTTGAAAACTCTATATTGATGGCCCAGTTTGAAGCATGACATGGCTGAGTTCATGGCAATGTATTCTATTTGTCAACAAGTCAAGGATGAACATCAGAAACATGTAAGAACGTTGCAACTGTTAACTATACTACAGTGGAAATGGGATCATATCACTATGTATTTCATGGTTGGTCTTCCTAGTACAACCAACGTTCATGGTTCAATTTGGATGATAGTTGATAGGCTGACCAAGTCAGTGCACTTTCTTCATGTGAAGATGATGTATACAGTAGAGAAGCTTGCACATATATATGTGGAAGGTCCAATGTTGATCTTAGATAGGAGAGTGAAGAAGTTGAAGAAGAAGTATATAGTGCTAGTTAATATTTTGTAGCATCACTGGTGTGTGGAGGAAGCCACATGGGAGTTAGAGGATCAAATGTGTAGGAATATCTCTTTTTGCATAGGATTTTTGGGGCAAAATCCTTGTTAGAGGTTTATGTTTGTAAGGCCCCTGACCTAGACTTTTTCTTAACCTTGTTTTCTAGCATAATTAGATGCTTAACAACCTTAATATAATTATGTGATGTGCCTTAATAACATGTTATATGCTTATCTTTTAAGTTTGGTCAAATTTAGATGATGTTTGAGCTAGTCATGTTATATGTGTGCTTGTTTTGGTTCGAGTTGCAATTTACCCATGTTTAGGGTTTATCTTGCAATTGGTCACATGTTGATGTGTCTCTTTATGTTTTTGGCATCATGTTTGAGAGAATGATGCATAGGGGCATCTTGTTGTATCTTAGTTGATGATGTGGCATCATGTGTTGATAGTTGGGGTTTTGCATGGATGCTTAAGTTGATAGTTAGGGTTTGCATGGATTCTTAAGTTGATGTTGATCATGTATGTGGAACCCTTTGAGTGTAGTGACCGGTGTGTTTTCCTTGGGTCTTGTTTGTAGTGGTCGAAGGTCTTTTGAACTTGTGCATTGGTTGTGGCGATCATTTGATCTTGGTCCATGGTTGTTATGTTCTTGGATCGACATGGTATATTGGTCTCTACCCTACCTTAATTTTAAAATCTCTTGAAGCATGCTTGCCCATAGTTCTTTCTTGTATGTTTTATGATGGACAAGTGGCACTTCTTTGCATGACACCTAACCTCCCTTACCTCTATCCTTCCCTTAGGTATTTATACCCCTCTCTTTACATGCTTATGATCCTTTTTCACCACTTGCTCTCTCTCATCCTTGGAGACCTTCCCTTGTGATCTTGGTGGTAGAGAAGAGCTCAAGCTTGGAGCAAGGTGGTTGAACCTTATCATGTGGTGATATATGGTTGGAGAAACTCTCCCTTGGTGATCCTTTGGTGTTCCTTGATCATGTTAAGTGATATATCCTTCTTGGTTTCATTTTCATGAAAACCCTACCCCTCTTTTTCTTTATCTTGGATGAATCCATGGTTCTCCCATCATAGTGATCTTGAAGAACTTCTCTCTGTATAGACAAATCCATGATTCTCTCATGGTAGAACTTATGATGAGATGAATATCTCCTCTTTTCTCTTTCGTTTCATCTTGGGTTTTGTGCTCTCTCTCTCTCTCTTGGAACTTCCTTTTGACCTAGGTTTGTTTCCCTTCTGAGGTGGTGATTAGCTTGGCCATGGAGGTGATAAATCTAGGCTTATCTCTCTTCTTTTGAGCTTCTTTTCTTATAAGTTGTTTTTTTATAATCCAAGGTGAGTTATATAACTTTCTCCTCAATTATTGTTGCACTCATCTTGCATGTCATTAATGTATCTCTAAAACGTGGTTCTATGTATCTTAGTGATATTATATATGCTCTAGGGTTACTTTCCATAGTTCTCTTTAATGGATGATTTTCTTGGTAAACCCTTATCTATAAGGCCAAACTCTTATTGATGATGGGAGTGGTGATCCTTTCATGCATGGTATTCTATACACTTGGTTTTCTCTCCCTCTTGATCTTGGTTTCACACCTTGTGTGGTGATAGTTGAAACTAGAGTTTTATTTTGTTTTTCTCTTTTTTTGATGATCGGGTTTTAAGGTTTTGAAATGATGATTTCCCTGATACACCTTGCTTCTTGAGGTTTGAGATTCATGTTGGTGAACAACATGTTTTTATAATGTTGGAGGTGGTTTTCTCTCTCATCATGGTTCTTTGTTGACCCTTGAGATGATCATAATAAGGATTTTGGTTTTCATCTTGTTCATGTGGTTACATCATGACGACTCTTGGGTTCATGATGATGATCCATGTAACACCCTCCCTAAGCACACACATGCACATAGAGGAAGCAACACTGAGTTATCCATAACTCATGCACTCAAAGGGGCATTACATAAAACTATCATATATAACAACATTATAATCAATCACGCAAACTAAATTATTAAAATATTCTCATGATTGTTCTTACAACAGGAACATAAATGTTATTACCTGGAAAACTTATATTACATCTTGAGACAAAGTCTCTATTCTAAAGTTCTAAATATGGAAACATATAGGTGAATCTATAAACTTGAGGATCATCTTATAGTTGGCACCCCACCAGATTGAATCATGTTCTACCCTTGTGCTTGATTCTCTAGAATCTACTCTGGTCCTTCTCTCACCTGCGGACATCTCATCCCCAACCATGCATTGGAAAAATGGTTGTCAGCATAAGTAGCATGACTATTCTATATGTTCAAAACTGAAGTAATAAGATGTTACAAAATATTCTTGAATATTATAAACAAGAAATAAACATTAAACTCTATATAAAATCTGAAACATATGTATCTCTTCTTACTTTAACATAGTACTTATATTTTTACTTATCTTTATCTGGAGACCTATACTATGGTACCTGGGTCTCATGACCTGCACTAAGGTGCCTGGGTCACATAACCTGGACTCTGGCATGAGTTATGTCTCTGAATTGGCCCACACTTTGGTGCATGGACCACATGACTTGCGCAAAGGGCCTGAGTCATGTCTCTCTTATCTTAATATCTTTCATTATACTCATAAATGATATTGTATTCATGCTTTGAACTAAGGTATCTTTCATTTATGACTTTTATTAGATTTGTGGCCACCATTATACAATAAGTTATCCTCTATTGACACTAAAGTGTCCTCTATGGTGCAACACACCCTTTGTTGGCACTATGTGCCCTCTGTTTAAAATGAACTGTCCTCTATGGTGCAACACACCCTCTGTTGACACCAAAGTGTACTCTATGGTGCAACACACCCTCTATCGGCACAACATGCCCTTTTAAATGGAGTAAACACTCCTCTAAAATGGCAACATATGTCTCTAAATTATCCTGAGACTCTCTGAATGAGGACTTATCATATAATGTATTATGTGAAGGTTTTGAATTAATTATCTTAAGTCTAAGCATACTAAATTTTGAATCTGAACTTTTCTAAAACAGAATACTGAGTACTAAACATGTACTGAACTCTAAATCTAAATCTTTGTTCATAAATTTTGAACTGAGTTTACATCTAAATATGAATAATCTCAATTAAAAATCAGAGATTGGGTCTAAAACCCTTATCATGTATCTTACTCAAATATTTGTCTACTACATATGGAGTAATCTAAATCTGAATCAAAATTGGATATTCTTATCATCTGTATAAATATTAATTTAAAACTCTTGTTTGATCAAATGACTTAGTTAAATTCAGATATTAGATTTATGACGTGTAAGTATAAAGGTTTAGGAAAGTAATCTGAACTAAATATAGGAATATTAAGGTATATAAAAGTAACTTAAGTAGTAGATATCTAAAATATGATTTATGACATGCTACTCAACCTCTTAAAAGTCTCATGAAGTCTTATCTTATCATGAATCTTAATGCATTCGTGTGTGCTTAAATCTTATATCTTAAAACATGAATCTTATAAAATATTATCTTACAAACTTAATCATAAATTAATGCATTCTACTCTTATAATCTTATCATGTGCTTAATTATTAGATCTTAATCATTCTAAGAAATCTAAATAACATTTATTTCTGAGAAATTAATCTATCTATCAAATCTTGGTAGCGTATTTCTACTTGAAATCTTAATACATTCTTATCCCATATTATCATGTATGACTATCTTAGTTGCATATCTTATCTTGTGGTCTTATTCATCAGTATGAATCATTACTAATAGTTCTTACATAAACATGATCCTTTAGTTTTGTCATGAACCTAGTTCATGAGTCTCTTTCATTCTTATAAATCATAATGTCTTATCTCTTCTCAAGATATTAGGCACATGTAAGGACATACCCATGAATGTATGAAAATCTCACTTGTATATATTAGCATAAAATCTTAGAACACTGGATCACATAAAGTATAAAATCTTATGAGAATATGTTGAGTTTGATATATATGAATACTCATAGGCATGAACCACTTACTTGAGATGAATAAAACATAAATTTAAGGTCTTTAATCCTTGAGTTGAAATCCTAGTTCCTGAAAAAGTCATGAACATTTCATGAATATCTAATAAACTCAAAACCCATACCTCCTAGATCAAATTAGTTTTCATGTTTCATATTAGATGTGTATGTGTGAATATGTAGCCTCATTATACTTAAATATGTATACTATCTAATAGGATATAAACATGTTTCATATGTTCAACTTATCATATGGTGATGTTTAGGGCATTTACTTATCATCAAGTTATTTTCTCGACTTAGATTAGGGTTACTACCCTTAATCACGTGGTCAAGCATTCACTATGATATATCACACCATGATTTATAATCAGATACATAATATCAATAGTAGACATCATCAGGGGTCAAATAGGCACTTTAATAATTATAATCCAATATATGCCACTAGTACTGCCCGATCTACAACAAGTGACATGTATTGTTTCTAATATGATACTTGTCTGTTATAAGCATCAAATCTTAGATATAACATTTTTCTGGTATTCTATACTCTAATAGCTTCACATAGGTATCTTATACATTCAAAACAAACCTATGGATCATAAGATATGATTTAAACAACTAATTACCATTTGTTGGGTTTAAATGGATTTGGGCTGGATCCTCTTTAGGTAGGATCCAGTTGACCTACAATCCCCCCATTCTCAGCAACTCACTAGGGCATTGTGCCTCCTCTGTTTCCCCTATTGAATAGGGGACATCTGATCGGATATGGAGGAAATAAAATTGGTGTCCGTCCGGTCACCCTTGGACTCTGGAAAGATCTTTTCCAACCGCATCAGTCCTCCAAAACCCAGTTGGATCTAGCCCCTTTCTATAACTTCTTCTTGTTTGATCTCAAGCACCACCACAAGGAGGGATGGAGGCCATCCTAGGACCTAGTCATTGGATCCAGGTAGATGGCTCCAGCCATCGCGGCTCCTCAAAGGCAAGCGGTGATACCCAAGGAAGCCATGGCTTCAGGGCATCGATGCATTGTTATAGGTGGTCGAGTCGGGGTTGACAGTGTTGTGGGGTTATCACTAGAATCCTCAGAATGGTTGCTGAAGAATGCGTAGCTATAGATTGTGACTCCAGACCAAAGGTGTAGATGATGAAGGCTCTGTCCATGTGGGTGATGAAGGCGTTCATGGGAGGAGGAACTTAATGATGAGGAGGAAGGTATCATATGGAGTCTGCTTATATAGGTGATGACCAAGGGTGGCAGATCTCCTCACGGGCTATAGAAGTTCCCTGATTTAGTGGAAGTCGTCCAGGCGTGGAGGGGGGAACATGTAGAAAAAGTAGGGTTTTTTAGATACTTAAACATCTGATTGATCAAACATGATAGCAACCTCTAGGAAAGAGTCTGTGACATCAAACTGGGCCAGTAATAGGTAATTCAGGCCCATAAACATAGATAGATGTAGTTCAAATATTAAAGGTATGCTATTTAGGATTTTATCCTAAGCTTCCTTTCCCCATCACTTGAGGGCTCTGAGGTCATCTAAAAGAGACCGAACTTTACATGTTACCTAAATTGAGTATGAGAAATTTTTAAATCTGATTACATTTCAAACTAAAAGCCATAACAATTCATTATTCCCTTTTTAAGACAAGCACATACAATCCTCTAGGATTATTTAAAACGGAGTAGGGGCTCATATTTGACAAAATTGAATTACAAATGGATTGATAATCTAAAATTATCTTTGAATCAGTAGATCATGATTTTAACATTATAATTAGGTCTTATTGACACCTTAGGGGTCCAATTGAAGCATCTAGTTATAAATTTGAAAAATTAGGTTAATTGGCATTGAAGTCCAATATTTGAATTTAATTAGTGAAGAAAATTATATTAAGACCCTAACTGTATTTTATTCAAAATTGGGATATTACAATACATTTGTTTTGTTTGCTATCTCTTTTGATTTCAAGTGGTCGCCATTATTTTTTGTTTGTTGGATGGTCTCTAAGAAGGCTTGGTCACTACAAACCCTAAACCTAATTCCTTGAGTCACTATGTTTTCATGTTGGTCGCTACGTTGATACCTTCATCACGGTCTCTGTGAGGTTGTATCTTGTTATGGTCTCCATGTTTGATTATGGGTGTTGGTCACTATGTTGAAGGGTGTTGCAGTCACTAAACGTGGTTTCAGTTTGTATGATTGCTACACATCCCTCGATTCATGCTTGGTTGGTTATGATGATAACGATGTTACACCTTATGGATTCCAAGAATGTGAGAAGTGGTGATCATTACGGTTTGATGTTAATTTCTATCATGAAAACCTTAATTGGCAAGCTATGAGAAACCCTAACCCTAAATTAAGTACATGACATTAGTGATTAGCTTAGTGAGTAATTAGTATGTTGATGAAGTAATATCTCTCTCCTACTTGTTGAAACCCTAATTTGCTGGTTGAATAAACATCATAGCTAATGCTTGCTTGTGATAATACTTATGTGACACATGTGTGATGATTATGAGCCTTGATGAGGCATAGAGAGATAATGATGTTTCTTACAGGGAACAAGAGAATGGTCTTATGACTTTGGAAGAGTCTTAGTGCCTAATTGAGGTGATATCCTCTATGTGATATGATAAGGGATTGGTATCCTATGACGATGTGTTAATGGTGATGGCATTGTGTATGGCATTAATACAGTACCAAGTGGTGATGAGACAAGCTTATATCTTATACATTTTATATTTTCTGATGTTGCAATCTACCCTTATCTTTGTAGAATCTATTTAGGGTTTGTACGTTGTAACTTGATTGATGCAGTATAAAAGACACCCAATTGGCTTAACTAATCAAGTGAAACCCTAATCATGTAGTTTCATTGTACCATAGATCCGTTCCAGTGTTAGAACTTGCTGGATGGTGAAACAAGTATTCCTGAGGGAAATTCAAAGTGCATATTATTGAGTATGCAGGGTGCTTGGAGAGAATATCCTTGTCATTCAAATTCTAAGTATTTTGGGAACAACTATGGTCCTGTCTTGGTGATTATATTATGTGAAGTGACTTTGAGGATAGCTATGGTTGTACCTTGGTTTTAAGGTTGTCACCCATACCCTAGTGTCTAGCATCGTGACTTGTACCAAGGCGGGCTAGGTGTTTTAATCTTGACTACATGTCAGTGGCGGCAGTTGATTGTTGTGTCTCTATGGGGTCTCTCACACTGACCAATAGGTGGAGGTGAGATCATGGATTCCAGATTTTCCATAGATCTTGTATGGCGCTGCTTTCAACTTAGCAGTTGTCACTTTCATTTGGGTGGTATGACTCAATCCTCACGGCATAATAAAATATGTAAATAGCCGTGTAGTGTATCTGATTAGGTATAAACATGATTCACATTGGCTGTTTCCCTTGCCTT
Organism: Alisma plantago-aquatica; assembly: GCA_963693085.1. Lineage (NCBI taxonomy): Eukaryota > Viridiplantae > Streptophyta > Magnoliopsida > Alismatales > Alismataceae > Alisma > Alisma plantago-aquatica. Next base: position 877,039,414 of record OY856412.1, on the reverse strand, counting down.
GTTTCTTGTACAGTTCAACTATATTATAATCTAGTAAGAGAAATCAACTATTATACATGTTTTTCGTATTCCTTCTAAATACATAACATGTTCTACTTATTAGTTGTAGCTTCTTAACATGCTTAGTGTGTGTAATCAGTTTTAAATAATTCATTTAGCTGAATCTACTCTCTTGTTAATAAAGTAACTTTCCTACTTAAGTATAATCTGTGTTTACAATAGTTGTTGGCGGAAAGTTATATCTCTCACTGGGACATGGGTCTCACCCTTGTGGTTTATCACATTTTTTAGGTAGTCATACGTAGTGTGCTAGAGATCATGCTATTGGGGAAGAGCAGCAAGGAGATCAGTGAACGTAAAAGGTTGGATATGTTGCTAGTGTTTTTTAGTAGAGTCCTATGCTTCATCCATATACTCTCAAGTCATGGAAGGGGTATTTTGTAGATGTTGTATCGACACATGTTTTTGGTTGTATGCCTTGGCTGTATATAAGGCTTGTGTATGTAAATAGGTTTTTTTTGTAACAAGTGTGTGGCAGTCAACCACTATACATATGTCAATACCTGTCTTGATATGTGATATGGTACAGTTTGAGGACCATGATGTAATATGTTTTCACACATAATGGTTATATAAGATCAGTTTTAATTTACCCTATTTTATGGTAATGTGTTTGTTTAGTTTTTAAGCGCACTTTGTTTTTAGTTATCTACTTGTGTGGCGATAGTGTGCCATGGATTTGAAGGCCATAAAAGCTTTGTGGTGACCCAAGGATTCTCAACTACCCCCACCTTGTAGTTACAAACCATCCTTTACTGGCTACTGAACAATCAACTACTCTCTAGAAACCAAAAATATCCATAAAAGATGTCTACCTTTAGATCAGTGAAACACTATCAGTAGAGCAGTTAATATCATAGTCAATTAGGCATTTTCTTGGTGCATCATGTGATTCCCTATATACATTGCTCTTTCCTATCTACCAACTAATTGAAAGTATATCTCCTTATAAGAATGAATGAGTAGATCAATCACATCTATGACCTACCAATAAGAGCAATGGATGGAATGAAGTAGGTGTCTTGTGAAGAATCACAAGTAACTTTGAATCTATTTATGAAAAAATAAAACATGATGAACCTAATATGGTGAAAGTTAGTAAATGCATGAATCCTAATGCCTACTAAAATGGGTGAAATGTTGTATGCACTAAAAATTTCATCCGACTGATGAAAGTGAAATAAAGAATACATCATGTATATGAGTTCGTCTTATTTTGAGTTTGGGGCATCCTTTCCTACCTCTTTATTTCATGGAAATTCCCCTTCCTTTATTGGCTCATTTTTTAGAATGATTGAAGAGTATGCTTGGGCTTCACTAATTTTTTTTCTTTTGAGACGTACGGATGTGTATCCCTACATTTTAATTTCATAAAAAAAACATGAATACATGGTGTAGAATGAATGATTCAAAATGTATGCAATCTACATGGAATTTGTTATGCATCTAGATGATATGCATCAAGAGCTTTTCTATTTCTTTTTTTCATTTGTAACTAATGCAATAAAAAGAAACTAACTATCATGACACCAATCATGCTACGCAGTGCAATCAAAAGGAAACAATTCGGGCTACTTGATCATCTTAAGTGGTGGATCAAAATGGATGGGAAAATGGATGGAATCACACAATTAGCAGACAATGCCTTTCTTAAGTTATGATATGTCCTTCTACTACTGACATGTGTATAGGGTAAACTTAGGATTTCTTTCTAAAACATCATTTTAAGGTCCTCTTAATTATTTAATCAATTTAGGCTCAAACCCCATCACCATCCACTTTACATGGATAAAGAAGACTTCCATTCATATCAAATGTACATAAGCTGACTAACCTATTCACTTCCTCTAGGTGATGACACTCAAGAACTTGCAACTAAACAATTTGTTTTTAGATTTTCATTGCAAAGACATGGAAGAAAACATTCTATGATTGACACAGATACAAATCATGCTACTTCTCCACAATTACACTATACCGATGTGGATCCTAAAAAATCAGAATAATAAAAACTAAAAGTAGATAAAAGATAGATCATGTTCCAACACCCCCCTAATCTTGAACTTACCTATGTCCTCATAGTCAAAATCCAATCAAAGAGGTGGAACAATGGTACCCGTTGTTGTGAAGGGTGGTGATGGTGGAGACATTGGTGGCTCTATGGATCAAGTTATGCTAGCATACATCCCTCTTGTTGGTGCCACCAACTTGTGTCTTAGTAATACCAAGTTGTGACATTCTTTATCTTTCTTTGAACTATTTGAATCAGTCGATGGTATTGAAAACCTTTTTCTGTAGCTCTATAAATATTTTCTGAGAAGAGTTAGTGGTACTGACTTGGGTGTCAGTAGTATTGACTTTCTTTCCATGAGTCTTGTGATTTTTCTGAGAAAAGTTGGTAGTACCGACTTTAGTGTCAGTAGTATCAAATTTCTGCATACTTTCACATGATAAAGTGTCAGTAGTACTGACTTTGACTCTACCTACACTCCAACCAAGAGCATCAAGGTACCTTTTTACATCAACTAAAATATAACATGAAAGATAAAAAATGTAACTAATGAAAATAACTAAAAAAATAATACATAACAAAAATGAAAATGGGTTTCCTCACATAAGTGCCCTTGTTTAATGTCCTAGGCTTGACAAGATGAGTTTTCTTCAGCCTGGGTTGTCATAGGATGGTTGTGAAGATTTATCAAGAAGTTTAAACTCCACTCTATCATCGTCTATCCATAGTGTCAAGTATCCTCTACCAATGGTTGTGATCATGTACGTTGTAGCTTTAAATGGGCTTCCTAAAACATCTATGATCCTTGTATCTCATGCATATCCTTGATAATAAAATCAACAAGAAAGATAAATTTGTTAACTTTTACTAGAAATCCTTGCATATCCTGTATGGCCTCACAAATGATCCATATGACAACTCGATTGTCATGGTTGTTTTCATTAGTTCCTGCAATCCCAACTTTTGAAACATGGAGAGAGAGGCATGAGATTTATCTCACCCAAGAGTCACACTATGCTTGTTGGAAATGTTGACTGCCTATGGAACAAGGAATGTAGAAGCATCCTGGATCTTTTCTCTTCCTCAAAAACCTTCCCAAGATCATGGAACTCACCACTTCATCAACACACAAGACATCTATATATTTTATTCATCTCTTCTTGTTGCTGATATCTTTCAAGAATCTCCCATATGCCAAATTTTGTTCTATCACCTCCACGAGTGAGATTTTGATGTGATGTTTTCAGAAGATGTCTAGAAATTTCTTGAATTTCTTTTCCTCCTTTCTTGGCTTCAAAATATCTAGGAATGGCACATCTAGCTTCTCTATGTGCTTGTGTAGAGGAACGTATGGCACATTAGGGATCTCCTCCCCTAATCTTGCTTTAATCCCACCTTCTATGATAAAATTTGCGATATCTCCTATGGATGGAGCAACCTATGGCTGGTCCTTATGACTTGTGGGTGCCTCCTTACTGACTGTGATTGTTTCATTGTGGAGTAGAACCCTCACCTATTCTTTTTTTGTAGGCACCTTTTGTAGAACAGGAGGTGATGACATAACAATGGTGGAACTTTGAAGTGCATTATTCTACAAAACCAGTGAAGATGGGGTATCCTTATCACTTCTCACTGACCCTATATCTACTAAGGTGCTTGTGTGAGCATACCACACTAGTGTTTTACATCCCCTGGTTTTCCATATAGGCTGTGGGAAAATGGAACCTTAGGCACATACACCCAATCTAGCTCTAGAGTGTGCTTCTTTAGTTACTCCTCAGAAAGACGTTCTGGCTCCTTGACAATAGAGAAAAATTTTACTTGGTGATTTTGATGATTTCTCTCCGCGTTCCAAGGTAAAACTTTCTGAATGAGCTTCTTTATGGAGGCCACGTATGCTGCCAGTTGAGAGATCTAGTTTTCAAGACTACGGATCTGAGCCTCATGATTCTATTGCACCCATTTTGTATGGTCCAGTATGGTTTGATTTTGATTCACTAGCCTAGCATGCCATCAATTTTATCTATCTTACTGAGGGCCATGTCCTGTTGATATTGTTGATGCATGTATATGCAATCTTCCTCTTCACTTCTAGATGAAGTGACATATTTTTTCTCAAGCTTCCTTGCAAGGTTGTCCAACTTCTCACATAGTGCCATGATGACTCTAGACTCTCTAACACTTCTGACTATTGTTGGAGCTTCTCTTTCCTCACCCTGTGACTGATTTTTAGCCATGTTATTTAGAATTTTATGACACCTGGACACCTTGTTGTTGAGGAAAAATCCTAATCCTACATTATCCAGTGATGTTCTTTCTCCTTTATGCAGCCCATAGTAGAAAGTATTTGTTTGGCCATAAAGATCAATCCCATGATGAGGCACCTTCCTGAGCATTTCTAAAATTTCTCTTAGGCTTTTAAATATGACTCTTCGGTATGCTTCTTGAGATTGTATATCTTTCCAACCAATTCATTTGTCCTTTGGTGTAGAAAGTAGCGTTCAAAGAAAACATCTATCATATGATCCAATGTTTCCACGGACTCGGGCAGAATGCTAAGAAACCACAACTTTGCATTATCTTATAGTGAAGAAGGAAACAATTTCAAATATATCACTATGTATGAAACCCTACCAATATTCACCATGTCATAACTTTCTATAGAGTTATTGATGTATGCCATTGGGTCCTCCATACTATGGCCATGGAATGATTGTGATTTAATCAGTAACACCAGAATAGGGTCTATCATGTAACTACCCACATCGATGGCCTACCTTTTGATAGTCCCTAACTGAGCTATAGAACAAGATGCCTTTATTTTCTCCCAGACCGTCTACTCCTCAGGTTTTACATTTCCATCTTCCATCTTTGGTTGTTCTATTTCATTTTCCTATGGTGGTGGATTTGGGATTAGTCCTCCTACATATTCATCATACTCTCTTGCCCTATGTAAGAGTGCGTCTACATTTAAACTAGGAGGGGTTTTCTATATATAGATGGTGGTTCTTGTTTGAACCAAGCAGTAGCACCTGAAAATAAATAAATCAATGTGAGAATGAGATACTAGTGATTGAATTAAATTAGAATTTTTTATCTTTTTAAAAAGTGATGAAAAATAATAAATAAAATTGTGGTCTAGAGTGGTTGGTCATAACACTCATAGCGTTGGAGACACCATTTTCCCTGGCAACGATGCTAAAAAACTTAATATGTGTAAACTACACGTCCAACACGCAATTGCACATATCAATGTAGCATAGGCTCAAAGAGGCATGGATATCAAAGACTGTGAAAACTTGTATCCAGATACCACTACACTAATGATGATGAGTTAGCTATGCCTAAGAAAAATAGTGATTGGTTGATTAAAACAGTTAATCATAGGAATTAAAACTAAAATTACTAGTTGTGATTACAATTGGAATGTATTCCTTAGGATTTTTGGTTTCACCACAGTTCACATTGCAATTAACATCATTTCATTAATATTGATTCCTCCTAACCCTAGATAAAGAGACCTATAGCAAGAATTACTCACTCTCATAGCCTAATTCACTACCTAATCTAATATAAGTCCCACTCTCATAGCAATTTGATTATTAGTTAGGTGCTTTACCGAATTTTCTTTGGGTTGTTACCTTCACAATTGTACGCCCTCTCTCAAAATGAGGTATGAATTGTGTATATCTATGAGTTTTCCAACACGTAATCCTTCTTTCAAAGCAATTATTGGTCTAAGAAATCTCTTGTGGTGATCATACACAGACAATTCATGAAGCAATCATAGAAAGATGTCTAGAAATTAAGAGAAATATAAATATTAATTCATAATTGTCAACTACATTGCAAAATCGAGCTACTTTTGGGTCCTAAGGAACAAAGGAGATTAGCCCCGCATGATTTTCAATGTCAAATACATGAGAGAAGAAAATAAAAACTTGGAAAACATTAGAAACTAAAGTAACCCCTAAAGAAGACGGTCTGGGTGATTCCCTCTCTCGAATGTGTCAGTTTCCTAACCTTTTGTTGCAAACCCGAATCTCCTGGAAATTGGCTTCCTTCTCTCCGCTCTACTCTCCCAGCTCCTAGTTGTCATGCAATGGAAAATGATGTGATACCTAGGTATGTATTCACTCTTCCTAAGTTATAGAATTGACTTAGGGTGTCACTAAGTCTCGACTGTTGGATTAGCAATGATCTTTAATATGACTTGTTTGCATCAAGTCAGTACTACTGACCTGCACTACTACAAAAACATCATTCAGTGGCGCTTTTAGTGGCGTCGGTTATTTAGGAAAACCGACTCCTATTTTACATAGGCGTCGTTTATTTATACTCACCGACGTCTATATTCGAAGACCATCCAGACACGGGTACCGCTTTGTATTCAACGTCGGCCATTTATAACAGACCGACGTCTAAAAGTAGCCCGTGAAAATCAATTTTCGAGCGAACTTTTTTCGTCTCCTACAGCGTCGGTTTGGTAACTATTAACCGACTCCTATGTAAATGAAAATTTGCGCGAAAAATTAGGGTAAAGGTTGCATTGTTGGGCGTCGGTGTATTACTATCAACCGACGCCTTTAGCAACCTAATAGACCCGCGCGACGCCCGTTAGGCACCTACCTGTTCCATTGTCTTCATCGCTAGCTGCCGCGCTGCTCGATCGCCCGCCTGCCAGTTCTCGCCGTCGCCGACGCTGCCCGTGCTTCCTTGCCTCGCCGTCGCCGCCGACGTTGCTGCTGCTGTGCGTCGCCGCCGACCTTGCTACTGCTGCTGCTGTTCGTCGCCGGCACCGCCCACCTAGCTTCTTCCAACAGAGCCGCCGCCCTAGCTTCTTCTCCGGTGCCCTTCTTCTCCGGCGCCCTTCTTCTCCGGCGCCATTCTTCTCCGCCGCCCCTGCTGCTGCTGCTGTCCGCTCGTCGCCGCCCTGCACCGCCGCCCTGCTGCTCCAGCCACCTGCTGCCCGCGCGCGCGCCCTGCTGCTCTATCCGCTGCGCCGCCGCCACGCCTGAGAACCGGCGCCGCCGCCACGCCTGGTGCCCTCCTGCTTGCCCACCTGCCTGCCCTAGCTCCTTCCTTTCTTCCTGCTGACACCCGGCGTCCTGTTTCTACAACACTGGTTAGTTTTACTGATTTCCTTACTGTTAGTTTTACTGATTGTTGTTTTACTGCTTTTGTTGATTAGATATGTATAGAAGTTCCTTATAAATATATTTTTTATATACACATACATGTAATTTTGTATAAAATTCATGATGTAGTGTGATCTTAAATCCTAGAGTGTACCCCTTTTGTCTACTATTTGATATCCTTGATTTTATCTTCTATCCTAAATAAAATCAAGGGACCCATGATTATTGAAATGCACATTTGTGATGTGATACCTTTTTTAGGATGCATATATTAGATTCAACCTTTGAGACATCCTTTTATGAGTTCCAATACAATTAGGGTTTCATTTCATTGCCATTGTATGTATTATAATATTACATCTTTCACATTAAAATTAATTAAATTGAATCCTATTGGAACCCTAATTTAAATCCTAATTTGATTTAAACTTGTCCATTCTAGCATCATTTGATTTGATTAAACCCTAACATTGTTTAAACCCTAAATTATATATTGTTTGTATGGAGTCCAGCTTCATTGTAGATATCTATTATTGTGTTTGTTGGCCTAGAAACCCGTCCAAGATTTACTCATTAGGAGTAAATCTTGGATAGTCCCCGGTTTGGGACTGTTCTTGAACACCTAATCTCACTTAGGATGTAAGTGTATAATGTGTATTGAGTTTTCGAGAAAATTTTGGTAGCATTTCCCCGTTTGTTCTCTAAGTACATATGTACTTAGAGAACAGCGGGGAAATGCTGCCGAAATTTTCTTGAAAACCCAATACACATTATACACTTACTAGTGAGATTAGGTGTTCAAGGATGGGATAGGTGGTACACATTTATTATATATAAGAATGACATCACATGTGTTTGTTGGCCTAGAATGTGAACAATCATTGTTTTTTATATTACTTGTACATTGATATAAATTAGAATGAACAATCACTAAATTATATATTGTTTGTATGGAGTCCGGCTTCATTGTAGATATCTATTATTGTGTTTGTTGGCCTAGAAACCCGTCCAAGATTTACTCATTAGGAGTAAATCTTGGATAGTCCCCAGTTTGGGACTGTTCTTGAACACCTAATCTCACTTAGGATGTAAGTGTATAATGTGTATTGAGTTTTCGAGAAAATTTTGGTAGCATTTCCCCGTTTGTTCTCTAAGTACATATGTACTTAGAGAACAGCGGGGAAATGCTGCCGAAATTTTCTTGAAAACCCAATACACATTATACACTTACTAGTGAGATTAGGTGTTCAAGGATGGGATAGGTGGTACACATTTATTATATATAAGAATGACATCACATGTGTTTGTTGGCCTAGAATGTGAACAATCATTGTTTTTTATATTACTTGTACATTGAAGGATTGGTAATTGATAAAAGATCACAATTTTAGAGACATGTATGTTTATACAAATGCAAAATGTTTTCCTTATTCTAGTTGATACAAATGCTAAATGTTTTCCTTTTTAATGAAATTTTCAGATGGCTCACCATGATGAGAATGATGTCCATGATGAGCATGAAGTCCATGATGAGCATGTTGTCCATGACGAGCATGGTGAGGATACCAACGTAAGTTCTAAAAACATATCCCGTATTTCTATAAAATTCATTATCTTCTAGTTATGTCATATATCCTGTATTTCTATATTGGCTTAATTCGGTGTGTTTATTTTTGTCAAATTTTAGGTTGATGATGCACAACTACCCACTGAAGCAATTGAGCAAACAATTTGCATATGATCATGTGGGATTTTTGATTCCATCATTGATTAGTATGGTAGCTAAAGACCCTGATAGTGTTCAACAATACTGTATAGATGCTTTTACAATTTTTGGTCATCAAATGAAGACGATAATAATAGCTCCATTCAATGTCAAGTAAGTTTGCTTTATTTATAATTTGGACTTAAGAAAATTCCATTATTATTTTGCATTTTGAGTTATTAATTGTTAACTTTTTACCTCTAGTGGTAGACATTGGGAGTTACTAGTTATTGTCCCCGGGACGTTCACTGTTTATTATCTAGATCCCGCAGGAAGTACATTAAACACTAAAATTGGACACGTAATGAGAATGGCATTATTCTGGTGAGAAATATTTCATTTTTTATATCCGTTAACATCTTTTATTACATTACTATTTACTTATGCAACTTAGTGTGTTATATTAACATGTAGGGGTTTAGATGCATTCAAAAATGCTGGAGGAAAGGTCCCAAGGAAAAAGAACCAGCCATTGTCTTGGGAGAATGTAAAAGTAAGTTCCCGACTCCCCGACTCCAATGTATATATTATTGATGTGAATTGTGCTTAGTTGTATTATTTTGTATGTTTCAATTTATAGTGCGCTACACAAGACAATGGCTGGGCATGCACATACTATGTGATGCGATTTATGCAGATGATTATCAAACATGCCGCATTGGACATCGATACCATACATGAGGTATTATATATAGTCTCATTAGTTAGTATGAAATATATCAATCTTATTTTTATATTATTACTTATATATATACATCATTCTCTTTGCAGGTGTTTAAAACTGACCACACTATAGGCAAACACTTAAAAAATGTACATGCTCCATATACGAGGGAAGCATTAGATGAAGTAAGAGAAGAATGGGCAATAGCTGTACAAACAGTGGCAACTGTAAGATATAATTGGGATGTTGATAGTGATGATGAATGATACTTTGTAAATGAATGTTTCTGAATGTTAAAACATGTATTTGAATGATTCTATATGTGTGAACGTGACAATTGAATTGATGTCTGAATGTATCTACTTGTGTGAATCTTTTTATGTTAATTTTGCAGGTTTGTGGCCTGTTTGTAGGCTGATATCAATGGATGTCGTAAACCTGCAGTTCAGAAAACTGAACTGCAGGTTCTCATCCTGCTGACCAGCCACAGCAGGCCTGCAAACAGATTTATAAAAAAAAAATAGATATAGGCGTCGGTTATTTACAGATAACCGTCAGCACAGACTTACAGCGTCGGTTTTTTGTTGAACACCGACGCCAAAAGTGTTCACGCTACAGGAAATGGGAGTCATCTAGGACACTTTTCTGCGTCGGTCCTTTAGTATATAACCGATGTAGAAAGTGTCCTAGATGACGCCGTTTTCTGTGGAGCGAACCCTTTTGGCGTCGGTGTTTTATAATAAACCGACGCCTTAATGTTAAATAGGCGTCAGTTTTTTAACCGACGCTGAAGTGTCCAACCTTTTAGCGGTGCCCACATAGGCGTCGTTCAGAAACCGACGCCAAAGGGGGTTAAACACCCGACACTGAAAGGCACTTCTGTAGTAGTGCTGGTATTAGTAGTTTTGATGCCTTTAATCATTCATGAACCATTATAAGTTGTCGGTACCACCAATTTGACCGTCAATAGTACTGAGATTTTCTCTTACCTTCCCTGTTGGATTTTTGGTACAAGTCGGTACTACCGAATTGAGCGTTGGTAGTATTAAGATCCTTTCTTACCACCACTGCTAGATTGTCAGTAGTACCAATTCTTGTGTCAGTACTATTGAGTTTCCTCATTTCAACTTTCTTCCCTTTAGTCAAATGTTGGTACCACCAATGACTTGTCAGTAGTACCAAACTAATCTATTTCTTGTAAATTAACCAGAAATGTAAATAATAAAGAACATAACCTCCAACAGAATGACAAATCAATCGAGAATAGTAAAACTAATGAGCATTTGATGCAATTAAGTGTCACAAGATACTAATGACAAATCTTTCACAATTAATATGAAAATGAGAAATAAGTGCACACAATACGTAGTAAAACAACATGTGAAAATGACAATTATTCAGTGCATCACTGATATGTTACTAACATCAACAGAAAAAGGAGATCTTTATCCATAATTTGGGATTATATCTCAGTATATGTGGGATGTATTAGATCAGAAATGGTGTAGATGAAGGCGGTGTAGATCTATAGAGATGTAGAGCATCAGAGATGTAAATGATGGTGGTATGGATCTACAGAGGTGTTTATTGGCAAATATCTATATGATGGTAGTGTAGATATGTAAAGATGTAGATTGAAGAGGTAAATAAGATAGTGATGTTGGCTCCATAAGAAAAAATATTGACGGAGCCATGGAAGCACTTGTAGATTTGGTACTAACAACTTAAACGTGGATGATTTTTGTTCATTTGATGGATATACTTAATGGAGATGGATCCTAGAATAAGAAGGGGTAGGAGATCCCTACAGATAGCCAAGTAGAACCTAGTAGCAGTAGTCGCCCACAAGACGAGTCTTCTCTCCTTTCTTCTCTCTATCTTAGGGTTGGAGTAGGATAGGATATCTTCTCTGATACCATGTTGAAAAATGATAGGATGTGGAAATCTCCTTCTTGTAGTTTTTCTTATTTTTAGAAGGTTGTCCCCCTCTGATAAAAAGGATAAGGAGGAAGCATATAGACTCAAGACAAACCTTAATGGGCCAAGACATGTTGGTCCCATATTACAAATAGACCCAATAGATTATGTGTATTGATCCTATTGGGAAAAAATGGTTGAATTAGGGTTCATATATCTATAAATGATAATGAGACTACCTTAAGGAGAAATGATGTATTATATATAAATTTTATTTATTGGAATATCTTTACCACTGAATCAACTATCATCACAAAAAGAGAAATTATTTCACTCATATTTTATAGTATTCAAATGATTATTTTTAATTTTCTTGGGTTATTTGCATTGAGGGCCAAAAATTAAATTTGGTTAGGAAGGAGTTTCATTAAAAATTATAAACTTATTTTAATCAAAATTTAGAATGTTACAACTCTACCCACCTTAATTATTTTTTCCCTTAAAATTTCCAGATACTTCCCACCTTAGGGTTTTATTATTCCTAGTTTCTGATACATATACATGGTATTAACACTTCCATCTAATTCAAGTTCATACATTGTTTATTAATTTTCTCCTCAACATAACCATTCAAATATTGGACTTCAATGTTTTGACTTGGGTCTCTACTATACAATTTAATTGGGCTTAGGGGGTTACCCATTCTAGGTCTTCTATATAAATCCTCTTGGTGACACCTCCAGATTTGAGTTGGCCACACTTGAATCTAAAGATGTGAGAACTCATCATGCTAATGATCATATCCTAGTAGTATACATGTCCCATACCACATATGCTAGCAAGAAGAAGAAGAACATATTCATAACAAGTTTTTTTCTCTTCACATTTCCTCTAGATTTCTTAATTATTTGGTCACCATCATTGAGAAGAAGAGAATACATTCCACTAGATATGATAGAGCTAGCTTGAAGGATATAAATTAGATAATCTCATATCCCTAACACATATGTTTGAATGTAACATGTAAGCTTGTTTTTCTTATAAGCTTCCTACCTCTATGCTTCCCTCAAATGAAAGGGAGACACGTTATAAATCCTTGACTTCATGTCCTCCATAACCATGTTTTCTATCACCAAGGGAGGGTGTTTAAGAGCTACTTAGGGAAACAATTCGAAAAACCTGGTGGCCAACTATATTTTCCACCCTAATATCATATTTTAACATCTCAGTTTTTCAAACATATCAATTAGTAAGAAGAAACATTACTCCCATTGGGAATGTCACAAACATGATAATCATTGCATAAAAATATAATTTGATGATCCAACACAGGATACAACTTCAGTTTCTCACATCTTAAGATCATAACATGAAACTCACTCTTTAAACACTTACATGGTTCTCATAACTTGAATACAAATATAGTTACATCAGTCTATTATAGTTGGCACCCCGCCAGGTTTTATCTCCTTATTTTCTCATCGAGATATATGCTCCTTTCCTAAGCTCCTTAATCCTTCTTTCCTACAGACATTGTGTCCCCATCCATGCAAAGAAAAATGAAGACACATGTTAGAGTAAATGGCACTAAATAACATTATACAATCTAAAATATAAACTATATTTTCAAGAAAATGATATAAACACGAAAAACATTGGATTCTTGTAATGTCATTTATCTTCATCTTTATTTATCTTAATAATTGAAATTATTGTCTTGGGCTTAATATGTTTTCCTTTGCCTTTAAATATTCTCCCAAGAGCTCATTGCTCACACAGAGCTTATCCATCCAAGAGCTCATTTCTCACACAGAGCTTATGCATCCAAGAGCTCATTACTCACACAAGGCTTATGAACCCAAGTGTTTATTGGTCACATAGAGCTTATGCAAAAAAGGTGAGTTGATTTTTCAAGGAACAATCATAATTCAAGTATCATATAGTTAACATTATTTTTAAACATAATGTCTTGAAATATTAACTTGAGTTTAATATAAATATGCATATTAACATCATAATCTCGATCTAAACAATATATTAAAAATTCATAGTATGAATTGTAAGTATAAATCTTGCAAGCATTGACTGTAACTATCTATTAAATATCATTGGAATTGATTTTCATAAGTACAAGAAAATATAAAGCCCTTTTCCCATACTTGTTACTGAGAGTGCATGGTCCACTTACTGACACTTAGAGGATTCCTACATCATCCTTCTTGTATACAAACCTAATTTCATGTACCAAACAACCAAATACCATATATCAATATTGTATTTATCCCTAGATTGACTTAGGACTTATTAGAGTTTGGATGATTTAGGGCCATAATTTTAGCTTTAAATAGTGTTATAGATGGATCACTAACTATGAAGGACTAATTTGGTTACTTTCTCCATATCACAAATTTAGGTCTAAATAATGATATGTTGCTTATTATTAGGGTTTAAGACATAGGTTTAGGGATTCATATGATATCATTGATATAAGAGGAAAAACATGGCTAAAAAATATTACAACCAGGTTGCTTGTGAAAAACCATTTTCAAAACATGTTTTCTTACATTTTTTAGACTTAAGATGAGTTTGTAATAGATTTTCAAAATCCAGCTAATTGGGAGGTAGGAAACTATAATGTTACCTCAAACTAAACATATAAGGCAATTCAATTTATATATCAAAGGCAAAATGACCTCAAGACCATATTTTGCATTACCCATTAGACAAACTCATGGGGGCAAACTGGTAAAGTATCTCGTGTCATCTTCTTCCTCATTTTTTGAGAAAATAATAGGAAAACAAATCCATGTATTCAAGATCCAATAAAAAAATGAGGTGAAAGAATGAATTAAGGTTGAAATTCTTTAAGCATGTCGATCTAATAGATCCATACCTTGGGTCTAGCAATGACAAAAAGGTCAAAAACTAACCTCCACCATGACTGGTTGGAGGTGATTCCTAGGATACAAGGTACTTGGGAAATAAAGAAGACTTGGAGGATGCAAAAGCTTCTTGTAGGCTCAAGGAGATGTTTCTCTTCACATCTTTAGCTTCTAAAGCTGTCTGGAGTCGACAGAAGGTCAAGCTTTCTGGAGCAGGTCGATCAAATTGGGGGTACATGTATTCGGGGCAAGGAAGGTTGCACAACACCATCTATTGACTTTGACATGTGACATGATTCTTTTGGGATGGATTATATATACAATTTATGGCTACTAGTGTTGAGGTGTCATTGGAAGTCTAAGTTCCAAGGGAACAAGGAGTCCTTCATCGATCGAGACATCTAGGCCGCAAAAGTCTGGCAAAGTTAGGGTGAGATGTTTTGGGAAGATTCAAGGATGGTGAGGAAGAGCTTCCTTTATACTCAGAATCCGTAGAGAGGCAGATCAGAGGGGGAGTCCAAAGTTGGGGCTATATCTTCTCCAACTACGAGGCAGTTAGGAAGGATGGCTGAAGGGCTGTCAAATGGATCTGAGGGGACTAGGAATCTCTAGTCATTGTCTGATTCATGCTGAGAAGAAGGAGAAAGAGTATGTGACACATTAATTATAGAACCTAGTTGTATGCATTGCAATATCAAAATTATTGATCAATTGTGTTTTTGAACTATGTAAGTTTTTTCATAATTTATTATCTGGCTCAAATGAGGTATGTTTGGCCTCAAACTTGGAACATAGATGTATTATAGGGCCTTCAACATTGTTACATAATTACTTTCCAACTTCGATGACCCATATATGAGTTATTTCTATTTACTATCACTTATATACATTAAATGACTTATGACTAATCACTAATTGATTTATCCTACCATTTATGGTCATTAGGATTTATTTTATTCGTATTGAACTTATTGGACAAAATTGGTTGAATTTAGGTTCATATTAATATATCAATGATAATGAGACTTCATTAAGGAGATGTGAAGCATTATATATAAGTTTTGACTTATCTAAATATATTTATCATTGAATTAACCATCATCGTGAGTAGATAAAAATATCACTCATCATTTATACTATTAAAAGGAAAATTTTAATTGATATTTGCATTGAGGTCCAAAAATTGACTTTAATTAGTAAGAAATTTCATTAGAAACTCTAAACTTGGTTTAATCAAAATTTAGGATGTTATAGAGACATTATATATGGAACTTGTGCAATAAGTTGTGTATATATCAGCAGATTGATTTCAAAATCAATCTCTATAGAAGGTGGTACACATGGGAAGTTCTATGGGAAAATATTTGGGTACTCAAATACCACTTATTCATACGCAAGTATTGTACTTCCATTATGAATGTCAATGCATGTGCAATATAAAATTTACAGCCATGTTGCATCATCTTCTTCAATACCACTGCAAAAATAAGACATGTAAGGAGACTATTCCCTTCTCCTCGAAGAGCCAAGAAATATCAGCAATAGAATATATCTCTTCCTTGAACCAAAAATCAATTTTTAGTTTGTATCACTCTACAAAATCCTTACCTTGTATGACTTCAAATCCATGCATATCTAGGGGCAATTGACCAACTAAATTTATCTCCATTAAAAGATAATATGTTGATGGAGACTAAAATTTGACGTCCTTTAAAAGATAACATACATGATGGACACACCTACCTTAAAACTTATGAACCAATCAATTGTGTCTCAACAAGAAGGTCATATTGCATGTCTACAACATGTAGCTAAAATCTTGAAATCACCTCATTGGTGATAAAAGAAAGTGTTGCAACTGGTAATGTGAAAAATAGAAAAATAATATGGACAAAATTTATTCATTTGACCTATAATCACTCTAGGGGAGATCACCCATCCTTTGGATTCAAGGAAAACACTCATAATGAAACCATTGGGCGACCATGGGCCTAACCTCTTCCTAAATGTGCATAAGAACTAGCTATTGGTATATATCCCAGAGAGACAATTTTATGATTATTGTAATGGTACATTTTGTATATAATTTGATTAATAATAAAGGTGATCTTCCAATTTATTCTATTTTATTCAGTTATGAGATAATTATATAACATAAGAAATGACTAAAGAATGATATTACTCAATGATGTACGTCTCTGGGTTGATGACCTAAACAATGAGATCATACAAATGCCAATATTTTATACATTCTTGTTATATCCCTATTCAGATGTTATTGTGGAAGGTTTGTAGACATCAATAACACATAAGACTAGAATGTATGTTGGTTTATGATAGAATATCCTCAGTCATGATATGTTATATCAGAAACATATCAAGACCAAACACATAGATACTTGTTAGAGAAAATTGTATCAAACAAACCCACCATAATAGTGATACATGGAAACTGTATTTGGTAGTCAAGATCATCTCTTATAGTGTTGGTGGTGATTGTGGTTCTTAGACCATAAGTCACTACACTTATCACATGTCATTCAGTATACTTTTACATCATCCACCGTGACCTTGAATAAGGGTTGGCATAAAGGTGATGACTGGGTGCATTATGACACATGGGGATGACTATGAGTGATGTAGATGGGATTTGTTCCTCATATAGGAATATGATATCCTAGCCACTTGATAAGCGAGACTGGAAAATGCATGGTCATGCATATGTGAGTCAATATGTGATATTGAGCTTACATATATCTCAGACAGTCTGCTCCAGTTCAAGGAATAGAGATTGAATGTTGAAGAGTATGATGATTCCATGTCTCAAGATCAATCTGGGTATCAATGGCAATAAAACTATATAAACACTATAACACTAATCACATATTGTAGGTTGAAGTTGTTCTCCAACTTTCAAATTACTTGGGTAGTGATGATGTGTTTCTAGATACCGCTCATTGCTTGTGATGTCATAAGCTATTTATGGACATTTACTACCAACAAACTTGGAACCTATAGGCTCACACACATAGGATCCACTTGGAATAGGAGTTCATTCAAGATATAATTTAAACTTGATTACTAAAGAGTTAGATATACAATTTAAACAACAAATGGTTGAATGTTGACTGAATAAACTATGAACTGACAGGTTCAAGTGTTGAACTGATCGTTTCAGTGTGTCATGTCAACTAAACCAATATTGTTAATCATGTCCATGAATCAATTAGTTCAGGAAGTGAATTGATCGACTTAGGTCCATGAACCAATCGAATCAAGTTATGAACCAATTGATAGTGAATCAATTCAATTGATTCAAGGATTAGTGTTGACATCATGTTGTTCATTAAGTCAAATATTAATTACCAATACAATTATGATTGGGAAACATGAAGAAACAACTATTTCAAGGGTTGAACATATTGACTTGCATGCCAACCGAGTGCTTCACATGTGAACTAATTGTTTTGCTACTCACAGGATGTGAAATTTTATGAAATCCTATACCATTTGATTCCTACACATACTAGGAACCTTGACCCTGACCTTCCTATAAATAGAAGGGTGTTGGGGTCTTCCTAGACACAACATTAGTTGCTTTGACAACTGTAGTCATCTCTAGTTGTAATAGCTGAGAGAACCCAAGAAAGTCCTACTCAATAAAGGGAGGGATAGCAAAGGAGACAATTGTGGGAGACCAAGTTGGTTCTAGTACACCAACTAGAAGGGGACAACACCTTCTTATCAGTTCATCTAGAATACTAGGAGTTCCCAGTGGTCCATGTGAACTACTGTAGAGGGGAGGAGGTTGTTTCCTACCACTAGGAGAACAACATCAAGCTGTTGTCTATGGTGATCAACTAGGATCTGCTGCAGACACTATCTCGGTGTGACTTGAAGAAAGTTGCAGATTGCATTGAGGAAATTATCACTGGACTAGCTCTAGGACCAGGTATTACCTTGAAACCATCCTTCACATTATATAGTTGTTGATTCTTTCTATTGATATAAGGGGAATATGGCACTTAAATTTTTATTTCCACTGACTACTTTGCCGCCATATTTCCTTACAATGGTATCAAAGCCACATCACTTTACTATGTTTTGGGATAATCGATATGATCAGATTTTTGATTTTTTTTCATTTATTTATTTGCACACGATGTGAATACTTAAAAAAATTAATGTACATGCCCAAGTAAATACCACGTACAATCCCAAACTAATATATATATATATATATATACATATATATATATATATATATATGATATATATACACATATGCAATTTACACACATCATCCTAAAAGATAGTTTTGATGGTGGATTTGTAGCATGAGTATGGCCAGTAAACCTAGATATATGTGCATGGTGGTTGTGTCTGTTTATGCTTGTTAATATCTCAGTTTATGTACCAAAACTTTGACTTCTCTTCCGATTGTGAAAGTATTATTCTTTCCTACCTATGCTTCCCTCAAATGTAACTTGAGGTTTCTCTTTTATCATACAATATGTAAAAGTATTAGGATAGTTTAAATTATAATGACAATGAGGAAGATGATATGACCCCCTAGAGGATCAAGGAGGAAAGGCGATAGGTGGAGCCCGGTTGATCAGTTGGTGGCCCAACTGATTGAATAGAGGATCCAAAAGATAGTGGATCAGAGACTAGATGATTGGGGATAGGATCAACCAACCAACCAAGAGGCAAGTCGATTGGTTAAAGGGTTGAACCGATCAACCTAGACCAGTTTGAGCACATATTTTCATTAACAACAGGTTGCTACATATGATGTAGACCATAAGTGGTGGTATTTCATTGTGACTGCAAGAAATTACAATAGTATGGCCATAATCATTGCTTATATTTGTGATTGTATGTTTTTGTTTGTAGGATATAGAGTGTATACAATACATATTATAAGTATGTGGTGATTGGATATGTATATGTATTTATTAATACAACTCCCTCGGTAACATATTAAGTCTAAGATGCTTTACATTAGCAATACACATGAAAAGCATGATCGACTATGTGTGGGCATGCCAAGTGTGGTGTGTTGTCCATTTCATGGAAGTGTGATGGTAGTTATATGTACCATCCAAGAGGGGTGCATTAATGTCATGTTGGCTTTTGGGTCAGGCTTAATTGGGTGTCTTGAATGATATTAAGAACTTGGAAGCATACATATGATTATGGAAAAGAGTTTTGCATATCATCTATCTAAGAATTGCATAAGATTCAATTGGAAAATGTTGCCAACCTTAATGATTGGTTATGGATGTTGGCATTGGTCGGGTAATAATTTAATTATTTTATATATTGGCTCACTATAAGGTTGGATGTTGCAATCTTATAAATTGATATGTGAGGGCTATATGTTTGACAAAAATAGTGGGAGTGATAATTAATTAAAGGCCTAGTTGAATATTGTCAAATTTTATTCAAATCAAATCAAAAGTATTTTGGAAAAATGCTAATTTTCTCTTATAGAATCAAATGAAAATCAAACCATCGTTGATCAGTCCTTAGGAAGGACAAACTTAACAAGAAAAATTTCCACTAGTGGTTTTAGATCTTGATAAGGGTTCTCAATGATGAGCATCAACTCTATGTATTAGATAAACTAGTTTCATAAATACTTGCTCCTGATATGCCTAGGAATGAGGTGGATGCTTATTGGAAGCATGCCAATGATGCCTTTGGACATAAATCACCTTATGCTAAGCTGCACCAACTATGAGTTGCATGGTAAATGTGAAGACATGGGGATACTTGAGATGGTAACACATTTTTAGAACATGAACCATAATCATATAAAGCAAGAAAGGTACAATGTCTCAAAGGCACTTCATGAACCATACTAGAAGAACTAGGATTCTCTTTGAGCCAAGAGTTTTCTACGGACATGATTCAACAATCATTGCCTGAATCATATAGCCATTTTATTGAATGTTGCCACTTGAATAACATGGATAGACCATTGTCAGATTTTCTTGGCATGCTAATCAATATCGAAGCAAGAATGAAGAAGGAAAAATCCTTGATGATGATAAACGAAGTGGAGTCCAAAGATGAAAACAAGGTCATGAAGAGTTCTAAGGCTAGGAATGAATATAGATCTTCAACACACAAAATAAGGATAAAGAAAAGTAGAAGAGGAATATGTCCTTCATACTTGAAGGCATTCAAGAAGAAGAAGAAGATGGGGATAGAGATCTCCACTTCAGGTATATATGTTATTGAGATATATTTATCTACTTCTTCATCTTGGGTACTAGTTATCGGATGTTGATCTCACATATGCTCAAATATGCATGATCCAAAAAAAAGTAGGCCTTTAGGAAAGGGTGAGGTAGAATTGCAACTTGCAAATGGAGAAAGAGTTGTTGCCACTGTAGTTGGAACCTATAAATTATATCTACCCATAGGGTTTGTAATAGAGTTAATGAACTTCTATTATGTTCCTTCCATAAATAGAAACATCATTTATGTATCTTGTATGGATAAGGATGGATATGAATTTCATATTTAGAATGGTCGATGTTCTCTTTCAAAAGATGAGATCTTTTATGGAAGTGCCCCAATGTCTTATGGTCTTTATTTGTTGGATCTAAAGATAGATATTTATAATGCAAATACTAAAAGACTAAACTCAATAACTCAAACAAAACATATCTTTGGCATCTTCATCTAGGGCATATAAATGAGAATTTCATATCTAGACTCCATAAAGATGGTTATTTGGACTCTTTTAATTTCAAATCAATAGAGACATGTGAATCTTGTTTGTTTGGAAAGATGACCAATACACCTTTCACTAGTAACAATGAAAGGGCTAGTGATATTAGGACTCATTTATATTGATTTATGTGGTCCTTTTAGAACAACTACTAGATGTGGGCATCAATACTTGATTATCGTCATTGATGACGTCAGTAAGTATGATCATGTTTACCTGATGAACCATAAGTCAGAAACCCTTGAAAAGT
Source organism: Alisma plantago-aquatica (assembly GCA_963693085.1). Lineage (NCBI taxonomy): Eukaryota > Viridiplantae > Streptophyta > Magnoliopsida > Alismatales > Alismataceae > Alisma > Alisma plantago-aquatica. The sequence goes on along the minus strand of OY856412.1, from coordinate 877,017,982 downwards.
TCAAGGAATTCATGAATGAAGTATAGAAACAGCTTGGAAAAATCATTATGGAACTTCAGTCTGATCAGGGTGGAGAATACTTAAGCTAAGAGTTTGAGGACCTTTTGTGAGCCTATGGCATTGTATCACAATGGACTCCACTTGGAACACCACATCATAATGGAGTATCAGAAAGAAGGAATCACACATTGCTAGACATGGTGTGATCAATGATGAATTTATCTAAACTTCCGACTACCTTCTGGGTTATGCTCTTGAAACCACTGTGTTTACACTAAATCGTGTACCATATAAATTTGTTCAAAAGACACCATATGAGATATGGTATGGGAAGCATCCCAATGTTTCTTTCATGAATATTTGGGGTTGTGAAGCTTATGAGAGAAATAAGTTTCCCAAAAATCTTGGACCCAAATCAGATAAATGTTATTTTATTGGATATCCTAAGGAAACCAAAGGATATTACTTTTATTTTCTATCTGAGAACAAAGTGTTTGTTGCTAGAGATGTTGCATTCCTGGAAAAGGAATTTATTTTCAAAGGAATTAGTGGGAGGAAAGTAGAACTCAAAGAGGTTAGAGACCAACAAGAAAACATTGAACCAGTATATGTACAATAGGAACAAGGAGAGTCACAAATCATTGTGGAATCTCAAATTCCTCAAGTAACTCAGGAACCTCATAGATCTAGTAGGACACACCTTGAACCTAAAAGATTTGGTTATCTTGTGAATCAAGAAGGTGGTGAGTTTGTCATAGACGATGAGTTAACAACCTATATAGAAGCTACTAAGGAAGTATGAGAAATGGCTTGAGGCCATGATATTTGAGATGGAATCCATGTACTCCAATAAGGTATGGACCTAGGTGGATCCACCTGAAGGGGTAAAACACATAGGGTACAAGTGGGTCTTCAAGAATAATACAGACATGGATGGTAAATTACAAACCTATAAGGGCATATTGGTTGCAAATGGTTTCATACAAATTCAAGGTGTTGAATATGACAAAAACTTTTCTCCAGTTGATATGGTTAAGTCCATCAGGATCATGCTTGCTGTTGCATCTTATCATGACTATGTGATATGGTAGATGGATGTGAAAACCACATTCCTTAATGGAAATCTTCTTGAGGATATATACAACCTGAGGGTTTTATAAATACAAAGGATGAAAATAAAGTTTTTAAGATACAAAGGCCAATCTATGGATTGAAGCAAGCATCTCAGATCTGGAATTGTTGATTTGATGGAATAGTCAAAGAGTTTGGCTTTAATTAAAATGAAGATAAACCTTGTGTGTACAAGAAGATTAGTGGGAGAATGATTGTATCCTCATATTGTACGTAGATGACATACTATTGATGGGGAATATTATCCCTACTTTACATAAGGTAAATACATGGTTGTGAAATACATTTTCTATGAAGGACTTCAGCAAAGCATCCTATATCTTAGGAATCAAGATATATAGAGATAGATCTAGAAGGATTCTTGAACAAAGTCAGAGCAAATACATTAAGAAAGTATTGAAGAGGTTTAGCATGGAGGATTCAAAAAGAGGAAACCTACCCATGAATCATGGAGTTACCATCTCTAGAGCCCAATGTCCTGATTCTTGTGAAGAAAGGGAACACATGAGTAGGATTCCATATGCATCTACAATTGGATCCTTTATGTACGCAATGTTGTGTGCTCATCCCGATGTCTCATATGCCTTGAGCATGATGAGAAGATATTAGTTTGATCCATGTGTTTCTCACTAGACAGCCATGAAGAACATCCTTAAGTACTTGAGAAGAACTATGATTAATTCTTGGTCTATTATAGAAAAGAAGATTTGGTGGTAAAAGGTTGCACCGATGCAAACTTTCAAAGTAACAAAGATGATTATATATCACAGTCTAGATTTGTGTTTCGCCTAAAAAATTGAGTTGTAAGCTAGAAAAGTTTCAAGTAAGAGACAGTTGTAAATTCTACAATAGAGGCTAAGTATGTTGGTCCTTCGAATGTAGAAAAGGAGGTGGTTTAGATCAAGATGTTCATTTCTCAACTTGAGGTGGTTCCAAACATCAACGATGAAATTGAGCTATATTGTGACAAAAATGAAGCTATTACACAAGCTAAGGAACCTGTATTGCACTAGCATTCCAAGCATATAAAAATGTGGTTCCATCTCATATGAGAGATCATACAGCGAGGAGATGTGAAGATTTGTAGAGTACCAATCGAAAGCAATGTGTTTGACCCCTTTTTAAAATCATTTTCAGATCAGAAGCATGAAGGTCATGTTAGATCACTTGAGATTAAGTTTATGGATGATTGTCTCTAAGTGCAAGTGGGAGTCTATTGGTATGTAAGTCCAGAGAGTCAGTCATATGATGATTGTAATTGAATATTTTGTAAATTATTTCATTAATAATAAAGGCAATATTTCAATATATTCAATTTTATTCAGCTATGAGATAATGATAACATAATAAATGTCTAAAGAATGGTATTACTCAATGACATATGTCTTTGGATTGATGACCTAAACAATGAGATCATATACATGACTGGGGTATATCCATTCTTGTTATGTCCCTTGTCGGATGTTATTCTGGAAGGCTAATAGACATCAATAACACATTAGAATAGAATATATGTTGGTTGATGACAAAATATCATAAGTCATGATATGTGATATCAAACCAAACACATAAACAAATGTTAGAGAATAGTGTATCTGAAAGACCCACCATAAGAGTGATAGACATAAACCATAACTGGTAGTCAGGATCATCTCTTATAGTGTTGGTGGTAATTGTGGTTCTTACAGCTGAAGTCACTACACTCATTACATGTCCATCGGTGTACTTTGACATCATCCACTGTGACCTTGAATAATGGTTGCCATAAAGGTGATGATTGGGTGCACCATGACACATGGGGATGACTGTGAATGATGTAGATGGGATTTGTCCCTCCTATAGGAGTATTATTGTAAAGAGTGTGACCCAAAATGGGGTCCACTCAAATGATACAATATACCATGTGGTAATAAATAAGCGGAAGCAAAACTATTACAAAGTTACATGATGGTTCATACAATTGTTTCTCACCATAAAAAGGTGGTATAACAAAGTAAAGGGTATACATATAATAACATTTAAAACTAGGTACAGAGGGTAACTCAACCATTCCAAACTATCCTCAGGTCTAAAATCATGAATGTGATCTTCATGCATCCTTGTCTTCCAATATACCTAAACCTGGGTGGAAGGGAACATCACCCAGAACATGGGAAAAGAAAAGCATGTAGGTCAGCAAAAAATAAACACTTTGAGCATTATATTGGGTTACATGTGTAAAAAGATATGTTCCCACAAGAAGGGGGCTATTTTAAATTAGGTAAGTTCAAAAGAAATGTAACTAAAGAAATGAGGCATATAAAAAATTTAGATTACAAGCATGATAATAAAGTGTCTTTCCATAAATGTTAACAACAATCTCTTATAAAATAATAACTTTTGCATGCATAATAATGTAGACTAAATATACCTAAAATAGGGCCATAACACCATAGGATCATGGCCTAAAATAAATAAGGGTGGAAAGGCACACCCGGGCGGAATATGCATGTCCTATATAAATATGTTTGTACATAAGTACCACTATTCTAGATATTCTAGTCAAACATGCAGCATGCATAAATAGAGAGGCAATACTATCATTTTAGTCAATTTCACATAAAAGACAATCATAGCAAGAGCGTCCAATGACCCATTATAACAGAGTAATTCAACAATTGTAGAAATTATATGAAGCCAAATTAGGGAATATGAATGTCCAACAATTGAGTTTCAAACAGAGTTGATATTCAAAAGACGCCTTATTAAATGAATTTGGGTATAAGTCAAATAATGCCCAAAATAAAATAGAGGATGTGCACACCTTAACTTCATGACTAGTGGTTAACTCAATTGATATACTTGATCCCGAAAGTTGAGTATTCATTTTAGGAACACATTGTGTACGTTAGTCAAATCAAAACTAACATGTGATTACATTCCTATTATAGATTTTTGTATTGTTAAACCTTAGTCCCAATGACCTTGTGACTTATTGCAATCATGCATCTTATTAAGTGAATGCATGATCCATTGGATATCTATTTTAGTTCTAACATAACTCTAGATGTGTTTAGCTTATCTATGAGTGTGAGTATTAGTCTTTATTCCTCCAAACTGGGTCTTGTCATATTCTCATCATCTAATTTCATTACATTTTGATATATATATATATATATATATATATATATATATATATATATATATATATATATATACATACATACATACATACACATATAAGGTTAAATGTATTCACATCTCATAGGTAATATGATCTTTCTGCATCCCTAATTATCATCACAGTACATATATGTGTATCTAGGGTTTATAATACATAACATGAATGTGATAAGTATACTAGGTTTTCTTATAGGAACTACGTAAATTTATGGTTCCCTACTTAACAACTTACTAAATCACAACTAAATGTAGATTTGTAGTTTTACGAAAAATAGTAAGATAATTGTTGAAATAGAGTAGGTTATCATCTAATCCCATATCACATTTATAATGTTATCTTGCTAAGATGATTATCAATAAATGAAATGCAAGAAGGAAAGGAATGATTTACCAAGTCATTAGTTATCACTCACAACATATTCAGATGAATACAAATCCCTTATTGCTCCACAAGGGTTGATCAAAGGTGGTGCCTTCACCTTGTTGCTTGCAGGTCTGTAACTACATCGTGATGAAGATGATGGGCTTCTAGTCATGGTAAAGAAGGTGGAGATCGTTACGAAGGACGATAGTAGCAGTGATGGCGATCGCCAAGAGGAGGGTGTAGTGGCGACTATGTTATGGCTTGCTGGTCTGCAACTACATCGTGATGAAGATGATGGGCTTCTAGTCATGGTAAAGAAGGTGGAGATCGTTACGAAGGACGATAGTAGCAGTGATGGGGGTTGTCCTATAGGTGGCGGCGACCAAGGGGTGAACTGTGGTGAGGTAGGTGGTGTGCTTGCAGGTGTAAGCCAAAGGAAATAGGTTAACGAGGCCAAAGGTGAGGGTGATGGATTTGCACTGGAAGGGAGAAGCAGAGGCACCGCTAGGCGGCAATTAGGCTGGCGTGGTGGTTGTCGAGTCTGCACTCTACAACAGATGGGTGGTGCTTGGGTTGGTGGCTGTAGAGATGAGAGCAGCATCATCGCTGATGCTCGTGGGCAACAGCCTCCGCAGGCCTTGTGGTTGCAGGCCGCAGTTTTGATACTGGGTGCAGGCTGTTGAAGGTCTGGTAGCAATGAGCAATACTGGTGGTGGTGGGTTTGTGGATCCGTACATGGTGGCGCCTGATGATGGTCACATTCCAGGTGGTGGCGACGGCTATGGAAATAGCAAGGGCTTCTGCCTTCTAGCATATATGTCTGGTGTCAGGGAGAAGAAGGCAGGCCCTTTGCTTTTAGTCAGTGTTGTAGCCACTGTAAACCTCAGCTGTCAGGTCAATTGCAGGCGGGATCTGCACCACAATGGGGCTGATGGCAGTGCGAAGCAGAGGGGAGGAGAAGAGATTGGCGGGGGGGGCATGGTAATGATGAAGGTTCATGGCATCACAGATCTTGTCGATGTCAATGTGGTCCGTGATCTGTAGGTTCGCAGTGAGGAGAGGTGCTGAAGGAGGAAGAAGGTGAAGAGGGGAGATGAATCAGTAATATATTCCTCATTGGAGTTGACAATAGTGGATGAGAGAATGCATGAGAGTCAGGGAAACTGTAGGGTTCTTGACAGTGCTAGCAACGACCATTGCCTTAGGCAGCATTGTGGCCCCCAATAACCATGGTGGTTGGGTACGAAGAAGGTGGAGAAGGAGAGAGTCAGGCGTAACAGAGGGTAAAAGGAAGTAGGGGTGCCTGTGGCGCCAGGAGGATGCAGGCGGCGGCGCTCTGTCTCAACTGCAACAGGCCTTGTAGACGTGGGGATGAAGGAGGTTGGGAGTGGTGAATATGATGATCTGTAGGATGGTAATTTCAGGGAAACAAGTGGCCACAGGGCCAACAGCAAACATGATATGGTGCATGTGGTACCCTACGGCAGCCACTGTGGGTGGTGGAGCTTCTCGCCAGCCCTGGTAGTCATCTGCAGGGTGAGCATTTGCCACGCAGTAGCCACTGTGGGTGGTGGCCCTTCTATCTGGCCATGGCGGTCGTCTTCTAGGAGGGCGCTTGAAAGGAAGGAAGAGAGCAAGGTTTGATAGGGATCGGGTCAGTGAGGGAATGGCAGAGAAAGAAGAAGAGGAAGAAGAAGAAAGAAGAAAGGGGGTGTCTACAGCACTGCTAGTGCATGGGGAGGAGAAGTTAGAGGAGGAAGAATAAGGAAGAGGGGAAGGATCGGAAGAGGAGGAGAGAGAGGAATCGAAGGTGCATACGCAGTCCTGGCGGCGTGAATCACGCGGCCGGCGCGTTGATTGCGTCAATGGGGAGACTGCGCTATGTCGCTGGGAGGAAGGAACCAGCAGTGGCAACTAAATGTAATAATAGAATTAGTTAATCAAACTTATCTTATTTAGAATATATCTCCTTTTAATCTTATTGGGGGAGTAATCGTTGGGCAAATAAATTGAAATTTTGCATGGTAGCTAAGTAAGGTGTGACAAACACGATTAGTAGTCAAAATTGTCTTTTGTCGTCCTTCTGATAAAAATTTAATTACTTTATATAATAAGTGTGTATTCAGTGTATTTATTACTCTCTTTACTCAACTATAATGTTATAAATAAAATCTTATTTAATTTTCTCAACCAACCCATCTAGGTAACTTGTAGAGAGTCAGTTAGAGTTAAACTCCCCAATAAATGTATTTATGTGATTAACCTCATCAAAAACTTAATTAAGTAATCTATCACAAAATCCAATATGAAATGATAATTATTAATTCATAATATTTCTTGCCCACTAATTATTTTAATATGACTTAGTTTAGGGTGAAGGAAACTAATATTAACACAGTGGAAAAGGTCTAAGTAGAGTCAAGGTTGAGCCATATTTTTAGATTCGGGTATGTTACAACACTCCACCCCTTAAAGACGATTTCATCCTCAAAATCTACCCAACCAAATTGTAGTATATTAATTTAAGCTCCTAAATAAATTATAACTATGTACTCTAATAAACTTATTAGATCGTAGTGCAACACCCCACATAAAATTAAATTCCGATCCGAAGGTGAAACTATGTTACTCCATGCATCAAGTCTCCATTATCCTTCTCATATAAGATGTTGAGCTAGGCAAATAATGTCATTATCTAATTTTTTATTAGTAGCATTGGATTCATTACTATGGTGATTTCATTTTAAATTATCATGATTAACATCACTTTCAAAAAAAATTATCATGATTTTTTCCCATTGAGTAACCTACCTTATATATGCTCACCATTTAGGATAAGGCAAGATAAATTTTAAATTGATTTTTATCATGTAGGTAATGTTCATGGTGGTAAAATTGTAATGCCTGCTCATCTACCCTGGTAGGTGGCATATACATACCTGAGACCCTAATACTGGATGTTACTCATGTATAACTTACTACAACCATATTCACTTTAAATAGATCTAAGTTTAATAGCATCCCTGGTGAATAAAGCATATGAGACTCCACCCCTTAAAAAGGTTTAATATATAAATTATCTAAACATATAGAGGGACAACGAGGGTAGATCAACTAGATCTAATATATCCAAAATTTCTTCTCAATACTCACTACACCACACATAGACTTAGGGTCTCATACTTGTTTATATCAGTCAAGGATTTTTCCCCTAAAGGGTTTCTTTACTACTCAACCTTCCGTGTGGTGGTGACTTAGATCCAAAACCGTCGACAAAATTTAAAAACTTTACTTTTTATACATATAACTTAATAATGAAAATAAGTTTAGTGATGAATTCTTTGTGATGAAAATCAAAATTTTGGTGCCAAAATCAATCCAAGAACCAAGTCATGCATAATTCCACCACACGGACCATATTCTATAATTTTGTCATCACTTCATTCTACAAAAAAATCCAATCCTCCTAATTCCCAAAAGGACATATGACTACATCTCTAATGTATAAACACAAGAGAGACACTGATTTCTTACGACACACAGTCAACTTCGATCAAACCCTAATAAGGTAAAACATATACCATTCCCCATATCACTCTTAGTCATAATTCACAATGCATCATTTTGAGACCTAAGGGAGTCATAAGATTATCCAGCATATTAGGAAGAAATATATGGTTTTTCCATCACTAGTTGGTTTACAACCATAGTGCCTTCACAAGATAAGGCAACCGATATAGACAAGATACTCATCTTCATCACTACATAAACTAAGTATACATTTTGAGATGATACTGGTGAACTCTTAAGGGTATGAACTAAAAATTATAACTTTCATCAACCAATTATCATGTATTAGGCATGATAGGCTCACTAATAATGGTTTCCAGCCCCTAGATAGATAGATTTGAATAGAGATATGTGGACATACTCTATTTTGAGGGCTAGGCATGTCGTCCATAACATAGATAATTAAATCAACCACCTAGCATCAAGGGAATCATCACCATTCTTAAACTTATTTGAGTTCTATTCTTATCCTTCACACATGATGAGTCCTTATAGTGGATGTATCTGAGGCATGCTAGAAATATAATAAAAATAAGGAAAGGGCCCAGACAAATAAGGGTTAAGCCTATACATGAATTTTCAAGTCAGTCTACATTTTAGTTATGAATTATCTTTCCATAATGTGGGGAGATTAAGACTAATGACCAGAAGAGTCAACCCCTATGTAGGGAAATTTTATTATCCATTAAGGGTGTGGGCTTAACTTCCCAAAATTTAAGTCTTGACCACATAGTGGCTTAGGAGTGAAAAACACCAAATTATATTGGGATTGAAACCCTATTTGATATTCCACAATTCAAAGTTAGGTACATTAATTACATGTAAAGGGTCACCTATACACCTAATTAAGGGTCAACCTAGGATAACTTGAAATAGTAAAGTTACTGACTACATTGTCTCTGATACCATTTTGTAAAGAGTGTGACCCAAAATGGGGTCCACTCATATCATACAATACACAAGCCATTTGATAATAAAGTAGAAGAAACAAAACTATTACAAAGTTACATGGTGGTTCATACAATTGTTTCTCACCATAAAAAGGTGGATCACAAAGTAAAAGGTATACATATAGTAACATTTAAAACCGAGTACAGAGGGTAACTTAACCATTCCAAGCTATCCTTAGGTCCAAAATCCTAAATGTGATCTTTATGCATCCTTGTCTTCCAATATACCTAAACCTGGGTAGAAGGGAACATCACCCAAAACATGGGAAAACAAAAGCATGTAGGTCAGCAAAGGTTGAGTATGCACATATAACAAACACTTTGAGCATTATATTGGGTTACACATGTAAAAAGAGATGTTCCCACAAGAAGGGGCTATTTGAAATTAGGTAAGTTCAAAAGAAATGAGGCATATTAAAAATTCAGATTACAAGCATGATAATAAAGTGTCTTGCCATAAATTTTATCAACAATCTCTTATAAAACAATAATGTTTGCATGCATAACAATGTAGACTAAATATACCTAAAACAAGGCCATAACACCATAGGATTATGCCTAAAAGGAATACGGGTGGAAATGCACACCTCGAGCAGAATATGCACGCCCTATATAAATATGGTTGTACATAGTACCACTATTCTAGATATTCTAGTCAAACATGGTGCATGCATAAATAGATAGGAAAGACTATCATTTTAGTCAATATACATAAAAGACAATCATAGCAAGAGGGTCCAATGAACCAATATAATAGAGTAATTCAACAATCATAGAAATTTATATGAAGCCAAATCAGGGAATATGAATGTCAAACAAATGAGTTTCAAGTAGAGTTGATATTCAAAAGATGCCTCATTAAATGAATTTAGGTGTAAGTCAAATAATGCCCAAAATAAAACAGAGGATGTACATACCTTAACTTCATGACTAGTGGTTAACTCAATTGATATACTTGATCCCAGAAGTCAAATATTCATCCTAGGAACACATCATGTATGTTAGTCAAATCAAAACTAACATGTGATTACATTCCTAATATAGATTTTTGTATTGTTAAACCCTAGTCCCAATGACCTAGTGGCTTATTACAACTATTCATCTTATTAATTGAATGTGTGATCCATTGGATATCTATTTTAGTTCTAACATAACTCTTGATGTGTTTAGATTATCTATGAGTGTGAGTATTAGTCGTTATACTTCCAAACTAGGTCTTATCATATTCTCATTATCTAATTTCGTTACATTTTGATATATATATTTATCTCACTAAGGTTAAATGGATTCACATCTCAAAGGTAATACGATCCTTCTGCATCCCTAATTATCATCACATGTGTATGTACTTATATGTGTATCTAGGGTTTATAATACATAACATGAATGTTATAAGTATACTATGTTTTCTTATAGGAACTACTTAAATTTATGATTCCCTACATAACAACTTACTAAATCACAACTAAATGTAGATTAGTAGTTTTTTGAAAAATAGTAAGATAACTATTGAAATAGAGTAGGTTATCATCTAATCCGATATCACATTTATAATGTTATCTTGCTAAGATGATTATCAATAAATGAAATGCAAGAAAGGAAGGAATGACTTACCAAGTCATTAGTTATCACTAACAACATATTCAAATGGATACAAGTCCCTTATTGCTCTATGAGGGTTGTTCATAGGTGGTGCCTTCACCTTGTTGCTTGTAGGTTCGTTGATCGCTAAGAGGAGGGTGTAGTGGTGACTATGTTATGGCTTGCTGGTCTGCAACTACATCATAATGGAGATGATGGGCTTCTAGTCATGGTTGGGAAGGTGCAGATCATTATGAAGGATGATCATAGCAGTGATGGGGGTTGTCATGTTAGTTACGCGACCAAGGGGTGAAGTGTGGTGAAGTTCATAGTGTGTTTACAGGTGTAAGCCAAAGGAAATAGGTTACCGAGGCCAAAGGTGAGGGTAATGAATTTGCACTGGCAGGGAGAAGGAGGGGCACCACCAGGAAGTGATTAGGTTGGAGTGGTGGTTGTTGTGTCTACACTCTACAACAGATGGGTGGTGCTTGGGTTGGTGGTTGTAGAGATGAGGGCGGCATAGCCACCGATGCTTATGGGTAGCAGCCTCTATAGGCCTTCTGGTTGCAAGCCGCAATTTGGATACTGGGTGCATGCTGTTAGAGGTCTGGCAGTGATGAGCAATACTAGTGGTGGTGTGTTTGTGGATCCATGCATTATGGCACCTGATGATGGGCACATTCTAGGTGGTGTTGACGGCTATGGAGATAGGCGACGACTACTGTCAGCATATATGTCCAGTGTTAGGGAGAAGAAGGAAGGCCCATTGCTTTTAGGCAGTGTTGTAGCCACCTTCAACCTCAGGTGTCAGGGAAATTGTAGGTAGGGTATGCACCATAATGGGGTTGATTAGAGTGTGAAGGAGGGGGAGGAGAAGATATTGGCAGAGGGCATGGTAATGATGTAGGTTCATGGAATCATAGATCGTCTCACTGTCAATGTGGTCAGTGATTTGTAGGCTCATGGTGAGGAAAGGTATTGAAGGAGTAAGAAGGTGAAGAGGGGAGATGAATCATCAACCTATTACTCATTGGAGTTGACAATTGTGGATGAGAGAATGTATGAGAGTTGGGGCAATTGTAGGGTTCTTGATGGTGCTAGCAACGACCATTGCCTCAGGTGGCATTGTGGCCCCCAATAACCATGGTGGTTGGGTACGAAGAAGGTGGAGAAGGAGAGCGTCAGGCATAATAGAGGTGAAAAGGAGGTAGGGGTGCCAGCGGCACCAGGAGGATGGTGGCGGCACTCTATCTCAAATGCAACAGGCCTTGTAGACGTGGGGATGAAGGAGATTGGGGGGTGGTGAATATGATGATCTACATGATGGTAATTTCAAGGAAACAAGTGGCCATAGCACTGACATCAACCATGATAGAGCACAAGTGGTAACCTACAAATGCCACCGTGGGTGGCAGGGCTTCTTGCCATCCCTAGTAGTTGTCTACAGGGTGGCCGTTTGCTACACAACAACCACTATGGGTGGTTGTCCTTCTATTTTTCCATGGTGGTCATCTTCTAGGAGGGTGCTTGAAAGTAAGGAAGAGAGCAAGGTCTGATAGGGATCAGATCAGTGAGGCAATGGTAGAGAAAGAAGAAGGAGGAGGAAGAAGAAAGATGTAAGGGTGCTTCTAGGGCATTGCTAGAGCATGGAGAGGAGAATCTAGAGAAGGAAGAATAAGGAAGAGGGCAAGGATCAAAAGAGGAAGAGAGAGGGTAATAGAAGGTGCATACATAGTCCTGGTGGTGTGAATCATGCGGCTGGTGCATTGATCGTGTCAAAGAGGAGACCACACTACGTCGTTGGGATCAAGGAACCAGAAGTGGCAACTAAATGTAATAATAGAATTAGTTAATCAAATGTATCTTATTTAGAATCTATCTCCTTTAAAACTGATTGGGGGGAGTAGTCGTTGTTCAAATAAATTGAGATTTTACGTGGTAGCAAAGTAAGCTATGAAAAACATGATTAGGCAGTCAGAATTGTCTTTTGGGGTCCTTTAGATAAAAAATTAAATTACTTTATATAATAAGTGTGTATTGTGTATATTTATTACTCTCTTTACTCAACAATAGTGTTATAATTAAAATCTTATCTAATTTCCTCACCCAACCCATCTAGGTAACTTCTAGAGAGTCAATTAGAGTTAAACTCCCCAATAAATTTATTTATGTGGTTAACCTCATCAAAAACTTAATTAAGTAATTTATCACAAAATTCAATATGAAAGGATAGTTATTAATTCTTAATATTTCTTGACCACTAATTATTTTTAATATGACTTAGTTTAGGGTAAAGGAAACTAATATTAACCCAATCGGAAAAGGTCTAAGTAGAGTCAAGGTTGAGCCATATTTTTGGATTTGGGTATGTTACAATTATATCCTGCACACTTGATAAGCGAGACTGAGAAATGCATGGCCATCAACATGTGAGTCAATATGTGATATTGAGCTTACATATATCTGAGACAGTCTTCTCTAGTTCAAGGAACAAAGATTGACTATTGAAGAGGATGATTATTCCATGCCTCAAGTTCAATATAGATATTAGTGACAAAGGAACTATACAAACATTATAACACCAATCACAAATTGTAAGTTGAAGTTGTTCTCCAACTTTCTAATTACTTGGGTAGCAATGATCTACTTCTAGATACTACTCATTACTTTTGATGTCATAAACTAGTTATGGACATTCAGTGCCAATGTAACTTGGAACATATAAGGTCACACACATAGGATACACTTGGAATACATGTTCATTCATGAATATAGTTCAAACTTAAGTACTAAGGAGATAGGTATTCAATCTAAACAAAAACTAGTTGAATGTAGACTGACTAAACTGTGAATCGACCGGTTCAAGTGTTGAAGTGAACATTTCAATGTGTTTGGTCAACTGAATCAACGTTGAGAATGTGGTCCATGAATCGACCAGTTCTGGAAATGAACCGATCGACTCAGGTCCATGAACTGACCGAATCAGGTTATGTATTGAAGGATTGGTGAATCAATTTGATTGATGCAAAGATTAGTGTTAACGTCATGTTGTGCATTAAATTGGATATTAATTTTCAATACAATTGCGATCAGAAACATGGAAAAATGGTCGGTTTAAGGGTTGAACCAATCGACTCGCATGCCAACTAATCAGTTCATCTGTGAACTGATCATTTCTCCACCTGCACGATGCAAAATTTTGTGAAATATGGTACCCTTCAACTCCCGCACAAACTGGGAACCCTGACCCTGACCCTATTATAAATAGAGGCCTTTCTAGGCACAACATCAGTTTCTCTAACAATTGTTGTCTTCTTTGATTGTGGTAACTGAGAGAACCCGAGCAAGTCCTACCCAATAAAGGGAGGCATAGCAAGGGAGAACAATTGTGAGAGAGAAAATTGGTGCTAGTACACCAACTAGAAGGTGACAACTCCTTCCTATATATTCATCTAGAATGACATGAGTTCTCAGTGGTCAGTGTGGACTACTTTAGAGTAAAGGAGGCCATTTCCTTCCACTAGGAGGACAATCCATGGTGATCAACTAGGAGCTATTGTAGATGTTGTACAGGTGTGATTTGAAGAAAGTTACATACTGCATCGAGGGAATTGTCGCTAGACTTGCGCCATGACTAGGTATTACCCCGAAACCATGCTTCCCATATATAGTTGTCAATGTGATCTACTATTATTAGGGGAATATGGAAATTAATATTTTGTTTCCGTTGCCTACTATATCTCCATATTTCCCTACACTAGCATGTTAAGTTTGACCTCATCCAACATTTCTCTTCTGAGACTGTCATTCTTGTGTTGGCCTCATTGATGGCAACTCCTCCTAACATTGTAGTTAGTTTTGTATCGAATGTCCAACTTGTTTCTAGTGAAGGAACTACATGTAATCAAGTCTCCAAAATGCACCTAGGTGACACCTACCACATGTAGCACATACCCTAACTGGCTTTCTGTTGTCTTGAGGACCCATCACAAAAATTGAACATGTACTTAATTTGTTGGAGGAAAACCATGGCCTCGACCATGGATATTCTTAAAATCATGATGTCTCCTAATCTAAAAATAAGTATCGTTAAAATGTGACTACGATAGTTACAGTGGATCTGAAAATTATGGCTTACGATAACTATCACTTGGCCTACTAAACTTTAGTACCTCCCACTAGAGAATGTCAAACCACTCCAAATTGTAAGTGCCCTCTATCATTTGTACTTTTTTTTAATGAATTAGAGAACTGCTCATGTATCTCAAATGTGTAAGTCAACTATTGTAGATTAAAATTAAGCCATTTGTTAAACTTTGAATCTTCTACTCATATGTATAAGCTAGTAGTGGGTAGGGCCATAGGAGATCCACGAAAGACTCATTCACTGTCATCATCCTATAGTGAATATTTTCAAATAATCTCTTCTTCTTACACAAATAAGATTGTATAAATATTAAGTTTCAAACTTATGTTGATATCATCCCAAGAAATATATTCTCATTTGCTTGGATTCTTTCATTCCCCACTAATGCCTATTGCTACCCTTTAGGGGGTGAAGCACGTGTCTAATTTCTCCTCGATTGGTAAATTAAGATTGTAGAAGAATTTCTCTACCTCAATAATATAGAGATATACAACAACTCAATCAGATGCACCAGAGTGATGTGTATCTCAACACATCAAAGTCACAAAAACAATTTCTATAAACCAAGTGATTGCTTTATAGGTGGCGGTGGTTCCTGTTATTATGGTGTTGTAAATATATCTATCACATGAACCCAAGCTAACATTAGTTGTCCAAACATAACATTTGTGTGTGGCTCAACCGAACTGGTGATGGTGGAGGTGGCGGTGATGGTAGTATGAGATCCACCTATGGAACATTGTTCATCTCTATTCTAGAACATGTTACAATAGAGTAGTTAGTGTCACATATACTCTTGCAAATTTCTCCTCCTATTTATGATTTGCATATCTTTAAGCATATAAGTAAAAATTTATACAGATAAAAATTGTAAGGAACATATTCCAACAGAGTTTCCAATGTCTGTGTACACTCAAATCCAAACCTATATTCTTATACCATGAGTTGTGGACCTTAAACCCTAAATTATGCCTAAACATAATCTAAGTGTCGAGATCACATTAAAAACATGAAAAAAATCCTTCTACATATTATGAAAATCATAGTAATTGTTTTTTTAAGATTAACCCACATGATAATGAAAGACAACAATCAACTATCGAAATAATTTCAATTGGTATATAAACCTACAACCAAACATATAGTACTATATGCATGCATACAATCTTAAACACACTAAAGTAATTTAAAACAAGTTGTTCACATTACAACTAAAAGAACATGTACAAACTAAAAAACCAATCATCTAATATTGGTGGAGAAGACCACCTTAAACTCCAAACAACCCAAAACTCCCTAGGAGCCAAGTAAGTAGGGATGACTTTAGGGAAACATGGCATCAGATATGTAGTAGAAACAAAAATGTTTACTAAAATATTTCCCATTAACCAGCAGATCGCGCCAATAACTATGTAATGGAAAGGATGGTTTCATGAAGATATACCTAGTACTAGAGCAAGTCCAGCGAAAATCCTCATTGATGTAGATGTGAACTCTATCTTGGACAGTGTCAATGCATCTAGTGGTTGCCCTGGGACTCATCTGACTACTCATCCAGTGACAGCAGACTCAAACATCATCATCTATAGCAATGCCTCTCATCACGAACTACTGGCTAACATCATCCTCCTTAGCGATAGACAAAAGTTGCCTCGCCTCTAGAGAAGTCCACATTGACCAACTAGAACTCTTGTCATCCTACAAGAACATATAGGAAGGAGTTTTCCCTCCCATTGGTATACTAGTAACCAACCTACTCTCCCACAACAATGATCCTCAGTTGTTTCTCTCCCTTGGCTATCCCTCCCTAGTTAGGTAGGACTTGCCTGGGATCTCGTGGTTACCACAACTAGCAAGGACACTATTTGTCAGAGCACTTGATTCTCAATTGTTTGTGTTGTTCTCAAGGAAGCCCCCAATACCCCTCTATTTATAGGTGGGGTCAGGGTCAGGGTTCTCAGTCTATGCGGGAGTGGAAAGGACCAGAAGATCTTGAATATTTGCAATAATTCTAGAAATTTCACAAACTATGTGTGCCAAACGATCAGATCGCACACGAGATGGTCGTTTCACTAAGAGAAATGGTCATTTCATGATGATTCCCAATCACACATGAATTGCCAATTCAAATCCAATTAATGCTCAACATGACGTCAGAACTAATCCTTGATGTATTCGAATTTCTCCACAAACTAGTTGTCTCACTCTAGGGAGATGGTCATCTCATGAACACAAGACAGGCATCTTATAAAAGCTAAATGGTCATCTCGACCATGAGATGGTCATCTCGCATAAGCAACACGGTCGTCTCGCTTCCAAGTTCAGGAAGAACTTAGCCAATTCTGTTTTAATCGACCTGACACTCCAAACGAAAGTCTCAAAACTTGAACTGAAGGTTTGGTAGTCTAGTCATCTGATTTGTTGCGTGAATTAAGTACCTAAACACTTTATTATTCATCATTCAAGATCAAACACCTCTTCTAGACGAGTTCCTATGTGTTTGACCCTATATGTCCCATATTACGTTGCAGTGAATGCCTTTAATAGCTTATGACATCACAAGCAATGAGCGGTGCCTAGTCACACATCATTGCTACCCAAGTAAATGGAAAGTTGGAGAATGACTTCAACCTACAATCTCTATGTGGTTTTATAGTGTTTGTATAGTTCCTTTGTCACTGATATCCAGATTGAACTAGAGGCATGGAGCAGTCATCCTCATTATTATTCAATCTTATTTCTTGAGCCAGAGCAGACTGACTGAGATATATGTAATATCAATATCACTTATTGACTCATATGTGTGTAGCCACACTATTCTCAGTCTCACTAATCAATAGGCCTTGGATATCATACTCCCTTGGGAGGGACAAATCCCATCTCTATCATTCATAGTATATCCCCATGTGTTAAAGTCACCCAATCATCACCTTTATAGCAACCCATGTTTTAGGATTGTTTTTGATGATGTCAAAGTGTACCAACAACATGTGGTGAGTGTAATGATTTTATGTCTAAGACCCATAACAACCGCCATCACTGTGAGAGCTAACTATGACTTCAACCATGATGGCATCCATGTGTCACTCTCATGGTGGGTTTGTCTGATACACTGTTTGTAATATGTATTTGTGTGCTTGGTTTGATATCACCATATCATGATAAATGGATTTTGTCATCAACCAACTCACACTCTGATCTTGTTTGTTATTGATGTCCATTTACCCTCCACAATAACAACCGATCAGGGACATAATGAAAATGTATATACTCTTAACATCCATATGATCTCATCGTTTAGGCCCTCAACCTGAAGGCATACGTAATTGAGTAATATCATTCTCTACACATTTATTATGTTATTTCATTATCTCAGAACTAACAAATAGAATAAATAAAAGCTTGCCTTTATTAATATTCAAATCATTTACAAGTTATGCCATTGCAATCATCATATGATTGGTTGTTTGGGCATACATACCAACAAAGACACCATTGCCACTACTACTACACCCAAAACTTCCACCTCATAATAGGGTGTTCTTAAATATTATTGAGTACATTGATGTGGATATTCATTTTTTTTATATGCCATATGTCTTTGAGAACCTACAAACATTTAAAAATAGTCATGTGAGGCAAAAGTCCCATGGAGTGATAAAGAACCTACAAGGAGATAGAATGGGTTTTTATTTAAAAAATACTTATCACAATCAATTGAAATCGAATAAGCATGGTAGTTTTGACATAAATAAAAATTCTAGAAAGATTGAACTATATTTTGACAACACAACTATAAATACAAGAATCTAAAATTCTAACGGAAGATAAAGAAGTTGCAAAATACATATGAAACTAACTGGCTAATTAATATATTTTACATTTTCCCTAATTAGCTTGGGTTACACCCACCAATCTACATCTAAGTGATACAAATAAAAATAACACACCATAAGATCTTATGGTTTGCCAATATTGATTTGTAATGTTATACATCCGATCCTCGATGTATGTATCCAAGAGAGAATGAAATATAACATCACTTATCCACACTACAACTGGATAGCTGAATATATATATAATTTTTCCCATAAAAGGATCCCTCCTTCTCAAATTATGAATCTATAAAATTATGGATCACTCCACATAGTGAAGCTCCACAAACATCTAGGTGAATCTTAACACAATCCTCTAGACTGCTATAAGAGAACTTATTTCCCTTTCCCACAATTTAAACACTAGCTAAGTTCTTCGATGATTTAGGCACCCTTAAACAATAAGATAATCATGGTAACACTTGATTTAAAATCTATATTACTCATTTTCAGACTTCATATAACCTAATGAAGTAATAAGAAAAATTGACTAGCCACTTAGCCATTTTTGACTATCAAATCCTAATTTTGAATATAAATTGTGAAAATGAGTACTATAAATGTAATCATGAACCTACTGTCATTATACATACCGAGTATGATACACATTGGTCAGAATGAACTATTTTCTCATCACATGAGGAAAAAGCCTAGGTCATGCAACTAGGGTCTCATACTTAGCTAAAAGCTCAATCTTGCCCATTTTCTATATCTATGATAAATTCTCAAGTAACATATGAGTATGTTAAAATACCAATGTGAACATGTTATTATACTATAATAAAGAATTATAACAAATTTCAACCCAACAAAACCTACTTTAAGTTCATTCCGCCACGGAAATCAAAGATAGTCTAAAATGAGTGCTTTCTAAAAGAATAAGGGATTTCATATTTCTAGATCTCAATAAGCATAATAAAAAACCATTCTCTCTCATAAGAATCATTCTAGACTAGTGTAGAAAATATTATCTTATAATATGAAGTTTCAACCTATTTTCATCCTAGATGATGAAAACAGGCTAAATTGGGACAAAAATGAAAAAAAATGCATATGGTTTCATGAAAGATAATTTGATAACTCAAAAATTATGTTCCAATAGGTTTGATCTAAGAAGATTAATGTGTAAGTACAAATATATTGAAAAGTTTATAATCAAATTCCTATTTCACCAAAACATCAAGTAAAGTCTATGAAAATGGCTAAAACTACATTAATAGCTTAAATTGTGTTGAAAGCATACTTATATATCTAATAGAACTTTAATTCTCTCAACCTTCTTGAAATAACTAGGTGAAGTACTTCCTTCATCTACCAAGTAAGTGAATTTAAAAAAAAATAAAGATTCCACCAAACTTCTCTAAAGTTTAGAATCAACCCAAAAAAAATCTATCTAGAGATATGTCCTAGATGATATAGACAAAAGATGGATAGATTATGATTTTTTCACTTGTAGGAATCTTTTGTTCAAACTAGTAAGTCTAACTAGACTTAAAAGAAAGAATAGGAGAAGTAAACAACAGACTATATTCATCTTGAATTTGGGAAAGAATTTGAGTGAGATACTTTTAGTGAAAATCACCTCTTCTAGCTTCAACCACAAACTTCATAGATGAATGGTGGTTTCTAAAGTATTTCAAGTTGTATTAGACTTTTGTGATTATTTGAAGTGCTTTCTATAGTTGCAAAAGGTCCATAAATGAAGCTTTTCTTTAAATCCTTTTTAGAACAATAAATTGGCATATCTTGAACATTTGACCTCTTGATTTTTTTATCATTAAGCATGTTACTCCTTTCTCATATGACTGAAACAAGTGTTTACAAACTTTTGGATATGCCAAACAATATAAAACCTATATATACATGTTAGGCTGTCAAAATCTTGTACAATGAGATGCCATATTGACTAACCAGCAACTTTTTTATCATCAAAGAGGGCTCTATTCCTCATGTGACAGATTTGGTACATGATGATCACAATGAGAAAGTACTCCTTCATTCCTTTACTATCAATGATGTCATCCATGCTTGAAGAAATGTATGGTAGAACAAACCTAGCCCAAATCCAAATGTCCCTTATAAAAGCAAGATGCCACATGATATGGTAAGGTGTTTCAATGGTACCTTGGTACAAAATGCATCTTGATGCCAGATGAAAGCCCCTACGCTGTAGATATACATTAGTAACTAGCTTGAAATGAAAACTTTTCCAATAGTAGATGAGATAGAACCATGGCATATTGGTCCTTTAAAGCCACTTTGCCCAACTTAATGTGGGTTAACGGATCGAGTGTAGTTCACACACCTTTCAATGAGAATTTAGACTGTTCTTTCAGATATAAGAGGTCTTTATCAGTGATCAGAATCTTCACACACATGTCTTCAAGACAATTTGTACCTCTGATATAAGTAATTTTCCTCACATGATTCTTGATCAGCGCTAAGTTTCTAGTAAATATCAAACCCAATTTTCAGCTTGAGGTTTGTCTTTGTAAGGAGTGAGACCCGATAGGGGATCCACTCAAATGATACAATACAAGATCTATTTAATGATAAAGCAGTAGAAACAAAACTATTACAAAGTTACATCATTTTTGTTGTACAATCATTCCTCACCATACAAGGTGGAACTAAAAATAAAATAAAAGGTATACACCTATGAACATGTAAGGCCGGTTGTAGAGGGCAAACCAACTATCCCAAGCTATCCTCATAGACAAAGTCAATGTATACAATCCTTTAGAATCTTTGTCTTCTAATGTACCTAAACCTGGGTGGAATGACACGTCACCCAGAACATGGGAGACAACATAGAGGTCAGCAAAGAGTTGAGTATGTACATATGATAAACACTTTGGGCATTATATATGGTTATAAGTGCAAAAAGAGATGTTCCCACAAGAAGGGGGTTATTTGCAATTAGGTAAGTTCAAAAGGAATATAACAAAAGAAATCAAGCATATTAAAGTTCATATTACAAACATCAGAATAAAATGTCTTTCCATAGTACTTTACCACAATCACAACATAAAACAATAAACTTTTGCATGCATAATAATGTAGACTAAATATACCTAAAATAGGGCCATAACACCATAGGATCATGGCGTAAAAATAAATAAGGGTGGAAACGCACACCCTGGGCAGAAATGCACGCCCTATATATGTATGGTTGTACATAAGTACCTCTATTCTAGATATTCTAGTCAAACATGTAGCATGCATAAAATAGAGAGGCAGACTAGCATTTCAGTCAATTTTTCATAAAAAGGCAATCATGGCAAGTGGGGTCCAAGAAACCATCTAAAAAAGGTAATCCAAAAACTACCTAGATATAATGAGTCAGCATAAGGAGATATAAATGTCTATGAAATTAGATTTCATTAGGAACAACAGTTCAAGAGATGCCTCATTATAAGAATGTAGGTTTTATTCAAATAATGCCCAAAATAAAATAGAGAATGTACATACGTGATCTTCAGGACTGATGGCTAACTCAATAGTTATACTTGGTCCATAAAGTAAATGTTCACCCTAAAAATACATTAGGTATGTTAGTCAAACCAAAATGTACATGTGAATACCCTATTATAGCTATATGTATATCTCTTATCCAAATTATCATCTCTAATGGTGTGTTAATGTTTTATGTTTAGTTAGTGGACATAGGTTATAGTGTATATCACTATTTAGCTAGGTACTATAACATTGCTGGATCAGATTTCACGTCCATGTGTTTCATATGATGCATTTATGTTCATAAAGTGGTCTAGGGTATCTCCCCTTTTCAATCCTAGGGTTTTTATTTTCCCAATGGGTATTAGGTCCATCATCATTACAATTCCTAGGTTCCCAATTATGAGGAATTATGATTCTACCATTCATGCGTTAAGGCCTTAATATTTGGTGGTTATTATACACCACTAGGGTTCACCAAGTTCATCATCACATTAATCAGCTCATACTCCCACTACTTACAATAATTCATAGGACTTCCAGACTTTATGCTTAAGTTCATGTCAATTTCATGTATGATATTTTATATATTCCTACTTACTAATTTTAATGATATGTGAGTTTACAACATAATGTTATATTAGTGTAGAATCCATGCTTATGATCGTGTAAGAAATTTCCTTTACATATTCTCTCTCTTATATACCATCTTATACAAAATAGTCCAATCTAGATAACTACACCACCTATATTGGTTTTCATTATAAAATGATCTTAAGTTTATGTATGTGTATTAGAATTAAGGCATTAAAATAACACATCTTATCATTCATGATACTCATTTTATGTGTTATCTAAGGATACTCTAATCACCATTATTGTCTAGTATATTCCCATTGTTATCTAATGATCTTAAGTATATTCTCATTGATATTTATAAAATTTATTGTGCAAAAGATCTTTTCCTGACATGTGCATGCCGGAGAACTGTTGATCAGTGTTGGATCTGATGGATAGCATCGAGGTGGATAGAACTACCACGAGATTGCGACACTTGGTTCTTTCTCGTCTAGCTAAAGTGAGAAGCCCTCCTCCAACAGGAACTCTCACCTGGAACCAGGAAAATACCACGATGTATTAAATTTGTAGGTCTTTCACTTCATAGATTCTTCTGGCTAGAACATTGGGTCAAGGTCACGGAGGAGATGAGCTTGCATCTGATTGTGGTGAGATTTGGTTTGGTGTGAAGATTGGTTATGACCTTAGTAGACCTTGATTTCTGGCCTAGTTCAACTATGAATTCGTGCATTCAGAATTGGGTACCAATAGGATGAGGATTGAGGATATTGTGGATGGGTTCAAGGCAGGGTGTTTAGTCAAGCAGGGCTCCCCCATTGCAGAGGACACATGTGGCTTCAATGTTGAAGAAGGCTGAAGACTGTAAGTGGTGTGTGGTGGAGTTCTAGGAGTCTGAGCAACAATGGCAGTGTTGCTCAATGAAGAAGGAGACTATGTAGAGGAAATCATGATGAAGTTGAAGGAGGATACATCCTTGTTGGACAATGATCAAATGATCAGGTGGTGGCATCTCCATGTGGTCACGACGATTATTCAGAGGAGGTGAGGATGAGATCAAGCTTCACAGGAAACCATTGCACAGTAGGTGAAACTCCCACTCATCGTAAGACCAATAGAGGTGACATGTATGAAATTACTAGTGTGGTGGGGTGTTGTGTTGGGTCTGTGGTAGAGATGAGAGGGGCATCAAGAGCTAGCTACAGAGTGATGAATCTTGCCTGAAGGGCCATGATGGTGACGTCGTTGCACTGGAAGTCTACAAGGGTCAGGGAAATGGCCTCTGTCATCCTCTATGTTACAGGCAACCGATTCATCTTGTCTTCACGTTGGGAGCGTGCTACCAAGGTAATGGAGGTGGCTCACCATCAGGTATGACGACGGCTACCCCAGACGCAGGAGACGTAGCACCAGGGTAAGGATGTTTTGGGATGGTGAGGTTCAGGAGAACAAGGGAAGCAGAAGACGGGGATGGGGTTTATTTGAGGAGAGCAAGAATGATGGCCTGTAGGCGCTGCTCTCACTGGCCGAATTCATCGGCGGTGGTAGTGTGGCAAAGGATGATGACCGAGCATTTGTTAGACCTAGTAAAAGTGGATCATGAGCCACCCTAAGTCATGAGAAGGTAAGTATGTAAAGCATCCAAAATAAGGCAACAAAGAAAAATGCACGGAACATAGAAAAATGAGGGTGACATGGCAATAAATCACATATTTATCACTTAACTTACTTCCTATTTTAAAATATTTTTATTAGGGGTGTAATTGGGACCCGATTAGGCCCAAATTGGTATATTAGCTAATTAGGATATGAGGAATCCAAATTTATCATCAATTCCACATTTTGCAAATGTTTATATATAGATTTCATGATTCTATACTATGCACCCATTTGATGTATTTACTCATCTTGATTAATTAAGTGTGTCATTGTATGACATATGAATTCAATACCTTTCATCATATCACCCACATGAATGTTTTTGAATGTCAAATTTGAGACAGGCATAATATTTGGTATACTTGTTCATTAAGTCTTGTTACTGAGTGTATTATCATTATTTTACCTTAATTATCAAATATTAAGGGTACTCGTCAATTCATGATACCATTAGATTTGATTATTCCTAATGCATTTTGAATTGTGGATAGGGGCCTAGAAGAAGGGAGGGTTATCTTATATGCCTAAAATTGAGTATGTTACAACACTCCACCCCTTAAAGAGGATTTTGTCCCCGAAATCCATCCACCACTAGTCATGAGTGCTAAGACATAATTGTAAACTAATATGAGATCTCTAGTGTACCCAATATGGTGGACTATTGTACAACACTCCATATCATACTTATATCCAAAACTCCATGGTTAACCCACATAATTTCATGCATCAAATCCCCACCATTTCCTTGTATTCTAGGATGAGCTAGAAATTTTTTACATGAAGACATATATTGTCTTAATGGTGCTATGTTCATAAAGATTGCCTAAATTGTTATGAATGTTTCGTTATCCACTTACATGAACCATGTCCCAACACACATGAGGTACTAGGTTGTTCTATAGATCATCATCTTCCACCACTTAAACATGAATGACCCATCCTCATATACAAATTTACCAATGGAACCATTCAGATTGTGACCCGCTAAATCGGTGGTCTACTATTGTGTATAAACATCAATCCTCAAGCACCACGATTCTTATCATTATTACTACTACATAAAGTTTCCCTATCAACGTCATCATTATCGTCATCGTCATCATCATAATTGTCATCATCATCATCATACAAATCATCTACGCATCTCATCATCATCATCATCATCATCATCATCATTATCCTTAATATGATTATTCGTAATAAGTCATTTTTATGTATGATGTTCATATATGTCTTGTTTTTCTTCATGTATTAGAGTTATCTCTTAAGTTGAACTTATTTATAGTTTTTATCAAGGGATATGAATTATGTTGTATTACATATGTAAGATTTATACTTTAATAAGAATATTAGGGTTGAGGCGTAAGTTTAGGGTTTTGTTTTCCAACAGATCTTCTCATTCATACTTGAGCACTATAATGTGTTATATTGAACTTAGAGAACTAATCACCCATGATTATACACCTTAATGTACTCAGGTCATGACTAAGATGTACTTGATTCATTTTTACTTTTAATTCATTATGCTTCCTTGGGATAAGAGTATGTTCATTAAGTTTATCATCCTTGGTGTGTTGAATCTTATTTCTTGAATCGACTCCCCATATCATTTGTATTAAAAGAAATATAATTTTTTTATCGAAGTAACATTCATGGTGGTCAAAATAACAAGGCTTACTCATATACCAAAATTATGTGATATCTACATTGTTTGACATTATTTTAGGGAGTTACCTAGTTTTTTCTTATTACAACCACTATCAACTCGTGGTAATCTCTAAAGTTAAGCTACACTCCTAATCGTAGAACACTTCACTCCTTAATTGGGTTAGTCTATAACTCATCTAATCACCTTGATGGGTAAAAAAGGTGGATATATGTCATATACTTATTCCTATTATTCACTACTTCACACTAGACATAGGGTCTCATGTTAGATCCCGCCAATCAAGGATAAAGATTTTCTCTACTTCTCAACTTCCTTGTGGTGGTGACTTGGTTCCAAAACCATCGATAAAATCTCAAAAAAAAATTGTACATATAAATTAATAATGAAAATAAGTATGGCAATGAAAACGTTGCAATCAAAATTAAACAATGGTGCCAAAATCGACTCGAGAACCAAGTACACCATTTATCTAGTACATGATACCTATAGTATCATTCTATCATCACTTCATTCTACTAGCATATTCTATATCCTCAAGCATACAAATAGTATGAATAAATCACCTCAAGTCTTGTATCATAGTAGGAAGAAGGGTTTTCTATTCCTTATGGTCAACTTCTAGCATATCCTAATAAGGAACAATAACCACCATCCCCCTGTCACCCTTAATCATAATTCACATTGATGAATCTCAAGACCTATGTGTAATAAGATTATCCAACATTATAGGGAAAGATTTAGGGGTTTCTTATCACTGTTTGGTTTACATCCATACTTCCTTCACATATAAAGGTACCCTACATAGTCAAGTTACTCATATTAATCACCACATAAACCAAGTACACTAATGGAGATGAGAGGGTTGAATACTATGAATATATACCAAAACTTATAGCTTTCCACAACTAATTCTCATTTATGAGGCACAGCAATTTCAATGAAGATAATATCCAACTCTTAGATGAATTTAGGTAGAGCTATGTGAACATACTCCATGTTGAAAGCAAGTCATGTCTAACTAAAATATTGCAAATTAATTCAATCACCTAGCATCAAGGGAATCATCACCATTCATCAGCTTATGTCCGATTTATATGCTTATCCTCCATATATGCTTAATCCTCCTCGTAGTTGTATCTGAGGCATGATAGGGAAACAACAAGGGAAAGGGCCCAAATGGGAATTAGGTTGATACTATGAGTGTTTAAGAAAACCTATATTTTAGTTGTGAACTATCCTCCCATAAGGTTGGGAATAGAATATGATGACTAGGATTATCAATCCCTATGTAGGAAAATTATGTACTCATTAAACGGTGTAGGACTAAATAGGGTTTCCAAAACTGAGTCTCGACCACACATGGTTTGGGGAGTGGAAATCACCAAATGAGATAGGGACTGGAACCCTATTTGGTATTCCACTACTCCGTAATAGGTATCCCAACTATATGTATAGGGTCACCTACATACCTAATCAAGGAACAATATAGAATAACTTGAAATAGTCAAGTTACAGACAGCTTGGGCTTTGATACCATTTTATAAGGAGTGAGACCCAATAGGGGATCCATTCAAATGATACAATACAAGAGCCATTTAATGATAAAGTAGTGAAAACAAAACTATTACAAAGTTACATCATTTTCGTTGTATAATTGTTCCTCACCATACAAGGTGGAACACAAATTAGAATAAAAGTTATACACCTACGAACACGTAAGGTCGGTTGTAAAGGGAAAACCAACTATCCCAAGCTATCCTCATATACCAAGTCCATGTATACGATCCTTTAGCATCTTTGTCTTCTAATGTACCTAAACCTGGGTGGACGGGAACATCGCCCAAAACATAGGAGACAACATAGAGGTCAGCAAAGAGCTATGTACATATGATAAACACTTTGGGCATTATCTATGGTTATAAGTGCAAAAAGAGATGTTCCCACAAGAAGGGGGGTTATTTTCAATTAGATAAGGTCAAAAGGAATATAACAAAACAAATGAGGCATATTAAAGTTCAAATTACAAACATCAGAATAAAATGTCTTGCCATACCACTTTACCACAATCACAACACAAAACAATAAACTTTTGCATGCATAACAATGTAGACTAAATATACCTAAAATAGGGCCATAACACCATAGGATCATGGCCTAAAAATAAATAAGGGTGGAAACGCACACCCCGAGCGGAAACACATGCCCTATATATGTATGGTTGTACATAAGTACTTCTATTTTAGATATTCTAATCAAACATGTAGCATGCATAAAATAGAGAGGCAAGCCTAGCATTTCAGTCAATTTTTCATTAAAAGGCAATCATAGCAAGTGGGGTCCAAGAACCCACATAAACAAGGTAATCCAGAAACTACATGGATATAACGAGTCAACATCAGGAGATATAAATGTCTAAGAAATTAGATTTCATTAGGAATAATAGTTTAAGAGATGCCTCATTATAAGAAAGTAGGTTTTAGTCAAATAATGCCCAAAATAAAATAGATAATGTGCAAACCTGATCCTCAAGACTAATGGCTAACTCAATAGATATACTTGGTCCACAAAGTAAATTTTCACCCTAAAAGTACATTAGGTATGTTAGTCACACCAAAATGTATGCGTATATACCCTATTATAGCTATATGTATATCTCTTACCCAAATTATCATCTCTAATGGTGTGTTAGGGTTTTATGTTTAGTTAGTAGACATAGGTTATAGTGTATATCACTATTTATCTAGGGACTATAACATTGGTGGATCAGACTACACGTCCATGTGGTTTCATATGATGCATTTATGTTCATAAAGTGGTCTAGGGTACCTCCCCTTTTCAATCCTAGGATTTTTAGTTTCCCAATGGGTATTAGGTCCATCATCATTACAATTCCTTGACTCCTAATTATAAGGAATTATGATTCTACCATTCACGCGTTAAGGCCTTAATATTTGGTGGTTATTATACCCCACTAGGTTTCACTAAGTTCATCATCGCATTAATCGACTCATAGTGCCACTACTTACACTAATTTGTAGGACTTACAGTCTTTATGCTAAAGTTCATGTCAATTTCATGTATGATATTTTATATATGCCTATTTACTAATTTAAATGATATGAGAGTTCAGAAAAACATGTTATATTAGTGTAGACTCCATGCTTATGATCGTGTAAGAAATTTCCTTTACATATTCTCTCTCTTATATGCCATCTTATACAAAATAGTCCAATCTAGATAACTACACCACCTATATTGGTTTTCATTATAAAATGATCCTTAGTTTATGTATGTGTATTAGAATTATGGCATTAAAATAACACATCTTAGCAGTCATGATACTCCTTTTATGTGTTATCTAAGGATACTCTAATCACCATTATTGTCTAGTATATTCTCATAGTTATCTAATGATCTTAAGTATATTCTCATTGATCTATTTATAAAATTTATTGTTCAAAAGATCATTTACTAACCTATGCATGCCGGAGAAATGTTGATCAGTGTTGGATCTGATGGATTGCATTGAGGTTGATAGAACTAGCATGAGATTGCGACACTTGGTTCTTTCTCATCTAGCTGAAGTGAGAAGCCCTCCTCCAATAAGAACTCTCACTTGGAACCAGGCAAACACCACAATGTTCTGAATCTGTAGGTCTTTTGCTTCATAAATTCTTATGGCTAGAACATTGGGTCAAGGTCACAGAGGAGAAAAGCTTGCATCTGATTGTGGTGATATTTGGTGAGGTATGAAGATTGGTTATGACCTTGGTAGACCTTGACTTCTGGCCTGGTTCAACTATGAATTCGTGCATTCAGAATTGGCTACCAATAGGATGAGGATTGAGGACATTGTGGATGGGTTCAAGGCAG
The DNA here is from genome assembly GCA_963693085.1 of Alisma plantago-aquatica. Classification (NCBI taxonomy): domain Eukaryota; kingdom Viridiplantae; phylum Streptophyta; class Magnoliopsida; order Alismatales; family Alismataceae; genus Alisma; species Alisma plantago-aquatica. Next base: position 876,987,969 of record OY856412.1, on the reverse strand, counting down.
GGTGTTTGGTCGAGCAGGGCTCCCCCATTGTAGAGGACACCTGTAGCTTCAATGTTGAAGAAGGCTGGTGACTGTAAGTGGTGTGTGGTGGAGTTCTGGGAGTCTGAGCAACAATGGGAGCACTACGCAATGAAGAAGGAGACTATGTAGAGGAAATCGTGATGAAGTTGAAGGAGGAGACATCCTTGTTGGATAATGATAAAAAGCTCTGGTGGTGGCATCTCCATGTGGTCACGGAGGTTATTCGGAGGAGATGAGGATGAGATCAAGCTTCACAGGCAACCACTACACGACAGGTGAAACTCCCACTCGTCGTGAGACCAACAGAGGTGACATGTATGAAATTACTGGTGTGGTGGGGTATTGTGCTGGGTCTGTGGTAGAGATGAGAGGGGCTTCAAGAGCAAGATACATAGTGATGAATATTGCCCGAAGGGCCAGGGCAGTGATGTCTTTGCACTAGAAGTTGATGAGGGTTAAGGCAATGGCCTCCGTCATCCTCTATGCTACAGGCAATTGATTCATCTTGTCTTCACGTTGGGAGTGTTCTACTGAGGTGATGGTTGTGGCTAGTCATCAGGTATGATGACGGCTACCCTAGATGTAGGAGATGTAGTGCCAGGGTAAGGATGGTTCTGGATGGTGAGGTTCAAGAGAACAACAGAAGAGGAAGATGGTGATGTGGTTTATCTGAGGAGAGTGAGAATGATGGTCTACAGGTGTTACTCTCATTGGCTGGATTCATCAACGGCGGTAGTGTGGCAAAGGACGACGATTGCGCATTTGTTAGACCCGGTAAAAGTGGTGCATGACCCACCCTAAGTCATGAGAAGGTAAGTGGGTAAAGAGACCAAAATAAGGCAACAAAGAAAAATGCACTGAACATAGAAAAAGTAGTGTGACATGGCAATAAATCACATATTTAGCACTTAACTTACTTCATATTTTAAAATAATCTTATTAGGGGTGTAATTGATACCCACTTAGTCCCAAATTGGTATATTAACTAATTAGGATATGAGGAATCCAAATTTGTCATCAATTCCACATTTTGCAAATGTTTATATATAGATTTCATGATACTATACTATGCACCCATTTGATGTATTTACTCATCTTGATTAATTAATTGTGTCATTGTATGCCATATTAATTCAATATCTTTCATCATATCACCCACATGAATGTTTTAGAATGTCAAATTAGAGACATGTATAATATTTGGTATACTTGTTCAGTAAGTCTTTTTCCAAAGTTGGGAGGCAATCTTATTCATCCAGACCTCCCCTTACGAGCAAACTCAATCGAAAGAGTACAATCACTAATCAAATAGGAATCAGAAAACATGGTAGTAATACTACCATTACAATTTTTAAGAATTAGAATAATTAGACCCTAAGGAGGGTGGGCATATGCAGTGTATGCAGAGTTGTTTTGGGGGTAGTTCCTTGCCAACTCGTCTACCACTGAGTTACATTCACTAGGAGAGAAAACCAGGTTCCACCCCTGTCGTCTTAGATTTCCGAATCTTTAGGTAGATTTATAGTACCTGGGATTCTCATTTGCATCTTGATTTAGCACCTTCATGGCTATAAGGGAATCAGACTCTATTGTTACATCTTCTAGGTTATTGCTAGCAGCAATCTCAGCCACGAGAAGAATACCTTCTATTCCCACCTCTACTACATCTGAAATGGTAAGCTTGTAGACGGCGCCGCCAGTCTAGTGCCCTTGGTCATCTTGTCTGACCACTGCACAGCTCACACCATAATGATTGACCGTTGTGTCAGTATTCAATTTGATTGTTCCCTGGATTGGTCTCTTCCATCTCTGTATGCCTCTCGTGTCCACGGCCACTTGCTGTGTGGGAAAAGCCACACTGTGGATAGCCTCCGCCTTCCGGATCAGGTTGGTGGTTTGCTCTGCCGGTATCTTTATTCCCTCAAAGATTTGTTTGTTGTGAGAGTTCCATATGTTCCAGTAGGTTATCAAGCATCGCGTGTAGAAGGGTTTCTCTTAGTTAGCCTGGATCCCACTCTTAGCTTTTCCGGTGTTAAAGAACCATTCAGGCACCTCATCTCTAGGCGGGTATGTATCCTAGACCTCCTGCACGTACTCACAATCGTGCAGGGCATGGAGAATGGACTCGTTGTTCTTCTGGCATCTAGGGAATCTGCTACAAGTGGCCAGATGACGTTAGACTCTTCTACAATTGGTTAGTAGGGCTTCATGTATAGTCATCCAGGTAAAGGTTTTAATGAGGCTAGATAGATCAAGTTTCCATAACTTAGACCAGCTGCCCTTAGTCCTGATATCCTTCCCTTCTCTTAGCTTTATGTACGTCGACTTGGTGTTGTAATTCTCCAATTGGGTGAGATTCCACATCCTTATGTCATCCCCGTCTGGGAGAGAGGGGGGCTTAAGTTTTTTGTTGTTGTCCTAGATGTCCCTAGGGAACCAATCCTTGATGAAGCCTATGCCCCACCTACCCTCAAGGTCAACCATGCTCACAACCTTTAAGTCCATCAGGTCTGCCAGGATAGGTTTCGTGACAGTCTCAGGGAGGAGAGGACCACTACAAATCCATCTATCAGACCACACATTAATCGATTCCCCATTCATAGGGATTAGGTAGGAGTAGGTGTCTATGAAGGGTTCACCTTGGATGACCTCTCTACTTAGTCTGGATTTGTTGTCGGTGCCAAACACCATGCTTCTTTCTCATCTGTGTCTCATATATTGTATCCATGGTGTTTTGCAGCCGATGTAGATTTACCACATATGCTTATATATTAAAGCAAGGTTCCAGTCTCTCATGTTCTTCAGCCCCATTCCTTCATCCCTCTTGCTACTGGTCATTTTGTTCCAAGCTACCAGTGCAAGCGGGTGGGCCTTGTGGTTCCCCCCCATATGAACCTTTGAACAACACCATCTATTCTGTCACATATTTGTGCAGGGATAATGGATGTCTGCATAATGTATGTGGGAAGTCTTGAAGAATAGACTTCATGAGGCACAATCGACCTGCCAATGAGAAGCACCTGGCTGACCACACAACCACCTTGTTGTTCACCTTGTCCACGACCTCACCGTAGGTTTGCTTGTTCACTTTGTTGTGGATAATGGGCACCCCCAAGTACTTGCCCAAGTCCGAGGTGGATTGGTATCCGCTCATGTCTTTTATATGTCTCCGTAGGTCCTTGTGCACGGCTAGAGAGAAGAAGATTTTGGTTTTTGCCTGCTCCAACTGTCGGAAGCATTCTAGAATGGTGGTCATCTGAAAAAGGTTGGTGTTACAACCCCAGTTTTTGGATACTTTTGGTGAGAAATGTAATTTCTCCTATTAAATATATTTGAACAAATAATGATATGATTTGTTTTGAATAAAAGGATTTCATTTACAATATCCTTATTGGTTGTTTTGTGGGCTTTATTGGCTATTGGGCCCAATAACAAGGAAAAGACAAAGGAAACTCCATTGTTAAATGAGTAAATAAGAAATGGAGAAAAGAAAGATGTAGAAACCTCTAGATGGCAAGGGAATATTATCCAAAGGTGGATTTTGTGCCTCTTGGGTTCCTTGGGTTCAAAGGAGTCCAAAGTTGTAAAGATAATACAACAAGAAAAGAAAAGATCAATTAAATATTTCTTTATTAAGAAGGAAATTGGAGACAATGATAAAATATGGAAAATAAGTGGAAAGAGGTATGATTGAGTCATCTTTGGTGGATTTTTGTATCCATAAGGTTTCTAATGTTAGAAGGAATTCCAATAAGGAAAATAAAAAGAGAGATAAAGAGAAATCCTCGTAAAGAGATATTTTAATAAAGAAATAAACAAGATAATGAGAAATAATGGATATAGATGCATCTAGAAGGATAATGAGTATCCACTAAAAATAATTTCGAAATATTTGAGTTTCTTGGGGTCCAAGGAGCCCTAATGGAGAAAAATAAAGAGAAAATACAAATAATACAAAATAAGAGGATAATGTGAGATATAATTAATGAATTTTGTGGTATTGTTAAAAAGAGGTATTTTCTACTATAAGAAAGTATAATTTTGTGCCAATGGATTAAAAGTCAAGCACAAAGAGAATAAGAGAGATAATTTTCGAATTCCTAAATATCCAATGAATATGGTTTATTAAGAAAGATAATTAGAAGAGAGAATATTTCTTCTCAATGAAGGAATAGGTTTCCTTTTGGGCGATGGACTTGTTTCCTCATGGATGAACATCTTAGGGCGTTGATACCCTCCCCTATATAAGAGGTAGAACCTTTGGTTCGAGTTCAAGAGATTTCCACACATCCCTCTCTCTCTTCTCCTTCTTTATTGCATGCAAATCCTAACCTAAGAGAATAGCTCTAACCCCGGGGCAGCGAGGAATCGCAGAGTCATAACGATGGATGAGTGGTGTTGTACATTGTTAGAGAGGAGCGTGACCATCATCCTTATGCCCTAGCCCATGCGCCGCAGAGGCACCATGGCTGCAAGGCCGCCCATGCGTTGCGGGCCTGGCATGTTGAACCCGCCATCATGGCCACGATCCTGTAGCATCCTCGAATGCACAAAGGCACGACAGAGGTAGGGGAACCACCCCTAGTGGCCTTTGAGGTCTGGGAAGCAGCGGTAGAGCCGCACCTAATCCTTGCTACAGTGGCAACACTAGGACGTGCGAGGAAGAAGAAGACGGATGGGAATTGGACCATTTTGCCCCTCCACGGGTTGAAGAACCAACCACTTACGCAAGGGCAATAGTGTCATTGTGTTATGTTTCTAAATCGGGCTACGTTGCATGGAAGAGATGACGTGGCACTTGGTGATTGGTCCAAGTAAGTATATCTTGTGAAATTTGTATCTTTTATTGGTAGCTAGGATCGATACATGTAATATATCATTTTTTCTCAGAAAAATGCGAGGAACCCATTAAAAATAGATTTAGAAGCTAATTCGTCTTGAAATGTGAAAAGTAGTGGAAGTTATCAACTTTAATGCATTAATGATTAAGAAACCCTAATTTGAGATGATTAATGTATTGAAAAGGGTTAATGGATGATTAAAGTTGATATTAACCTGATTATTATAAAAAGACACATCAAGATCTAAAAGGATGAAATTGACATGTAATTGGATTAATTTAGGGTTCCATGTGCATAAATATGCTTTAATGGGCCATGAAACCCTAATGTTAGTAATTATGACTCTTAATGGCTTTAATTATTCAAATTCATGAATAAAGCTGAGATATGATGCTTCTAAGCTATTTTGAGTATAAAAGTTCCTAATTTTGGATAAAAAACCATAATATGGTAAATAGGGTTTTCTAATGGATAAATGTGGAATTAGTGATAAATAGGGTTCAAATATGTGAATTGAACTATAATGCAGTATGAGTTGTCATTTTGAAAGAAACCAAAGATGATAATTAGGCCTAATGATCGTATCATGACTTAAAAGGATAAAAATGGTAGTTTTAATGTAAAAGAGTCATAATAGACTTAATGGACATTTAATTGTGCCTTTAATCCAAAATTAGGATTTAAAATAGTATAAATGAAGTGAAACCCTAATTACAATGGAAACCCTAAAAAGGGCTAGAAACCCTAGGAAGAAACTAGGCTTAATAAACCTTGAAGGCCTGATCAATGATAGGAAAATTGGATGCATATTTTAGGATGATCTTGTGTGCTTGCTTGTTTACTGGATTTCTTACTTAGTTGGATTATTTCTGCACTCAAGTCATCCTGACAGGTATGTGGTTAATTATGATTAATCGCATTAGTTTCCCGAAAATTTTCCGGATGATTAATCGTATTGAATGCAACCTATCAGTTTGGATGTTCATACTTGCAAATTATAAAGTCACTATGATTATCACAATTATAATATAAGTGTGTATTCTCACACCTACATGCCATCCTGATGGATGATGCCAAAAGGTCAAGCCCAGGAGGGAAGACCCATGGGAACCATGAGTGGTGACCCCAGACACCAAGCTCGGGATTGAGAAGGTGGTCTTTATTGCATGACTAATGGGCACTATGAGAGGTGACCCCAGGCACCAAGCTTGGAATTGAGAAGGTGGCCTTAAGTCATTGACAAAAGAGAAACCCCAAGGAGGGTATGCCAGGGTTAGGGTAAAAGCAGTGGAGAATGTCACCTTGAAAGTGTAAATTGGCTTGTTAATTAACTTGATTGTGATATTTAGATTGTTAGAAATATGTGTGGGTTGTCTACCCTTATTGCATGATATGTTCTTGAGGAGGAATCCTTGGTAGATATGCATGCTTGGGCGTTGGGTTGATCCTTGTATCCTTTGTCCCATATCCCTTGTGGAGATGATGGATGGACGATAAACCATGTATAGAGGATGCCTGATGCACCCCCTTGTCTTGAGATGGTCTTGACTGATGGTTGTCCCCACATATCGGCATATTCTTATATGCTGACCGACGTTTTATTTGTCAGCGTTTTAGGTGCAACTCTAAAAAGAATAAACAGTAAAGTGACACCTTATGAAAATAAGAAATAAAGTGCAAGGAGGATTAGATAGAATACATTCAAGCTGTGGATAGAAGTAGATTCCCAATGTTTTTAAAAAGGTATACAAAGTTTTATTTTATACCAGATTTCAGTTTAGTTGATAGAATTTCACAATTATTATTGATTATTTGTCGAATCTTTGATCTGGTTTATTGGGATAATGGCTCTACCTCTTGGTCTCCCTTAAGTGGGGGTTACTGGGAGGCGGGGTTGTTACATTTGGTATCAGAGCATAGGTTCCTCATTTAATCGTTAATAATTATAAAATTTTACAAATTTTGTAGAACCGAGGGAGTTATTAGAGGATTTTCTGAAAGGCAGAGGTGTCTAGAAAAGGATCACGTCCGGGGGCTAACAATATTTTCCTCCACACCGCTAGTTGGAATACGAGGACTCCCAGATTTGTGTGACAGCCTGGCCAATGTCTTAGGATCTGACTCAAAATAAGATACCTTTAGGACTCTCTCATATTGTTCATCCCTTCTCAACTCAAATGCAATTAAGGATTTTAAGGATTATGGTTTTCTCTCTTTTCCTCACCCTCTTGAGGTATGGGTAAAGTTGATAAGGTTTAAGGAATCCTCCACCAAATTAATGAAAAGCATGTAAATAAGATGTCATGGACATAAGCTTAATAGTTTAATCGTATACTAAAGAATAGATGCATGCTTAGGTCGTATGACATATGTTGTCATGCCCTCAGGAGAGATCTGAGGCTAGACCTTCTGGTCAGGAGGATGAATAGAGAAAGTTAGTCTTAGAGGTAGAGACCTCCATTATAAGTAGAGACCTGGCGCATCCTCTGAGGATGATGCTAACCCTAACCATAAGTGGTGGTTAGAGAGAGAGAGATGGCATGAAGAGTCAGATGCCATGGTAGGCCAGGTGTGCAGGTGGACATGCTTTTTGATGCCCATGATGATATGATCCATGTGAGGTTGGATGACCTAGTACCTTTGGCGACCCAACCCTGGGAAGGGTCATGCATGTTAGAATGAAGGATAGCTCCTTCAATGATGAGGTTAGTGAAGAACCTATAGAAACCCTATGGGCTCTTATGAGCATGGCATATTATGCACCTAGAGTATGTCAGTAGTGCTGGCAGTAGATTGAAACCTAGGCCTGAAGGGCATGTTGGATAGCTCATGAGATAAGCATGAGGAGCTTTGGATAATCTTGAGCGAACATAGTTTTAACCCAGGAAAGTGTATGCATGTGAGCTTGGTCCACCTGGAGAGAGGACCTCTAGTAGTAAGGTTGTTTGTAGGGTTAGCTCTAAAGAGAGAGAGAGAGTGGGACCCAAGAAAGAAGGTTGGAAGCTTAGACTCCGAGATATGAGGAACAGTGGGGAGTTGAGGATGATGCGATCTAAGTGGATGGTTTTGGTTGCCTCATGCATGATTCTTGGAGGATGATGATATCTTAGTTGCCTTTAGAGGAACCAAACCCTAGAGAGAAGATGAGGTTTCTGGTACCTATGTGCCTATGGTATAGGTGTTTACCTTCTGAGATGGGAAGAAGAGTTCCTTAGACCATAAAGAGGTTTAGTAACAAGTTGTGATGCCTTATACCCAATTAGTTGTCCTTGAGAAGGACTCAACTCTGAGGTGTTGCTCGAGTAAAAGGATAATAGTAAGTGCAGGTCATACCTTGTACATGCTTGGCTCGTGGTTAAAAGGTTGAGCATGCAGTGGGACATCTAAAAAGTGAACCTAGGGTTCCTAAGCCTAAGAGGGGAAGTGGTGTACCTGATGCTCATGACGAGATTTGAGTTTCTATATATATCTGAGCATGACACTCCTCATGTTTAGAGGAGAGGGAAACCCCTTAAGTTTAAGGTGTGTTTGATGAACCCCTCACATCTCAGTTGGTGACATGGGCAGGTGTGATCTTACTCCAATGTTGAGGATGAGAACAAGTATGACCTAGCATGGTTTAGTAGGTGGCCTTCTTATGCCTTAGTAGCTTTCTAGGGCTAAGCATGCTCATGTGGATGTAAACCCTAGACATAAGGACGTTTGTGACCTTTGTTATAAAGATGTAGTTTCCTCCCATCCTGGGAGAGGGACCCTTTTGTAGGGTGTATACCAGTTCTTGTTGGTTTTGAGGTAACCTAAAGGGGTCTCATAGGATCTTGAGAAGCTAAGTGAAAAGTACATAGTATGTGAATGAACTTGTAGACCCAAAGATAACCATCTCTAAGTGCACGTGGATGTGTTACCATGGAGGTAACCGGTATGGGGCCTAAGCAAGGTAGGCAGGTCGCCATGACCCCTATGAAAGGATGAAAGTTAGCCCATGAATGCAGAGAGATGATGGAGACTTGGGTAAGATTCTAAGTTGGGCATGTACTATATTAGAATCCTAAGTCTATCCTAGGGTCAGGTAGGGATAAGACGGATGGAAGTAGGAGTTTCCTAATTCCCTAGTTGCACATGACCATAGGGTTGGGAGGTAACAACTATCATTGTCTGAGGGCCATGGGTTAGGAGATTGATCACCTTCATGAACTCATGGGACCCAAAGGGCAGATGAGGAAGTCACTCTCTGGATGCATAAGGGAAGACGGATGACCCCAAAAGTTTCAGCACCCTACAAACCTAGGGGAGATGACCAAGGATTGTGTGTGGACCCAAGTAGGTTCGAGACCAGTTTTCCATGGAAGTAACCTTGATATCAAGATGATCGAGATGTAGAGACATATGTTGCATGTTTCAACTTAGATTTGAAGGTGTACTGGCAAGGTGGGATGTACCATATCTACTCTTGGAATAGGAAGAACTCTGTATTTAGACGGCTGCCAAATTCTTATTTCCTCTTGTTATGGGAGTGAGAGATAGGACAATATTCATACCATACACCAGGGATAAATATGATGTGAGTTGGATCATTTATATGAGGTATGAGGACAGATATGATAACATACCCTTGTAGAGTGAACGATGTAGGGATGGTTTACAAACATCAAGAGAACTAAGGTAGTCATCTTATGAGAATGTTTTTATCATGAGCTATGTGGAATTTGTGAGTTATATAAGGTTGAGTTCGAAAACCAGGAGGATAAGCTCAGAGTTTCTTGATGAAGATAGACTTAGAGTTTGAGATGAGATGATAAGTGGAATACATGGAGGTGTATGTCTTCAACATTACCTAATGCATAAGGATGTGAGGCGGTAATGGATGATTTGGTTGAGATGCAGCTGTCTAGTTTAACTAGTAGACAGGCTCGAAGAGGTTGTTAGGTTAACCCTAAGTTGGAAAAAGGAGATATGTTTGGCTAACACTCAGATGTAACGAGATTTGTTGATCAAGTTAGTGGTTGTTTGGTTATCTAGCCTAGGCCTTGATGTGATAAAAGGATGGTTGTAGAACTTCATATGCCCTTCTATGGAAAAGAAGGTGATGAAACCCCAACTAGAATGCTTTAGGGTTTTAAGGTATCAACCTTGAGGAATCATGACACACAGGAGATCATGATTTTATGTTCATCATACACAGTGGTACTACTAAGATAGTAAGTGGCAGTCGTACTTTGGATACCTAAGATGAAGATGCATGTGTCTTGTCGCCATGCAAGCTAGGAGGTGAAGGACGAACACTAATAACCCATAAGATTGATATTGAGCATAAAAAGTCCTTGAGAGGGAATGGGAGTTCATCACTATGGGTGTTGTAGTAAATTTCCCATGGACCGGAGAAGGTCAAGATGCTATATGAGTTATGGTGGGTCGCCTTACCTAGATGATAGGATCTTAGAGAGAGAGAGAGAGTACTGTCAAGGGACAGGATCCAGTTGAACTACATATGAGAGAGAGATGGTTCAACTACACCATGATGCGAGTTCAAAAGTACTTGAATATAACCTAAAGATTCACTTCCATGCGGTGGAAGTAGGTACATGAAGAACTCGATATTAGTATAGTTTATCACCCCTAACTAATGGTCAGTATAATCCAGACTAGAGGGTTTGATGAGAGCACATGTGCTTGTTCAGGGTGATACATAGAGACAGTTCTTATCCTCTGTAAAATGTGATTATAACCACCATAGCCAGTATCAGGATGTAAAGAAGCTTTGTAAGGGAGGTTATGTCGCTCACCACTTCATTAAGATGATGTTGGTGAAGATACTTTGTGAAGGTCAGAGAGACCAAAGTGGGTGTAGATGAAGTCTCTTTGATCATGTGATGGCTGAGGAAGCCCAGGGGTGACATGAGTCGTGAGCTGATGCAAAGCAGACAGACATGTAGTACACTGTGGGAAAATATGTGATGTGGAAATCCGACCCCTCTAAGCCACAATTGAGAAAGCTGAGTCCCCTATATATGGGTCCATTTGAGATGGATTGGTGGAGATGGTTATGTTTAGTCTACCCCTCAGGATAACGTGATGTGTTACATGAGTCCGATCTAGAGCACTATGTGAGGTACCCAAGCCATGTGCTGATCCATGAACCTATTCAACCTTATGAGAGGCTAAAATGTCCTGAGTCACCTATGAGGGTACAATATACCAAGGTGAGAGAGAACTCAGATGGAACAATATGAGATGATGAAGGTTCTTGGGAAGCACCATGGAAAGGGTGAGGCCACATGGGAGCCATGATGGACATAACAAAGGCTTATCATGTTTGTTTGTGTGTCTGGTGGAATTTTGGGGGCAAAATTCCTATAAGAGGGGAAGGATGTTACAACCCCAATTTTTGGGTTCTTTTTCTGAGAAATGTAATTTCTCCTATTAAAAATATTTGAACAAATAATGATATGATTTGTTTTGAATACAAGGATTTCGTTTACAATAGCCTTGTTGGTTGTTTTGTGGGCTTTATTGGGTATTGGGCCCAATAACAAGGAAAAGACAAAGGAAACTCCATTATTAAATGAGTAAATAAGAAATGGAGAAAAGAAAGATGTAGAAACCTCTAGAAGTCAAGGGAATATTATCCAAAGGTGGATTTCATGCCTCTTAGGTCCCTTGGGTTCCAAGGAGTCCAAAGTTGCAAAGATAATGCAACAAAAAAAAGAAAAGATCAATTAAATATTTCTTTATTAAGAAGGAAATTGGAGACAAGGATAAAATATGGAAAATAAGTGGAAAGAGGTATGATTGAGTCATCTTTGGTGGATTTTCATATCCATAAGGTTTCTAATGTTATAAGGAATTCCAATAAGGAAAATAAAAAGAGAGATAAAGATAAATCCTCTAAAAGAGATATTTTAATAAAGAAATAAACATGATAATGGGAAATAATGGATATAGATGTATCTAGAAGGATAATGAGTATCCACTAAAAAGAATTTTGAAATATTAGAGTTTCTTGGGGTTCAAGGAGCCCTAATGGAGAAAAAGAAAAAGAAAATACAAATAATACACAATAAGAGGATAATGTGAGATATAATTAATGAATTTTGTGGTATTGTTAAAAAGAGGTATTTCTATTATAAGAAAGTATAATTTCGTGCCAATGGATTAAAAGTCAAGCATAAAGAGAATAAGAGACAGAATTTTAGAATTCCTAAATATCCAATGAATATGATTTATTATTAAAGATAATTAGGAGAGAGAAGATTGCTTCTCAATGAAGGAATATGTTTCCTTTTGGGAGATTGACTTGTTTCCTTATGGATGAACATCTTAGGGCGTTGATACCCTCCACTATATAAGGGGTAGAACCTATGGTTTGAGTTCAAGAGAGTTCCACACATCCCCCTCTCTCTTCTCCTTCATTGAATGCAAACCCTAACCTAAGAGAATAGTGCTAAGCCTGGGGCAGTGAGGAACCGTGGAGTCGTCATGATGGATGAGTGATATCGCATGTTGTCAGAGAGGAGCGCGACCATCATCCTTATGCCCTAGCCCATGCACAGCAGAGGCACCATTGATGCAAGGCCGGCCACACGTTGCGGGCTTGGGACACTGAACTGGCCATCATGGCCATGATCCAATAGAATCCTTGCATGCGCAGAGGCACGACGGAGGCAGGGGAACCACCCCTGGTGGCCGTCAAGGTCTAGGAAGAGGCGGCAGGGTCATACCTGATCCTTGCTGCAGCGACAGCGCTAGGGCGTGTGAGGAAGAAGAAGGCGGACGAGCATTGGACCATTTTGCCCCTCCACAGGTTGAAGAACCAACCAATTACGCAAGGGTAATAGCGTCATTATGTTATGTTTCTAAATTAGGCTACGTTGCATGGAAGAGATGATGTGGCGCTTGGTGATTGGTCCAAGTAAGTATATCTTGCGAAATTCGTATCTTTTTATTGGTAGCTCAGATCGATACATGTAATATATCAATTTTGCTCAGAAAAATGTGAGGAATCCATTAGAAATAGATTTAGAAGCTAATTCCTCTTGCAATTCGAAAAGTAATGGAAGTTATCAACTTTAATGCATTAATGATTAAGAAACCCTAATTTGAGATGATTAATGTATTGAAAAGGGTTATATGGATGATTAAAGTTGATATTAACCTGATTATTATAAAAAGACACATCAAGATCTAAAAGGATGAACTTTACACGTAATTGGATTAATTTAGGGTTCCATGTGCATAAATATGCTTTAATGGGCCATGAAACCCTAATGTTAGTAATTATGACTCTTAATGGCTTTAATTATTCAAATTCATGAATAAAGCTAAGATATGATGCTTCTAAGCTATTTTGAGTATAAAAGTTCCTAGTTGTGGATAAAAATCCTTAATATGGTAATTAGGGTTTTCTAATGGATAAATGTGGAATTACTGATAAATAGGGTTCAAATATGTGAATTAAACTATAATGCAATATGAGTTGTCATTTTGAAAGAAACCATAGATGATAATTGGGCCTAATGATCGTATCATTACTTAAAAGGATAAAAATGGTAGTGTTAATGTAAAAGAGGCATAATAGACTTAATGGACATTTAATTGTGCCTTTAATATGAAAATAGGGTTTAAATTAGTATAAATGAAGTGAAACCCTAATTACAATGGAAACCTTAAAAAGGGCTAGTAACCCTAGGAAGCAACTAGGTTTAATAAACCTTGAAGGTCTGATCAATGATAGGAAAATTGGATGCATATTTTAGGATCATCTAGTGTGCTTGCTTGTTTACTGGATTTCTTTCTTAGTTGGATTATTTCTGCACTCAAGTCAGCCTAACAGGTATGTGGTTAATTATGGTTAATCACATTAGTTTCTCAAAAGTTTTCTGGATGATTAATTGCATTGAATGCAACCTATCAGTATGGATGTTCATACTTGCAAATTATAAAGTCACTTTGATTATCACAATTATAATATAAGTGTGTATTCTCACACCTACATGCCACTCTGATGGATGATGCTAAAAGGTCAAGCCCAGGAGGGAAGACCCATGGGCACCATGAATGGTGACCCCAGACACTAAGCTCAGGATTGAGAAGGTGGTCTTTATTGCATGACTAATGGGCACTATGATATGTGACCCCAGGAACCAAGCTCGAGATTGAGAAGGTGGCCTTAAGTCATTGGCGAAAGAGAAACCCCAAGGAGGGTATGCCAGGGTTAGGGCAAAAGCGGTGGAGAATGTCACATTGAAAGTGTAAATTGGCTTGTTAAATAACTTAATTGTGATATTTAGATTGTTAGCCATATGTGTGAAATTTTGGTTGTCCCCACATATCGACATATTCTTATATGCTAACTGGCGTTTTAGGTGCAACTCTGAAAAGAACAAATAGTAAAGTGACACCTTGTGAAAATAAGAAATAAAGTACAAGGAAGATTAGATAGAATAGATTCAAGATGTGGATAGAAGTAGATCCCAAAGTTTTTAAAAAGGTATCCAAAGTTTTATTTTATACCAGATTTCAGTTTAGTTGGTAGAATTTCATAATTATTACTGATTATTTATCAAACCTTTGATCCAATTTATTGTGATAACGACTCTACCTCTTGGTCTCCCTTACTTGGGAGTTACTGGGAGGCGGGGTCGTTATAGTTGGCTTGGGCGAAAAGGATTATACAGACGTGGGAGATGCACGGGCCTCTGGCCCCCAACCTGATGGGCCTCCACGCTCATTCATTCACCTTCTGGTTAATCAGTTGGCTCAGCCTCTCCAGACAGAGGACGAACAAGTTGGGGGATAGCAGGTCCCATTGTCGAAGGCCCCTACTAGCCTTGAAATCATCAGAGATCCTGCCGCTCCAAGTGATCCTAGTTGACCCCTTGGTGATGGAGGCCATGATGTATCCTATGATGTTCTTTGGCATCCCTATTCTATTTATAGCGTCTAAGACAAACTCCCAGGCCATTTGATCATAAGCCTTAGTTAAGTCGATCTTTATGGCCATTAGCTTAGCGCCCTTCTTCCTTTTCATGGTGTGGACAAGATCATGGACCAGTGTGATGTTGTTGAATATGCATCTTCCAGGGATGAAGCTACTTTGGGTCTCAGACACCCAGCCTGGGATGTGCTACTTTAGGCATTCTGCGATCAGTTTCGAAATGATTTTTAGTGTGGTGTTATTCAGCGAGATTGGTCTCAGGTTTTCACATATTTCTAGTGACTAGACCTTGGGGATGAGGACAATGGTAGAGTTACATATCTCTTCAGGCACATGTCTCATTTTAATGGCCTCTTGGACTGATTTCACTATGCTGGATCCGACAGTGGACCAGTTATTTTGTATAAATTGAGCGTTGATACCGTCAGGCCCAACGGCTTTCACTAGATCGAGGGACATAACTATATTGCAAATCTCATTTTCCATGGGACAGATGCCCAGATTTCTCTTCTCCTTGGCGGTGAGGGCCTTGAACGAGCCTGGCATGGTGGAGCAACTAAGCACAGAGTAGTTGTCGGGGGCAGTGAGAACGCCGTGGAAGTATTCAAAAACTAGCTGTAATATCTCGCTCATCCCTCTGATCCACTCACCCCCTTGGTTGCATAGGACAATCACGATGTTGCCTCTCCTTCATTGATTAATGAAGTTGTGAAAATACCAGCTGTTATTGTTGCCATCCAGAACCCAATTGATGTATGCCTTATGTCTCAGTTCCTCCTCTTCGTCTTTGAGAATAGCATCAAGCTCTTGCTGCATGTCAAGGCACAAAGCATCCGATATGGTGTTGTACCTCTCGGCCATGTCAGTTTGCAAACGATTAATGTTTTAGATCAGGCAGTCCTTCCTCCTTCTTATTTCCTTGTGCTTCACTCTATCCCAATTGGTGGGCGGACCTTGAGCTTTCTTCAACTCCTCATGGAATGGCAGATCAGTCCTCCAGACTCTCCTGAGAAGGTCTGAGAAGCCTTCAATATTGTTCCAAGATGTACAAGTCGTGAATCGGTGCACATGCTTGTCCTTGTCAAGGTTGCAGAGCAGAAGGGGGCAGTGGTCGGAGCCCATTCGGGGGAGGTGCTTGACCACCACACAAGGATACTTAGCAATGAAGGCAGTGTTTCCCGTAGCCCTATCAAGTCTTTTCTGCAGTAGACCATGCCAGAAGGTAAATCTCATCCCAGAGAATCCTAGGTCTGTGAGGTCTGCCTCCATTAACATTTGCTGGGAGATGGACGCCTCCTGGTTGTTGAAACAGGTAGTGCAACTACTTTTGTTAGGCCAAAGGATAGTGTTGAAATCACCCAATACTACCCATGGCTCCTTGATTTGCTGGTCGAGGAGGGTATTGTGTCTCCAAAGTAATTTTCTAGTGGCAAGTTGAGGGCTAGCATAAACCGTAGTAACATAACATTCATTATTGATCTTACATGTAATAAACTGCCTATGATAGCTTAAAACGTCGATAGAGCGGGTAGAGGCATCACAACGGAGCCAGATACCACTCGAGTATCCTCTGGCTTTGACCCAGAAAGAGTTGGCAAAACCTAGCTGGGTTATGGTCCTCGTAGCTCTCTCAACACTTATCCTTGGTTCGAGAATGACAGTAAGCTTTGGTTTGTGGATGGCCAGGAGTTCCTTCAGCGCACAACATATTTCATCACTTCCTATACCTCTAGCATTCCAGAACAGTAGGTCAATCATCATGATGATGGAAGAGAAGTTAAGCCTTTTGTTCCTTGTTCTCCGTCTCCTCCTGTGCTTTATCCGTGGATCCGTCCTTGACATTGTTCTCCTTATGGTCGCCCTCGGCTGTTTGAGCGTTAGGTTGGGGTGAGTTATTGGGCTTCTCCTTCTCTTCTCGTAGGGGGGAATCACCCTTGGTGTCTTCTTTTTGGGTCCATTTCCTTTCATCTTCCTTCCTGGGGGAAGGGGGGAGGGAACAATAGGATGATCGTCTGTCTGTGCGACCACGCCCTCTGCCTCTGCCTCCATAGAGACTTCTGTGTGATCGGTACCATTGATGCTGGCCCCGATTGTCTCCTCCACAACAGTTGTTTATTGTTGAACTGTTGTATTGGACCGTGTCATATCTTTATTGGTCGGCGATGCATTATCCTCCTCCATTATCACGATAACCTTGTCGACATTGGGGTTTACCACTCTATGTTCCTCCCCTTCTGCCCTTTTCGAACTCGTCTCTCCTTTCTTGGTTGTTCTGCTTTGCTTGCCCTGGGAGGTGTTGTCCTTGGGGGTGCTCTCGTCTCTGCTGGGAGTAGCACTAGTCTGCTTGGGGTAATGGACTTTGGTCATCCTCACATTGCCTTTTTCTAGTATTTTCCCTTGGTTCTCTGCGTGGTCTGCAGTCTCATTCAGTGGAATTGTTGTCTGGGTTTCTCCATCTTCTGCATTGAGGGTCGAGAATCGGTTACTTGTGTTATCGGCTCCTTGGATAACTTCTTCTTTCTTGGTTGTTCTATTTCTTTGATGCCTCCCTCCCCTACCTCTCTAAGTCTGCCAACTCTCCATGGCATTGATCATACTGGGAATGGCTATCTGACTCATTCACGTCCTGGTCGGACTCCTATTGCCCACTTCCGTGCCTGCATTAGCCTGTTTGTGAATCATCTTTGCTCTGCAATATTCCTCCTTGTTCATTAAGTGTTGTTACTGAGTGTATTACCATTCTTTTACCTTAATTATCAAATATTAAGGGTACTCCTCAATTCATGATACCATTAGATTTGATTATTCCTAATGCCTTTTGAATAGCGGATAGGGGCCTAGAAGAAGGGAGGGTTGGCTTATATGCCTAAAATTGAGTATGTTACAGTCTTGATAGCCTACTTATGTAAAAGTCCATTAACATGTGGGTCCTGCCATAATGAGATGATTTCACCAGGGCCAATCTTATGTCTTACTGAGGGCAACACATGATCTCTATACCTCACGAGTGCCTTCCAAAACTTGTTGTGATGTGCTTTTGTAGAGAAGGACCAAATAGATTTTGTAGCCAGGTACTTGTTGTGAACCCATCTGATCCAAAGCAAATATTTATCATTTGCAATGTCGCATATATTTTGAATCTATCTAGATTTAACCCAATCCTCCATCCTCATGATGCCCATATCAACTCAAGCATAGTAGAACAGTTTGTTTCTGATGGAATAATATGTAGATGACTTTCAGATATAGTGTGGCAACACATCCCGCTATCACACAGACAACGAGGTGTTACGCGAAAACGTGCGGAAATCACCATAAACCATGGATTACCAAAAATACGAGTTAATTAAAACCGATTTTGGAAAGCTGATAAACTGAGAATCTATCACATTTAAGTCCTCATCCTGCAAGGAAATAGGTTATATAAACATATACAAGATTTGGTACGTGTCCACAGCTTAGAGGAACAACTGTCTAACCATCACATGAGTTCATCACCTGTTTATATATACATAAAGGCACACATCCGGCCAACAACAGGATATACAAAACATCAATGATTATACGTCATGAAACAACGTCAAACACCTCCAAGGACCTGAGAGTACAGGGATGACTCTAAAACTCTACTACAAAACATCCAAAACAACAGCATATCCATCGCTTGCCTTCTACTGCTCTTTTTGCTGCTTGGCCTCCACTCCACGACCACCACCACGTCTAGCTCGACCACCTAAAAAGGGTGTAAACCAGCGAGGTGAGACACACAGTCCCAGTGAGAAACATAACTCCCCACTGAAACTATAGAACCTCAGAAAGATAAAGCAATAACAGTAGATAACTGATGAGAGGTATAACAAGAGTAGTTTATGTAAAGTAAAGCTATTCGCACCGACAAGCTTACCAGATGTACGGAAGACATATAACCAATTCTTTTATGGAACATGATTAACAAGATAAGATATATTGTCACATAACATGGGGAACATATAAGTAACTGCAAGATATAACAAGATTAACTACACAAACAAGGCCTCAACCAATGTTTCGTGTTTTGCCTTAAGCAGTAAATACTATACAGCTGGATTACGTATTTTTATGCCCTGAGGAAGTGAACCGTACCGTTCAAATCCAACCGACGGCTGTGAAACCCAGAGTCGGTGCCATACAAGGTCAAATGGAAGAGCCGGACTCCACGACCTCCCACCTCATGGTCAATGCACGAGTACAACACAAGTAGGACCACAGTCTCATGCTGTAGTGGCCTCAGCCATAGGGTCAGGCTACCCACTGCCTAGCCCGCCTCGGTACATGTATCGGCACTAGTGAAACTGAGCCACGGGCCTATTCACTGTGCTCTGAGCCATGAACGCATTCATGCTCCTCATATCACATATCCTGAGCCATGGGCCTGTTCACCATGCTCTTCACATACTTGGGCTACGGGCCTGAATCCGCACCGTGGAGTCTACAACCAAAGTTGCACTCTTACCTCCTCACTTTAGGCTAGGAGAAACCTCACATACTCAACAATATGTGCTCCGAGTTAACCCGTAGGAGAACCCGTTTCACCATCACCAGCTCCTAACGATGATGGATCTATGGCCAGGGCAGCTACATGATATATTCCACTGTGATTAATTAGTGTCTTTTATATGGATTACAAGATTCAACCAATTTATATAACATGTAAACTATAACAGGAAGTAAACAACATAAGACTCAATGTTATGCTTTCATTGTAATCACATCATTCTGATCCATCACAAGGATCCATATTACATGTTATCACTTGGCCTCTTGCCAATCATCCAGATCCATCTCAAGGATCATCACATTGCCATGGGATCTCAATCCCTCATCATATACTACCACTGCCTCTCAAGGCTTACATCATCATCATGGGATAGCAATCCCCAGTACTTTAGTCATGTACATAATACATATTATTTCAACATCAAGAGTAACATCATAGCAGGGTTACTCAATATACATATACTTCATAGCCCTCTTACTTGGGTATGCATCACCTGCATGGTTAGTGTACATAATAATTATAAGCTTAACAGAAAGACCATGCTATCAATATAGGGTGACATTAATGATTATCTACTTTATCAATCATGCATCATCTTATGATCATATTCATAAGGCACGTCATTAAGCAAGGAATTCTACATGCTTATCATTTTCCTTAGCATTATACATACGATCAAGATGATCACGTTCATGTGTATAGTCATGTGCGTTACACGAACAAGCTTTACCATAACAAATATCATTTAGCATGTCGATTTATATGGGGGCAGAACCCTCACTAAAAGCACCAAAAACCCTCACTATAAGTTGTATCGGGCAGGGCTCACCCTATCGCCCAACTCATAACGGCCGAAACAAGAAGGGCATCCTGCAACGCAGCATCGGCTCAAGGTGCATACCGTGCAGCGGGGTATCGTGCACCCAATCCTATCAGGCAACGCCTGTGTCGGGCAGCAGAGCAACGCGCAACGCCCGTCACAACACTACTAGCACCACCTATCTCAAGAGTACAATGACAACCAGCAGCGTCTAGATCAGGTGTGTAACTCAAACTACCACCAAGGGATCTATCGTCCAACCAACTAAACTAGGGCCTAACGGCCATCACAGGGTAGAGAGGTAGTGTGATGCCCATCACAGAGACCAGGGGTATCGTCCACCACCAACATAGCATATCATCCAAGGGTCTAGGTCAAGAGGGCTGTCGGGCAGCACCTCCCCAAGCTCATAACGTCCAAGGTGCAACTCACAAGACCATCATCAACCTCAAGCACAAGGGCACCAAAACCCTAATGGATCAAGAAGATGGCTCACCTCAATCGACTAAGAAAGAGGGGTCTTGCACATCATATATCACTAAACAAGCAACACAAGGATCAACCCTAGAAAGATTCACACCCATCACCAAGCTCACCCTTCTAGTCCATGGTGAGAGGAGGGTGTTGCTCAAGAAACTAGATCACAAGCTCTCCTCTCAACTTAAACAAGAGAGGGGTGTTGCCCATGCTACTAGAAGCTCAAGCTCACTCCTCTAGACTAAGGAGAGAAAGGAGTATTTCTCACCAAGAAACCCTAGATCATAGGTTCGGCCAACATGGTGCAACTAAGCAAGGAAACCAAACTAACAACAAGAACATAGAAGATGGTAAAGTAATTTAGGGTTAGGAGTTATGTAACCCGCCTTAAGCAAGCTCCAAGCTCCTATCTCCAAGCACCACCAAGCAAGGAAGAAGGAGACTCCAAGGGTATCGGCCACCAACTTGCAAGAAAGGGAGTGTGTCGTGCACTAAGGTGGAGAAGAAACTAAGGAACTAAAGGGATCCTTAGCAAGGGAAAGGAAATGCCTATATAGAAGGGAAGGGAGGAGAAAACAAGGTAGAACCAAGCAAGGTGTCGCCCACCTAGGGAAACTTGTCCTAGTGTATGAGTCACCACTCTAGCAAGCCCTAAACACATGTCCAAGGTCATTGCTACAAGCAAGCATCAAGCACCAAGTGTCCACTAATGGTGACACAAACGAGGACAAAGCTTGGTCGAAGGTCATGGGCGACATACCATCAGCACCATGGGCGACACACTTGGGCGACACACCCCAACATGGGCGACACACTTTGGTCGTCACAAGCTCAGGCCCTCTCTTGCCCGACACAAGGTCCAAAGAGAACAAAAACAAGGCACCACAAGGCCCAACAAGCTCAACCAAGACCAAAGAAACTCAAGCAATGAGTCCAAACCTTCCCCTCAACACTAGAGGAAGCAAGGAGAGAGAGGAACACCTCACAAGGTGGCAAACTTGCCCACAAACCCTAGACTTGGGTTATCTGCAAGTAGCCCCTCCGACTCTCAACAAGGCACAACAAAACCCTAATCACCACTAAAGGTGATTAACAAGCAACAAAGCATCAAGGTTAAGCAAAGCAAACAGGGTAAACCCTAAACGAAGGTAAGGGTCCTTACATATAGGGTCGCTCCATAAGAAATTTCTACAGAGACATTTAATCTCATTTATATTAGCTCTTGGGAGCAGGAAAATGTTGGTCTAAAAGAGGTGATGGGATGACAAGTTGGAGACTATCAATTCAAGCCTACCGACCGTAGACAATAGTTTCATCTTCCTCGAATCAAGTTTGGTTTTAATCTTATCAACAAGTGGTTGACACATGATCTTAGTTAGTCTCCCAATGAACATGGGATCACCAAGGTAGCGCATTAGCATCTCAGTGACTTTAATGTCTAAAATCTCATGTACCACTGCCTTTGCTGAAGCACTAAGAAAAAATTGACTCTAGTTAGGATTTAATTGCAGACCTGACCAATCGCTAAACTCTACCAAATGCATGTCTATTCCAGTTGCATTTGCAACATGTGCCTCAATAAATAGTAGGAGGTCATTTGCAAATAGAAGATGTGAAATCTCACACTATTCAGTACCCAAGGGTTTAATAATGTTATCATGAATGACCTTATCCAGGATTGTAGTGAGCCCCAAAATCCCCATAACAAAACAATATGGAGCCAATAGATCTCCCTAATAGATTCCATTTGAAGCTTAAATGATAGGGGTCAAACTACCATTAACTAGAACTTGGAAATAAGCCTCTAATTTAGAGATTCTTTGACCAAATAAGCTAGCAAGGAGGGAAGCCAACAATTTTCATAACTTCTAGAATGTAGTCTCTCTAGATAGTATCATAATCCTTGTTGAGATATGCTTTATACACATTCTAGGTTTGATATGAGTTTTATTGAAATCAGTCACTAAGTCATTCGTGACAAAAATAGCGTCTAAAATACATCTACCTTTCAATAAGGCGCATTGGTTACTATTGATAATTCTAGGCATAATATCATTCAATCAATTTTCCATGATCTTAGAGATGATTTAAAGAGGAAATTGCATAAAGAAATGGGACCCCATTCATTTATTTTAGTCGGCTATTTGACCTTAGGTACAAGGACAATAATTTTTTTATTCACCTCCTTATGGAGTCATACCTTTTAGAAAGACATCCATAATCACATATATTACTTCAGTATCAATAGTGGGTCATGCAACCTGAAAGAAAAATGCATTAAAGTCATCAGGACTGGTGACTTATCCTTATCATTCGACATCACTACATTGTAAATTTCTTCAGTTGTTACCTCCTTTGAGATTTCTTGAATCTATTGAGGGGATATCTTTGGTAGCTTAACATGAGCAGAGTCATGTTCTGGTTGATATCCCTTGTTGAATATGGAATTTTAAATGTTAGCAAAAATCTTTGAGATATTTTTTGTATCTGAGATGGTTTGACCTTCATACTCAATCAAGTGGATCTGGTTCCTGCTTCTTTGAGTTTTTAAGGACATGAAGAATAACATTAAATTCTTGTCTCCATTCTTAAGATAGAAGATCTAGGATTTCTACCTAATCATGTATTCCTCTATATCTCTTGCTTCTTTGGTCTGTTGAATTTTTGTATAGTTGTTTCCTAAATCAACTCATTGATGGGGTTGAGGTCTGATTCTATCTGTGCTTGCATTCTTCCTCTTTGAGTTTGAGTGTCTCTATTATATCCCTTATTTTATCCTAGTTCCACTTCTGAAGTACCTTTTAAACATACTTGAAGAAATTCTATACATGGGGCAGCGAATGACAGATGTATTCCAGACAACTTCCACAACCTCCTTGTAACATGGCATGGTGGTCCACAAATTGAAGAATCTAGATTGATAGTAGGTGTGTTTAGGTTGGTCTTTCCAATTGAGAACCTATATACAATGGTCACTGTGAATGGAGGATTTTACTTCAACTAGTGTTTAGGAAAAACATCTACGAATTTTGTCCTTATGAAGACTCTATCAATTTACTCCTAGTATTATTTGTTCCCACCTGTTGATTGTTCCAAGTAAAATAAGGCCCTTTGGCAGGTATTTTAATCACATCTTCAATAGAGATAGTTTCAATGAATTCCTCCATTGAATGCATTGAGGGTGTAGATCTGCCACTTCTCTTAGAAGCCAATCTGATCGCGCTAAAATCCCCTATTACAAACCAAGGGATAGTAGTATGTTTATTGATAGAAGTAATGTCCTTACATAGAACAACTCTTTTATCATCTTCATTTACCGCATAGACAACTCTGATATCGACACTATTTCCATACAATGAGAAATTAAGATGGACCTCTGCTTGGATTAGTGATAATATTGAGAACATTGTTTGAATTACCCAGAGTGCTAGGATTCTAATTTTTATACAAAACTATGAATTGTCAAGCCAATTTGCTCCCAGTCAGATACTTTGAGCATCTCTGGCAATCTTTCTTCTCTTAATTTTAGTTTCTATCAAGAACACAATATATGTATTGCCTCTAGTTATTTCAGCCCAGACAACTTCCTGCTTGCTCCAAGAAGACAAACCTCAATGATTCCAAGCAAGAAAAGTAGGGGGTCTAATATGGAATATCCCTAGTCGGTTTGCTACCAGATTGAGCAATATTTAATTGATTTATAGAGTTTCCTAAGGATCCTCCTTTCTCCAGGGCATTAAACTTGTTTGTTGAATTTGAATCCCCTTAGGATGAGTTTCTCGTCTTCCTCCTATTGTTGAGGAAAATAGGGTTCTTCAGTACTTGGAATCCATCATTGTCATTTTGACAAGAAGTAGCCCTACTCTCCAATTTCCTTGAACTTTGAGGTTTAGGGACTTAGCTTTTCTCTACATGTTGAGTTTCCCCTTGTTGAGTATTTGGTTCAACAGTGCACCAGCCTTGAGTTGTTGTCACCACTGTTTCAGTATCACTATCATTTACAACCTTGACTAAAGAACTTTTCTTTGTGAATGCTTTAGGAACTTTTTTGTGTTTGTAGGTGGTTTCTCTATCAATTTGCAAAGCTTAGCATCATGCCAAAAGTACCACAATGGGAGCAGCGAGCCCAAATGCATTTTTATTCAATGTGGACCTTATATGTTGTGCCTCCGTCTGTCCTTAGCTTCACCTCTCTTAGTGAGGTTGATGACACATTCATAAACACGTTGAGTCTAGAATACTCAGTACGCCTCTTTGCCTTAGTATGTCTATCAAAGCATTGCAAGCTTGCTCACATAGTTAGCAATCCTTACAAACATTTTTTCGTTCCAAATTTCTAATGGCAGGTTCACAATTTTCAAACATGCTTGAACATCGGTCAGTTTTTTTTATTCAAAGGGTTTACCTTTCTCCCATTTTTCCAATATCATATATTTTCCCTTCATGTACTGAGGCCCTACTTCTAGAGCTATCACTAGGTCTGCAAACTCCTAAAATTTAATAATAAAGCATTCATTCTCATTAACCCATGACTTCCATGGCACCAGTTGGCTTCCACACACCTTGGAGGTAATCTTGCAATGTGGGAATACGTGAACAGAACCCGATGGTGTAGCAAGCAATCATGTTGATTCATAATGTTGTAGTGACATCCACCTCCTCTTGTGATATTACAATCTCGTTGTTCTCCACTATGATGGATTCTTTTTTGATTCTGGTATCAATATCGCCTACTTGCTCTTTGAAGATATATGTCCATGTTTTTAGAACAATACACACTCCAGTTTTGAATTGAACTAACTGTATTCTCAGTTGTGATCTACTTCCTCCTTGTTCCACCAACAATTGCCTAGGGTCCCCCCCCCACTCCACCGTTCCTGGCAGCCATCAAAACCTTAGAATACTTATGTGTGTCCAAGTTACACAAATGTATAGGATATAGCATATGACCTCTAAGTCAATACCTAAAAAATACTATAGATTTATGCTTCATTACATAGTTTACATATATTAAAATTCACTTATGATCGCTAAAAATTAATATAACAGATTTATGTACCATAATTTCATTATTTGAGGCATAGTTTTAGGGTATTTTAAAGCCAAAACCCTAATTTTAGCCTATCCAGGGTTTTGCCTACCCGAATCCTTTTTAGTCAACCCTGACTGGTAGCTAGAATGTTAATGAGATATTAAAGCAATAAAAAAATTGAGTATCACATCAATTTGGTAATATCACACTAATAAGTAGAAAATTTTAAATTAATCGGTAGTTCAGGATTTCACACATTTCAGGTCTGTATATCACTTAAAACATAATTTAATCTTGTTTCAAAAAGAAAGAAAGAAAGAAAGGAATGAAGGAAGGAATGAACAAAGGAAGAAAGAAAGAAAAAATAAAAATTGAATTTATTTTTGGCCACTATAATTTTGCATAAGATTGTGTGCACCTAAATTAGAACCATATGAGTCCATTTCGTGGTTTGACACAAATAGATGGACTTTATAGAAGGGTTATTGCTGACCTTACAACGCGAGATCCTTGAATATAAAAAACCAAAGTCAACAGACACTTGTGTATCCATAAGAATATGACGGGCTGACGCACCAGGACACTCCCGGTGATATAGAGGTATGGTAATATGAATCACCAAAAGGAAAAGTATCTGGCACCCCCAATCCCATTACAGAATTTTATTTAGTAGGCCCAGTTGGCACGTCAGTGAAACGGTCCCTGTTTATCTTCCCAGACATATGCCATGGTGTGAATGTCCAGGACAGCGCGTGGACCTGCGAAATATTATTGATGTAAAGGAAGCTCCTGTCCCTACCCTATGAGTTTTGCACAGTGCCATCCGACGATAGTCATCTTGTCGTTCTTATTGTTACTGCTAATTACCTAATAGGTTGATATGCTCCAAGTAAGAAAACCATATTACATATGTCATCGAGATGGCTTAGACCTACAATTCAGTTGAGAGGCATTAGTTGATCGAATGAATTGTAGGTCTAAGCCATCTCGATGACATATGTAATATGGTTTAGACCTACAATTGTTAACAACGAGATGGCTTAGCCAAGTACTGTATTAACAATGACTTTAAATAACGTTGGCTTTTAGTCAAAGAAGTGGCATTAGTTGATCGAATGAAGGAAAATTCTGCATCAGAAATATCTGAATAAAAAAGTTAAATGTTTGGTTTGCCACAAGCTGGAAATAAGAAGAAAAAAAATCTGCACGAGACATCATGCTCAAGTAACCCTTTTTTCCTTTGATATGTGTGGACTTTGTAATCAAAGGGTTAACTGTGCACTGTCTACTGCAGCAATCTTCAGCGGCATGAACTGAATTCTAGGTCAATTAACATCCTTCCCACTGTTGATTACGTCGGGCATGAGCTGAATTCAAGGTCCGTGCTGGCTCTGTCCGCAAATTTTGACTACTTTACATTCTTCACGGCGGTTAACAACTCTGCGCGGGACAGCTATTACTTCTGTGAAGAGAAGACCATTCATACCATCCGTGTTGAAACTTCAATTATTACAATATTTAACTACAAATTTATTAATCAAAACGTGGTCCCGTAGCTCAGTTGGTTAGAGCGTTGGTCTTATGAGCCGAAGGTCGCGGGTTCGAGCCCCGCCGGGACCACTATCGATTCAATTTACGATTAATAAAAAGTGTATCAAAATAAATACCTTCATTGCTAATATTTTGTCTGTTGTGCCTTCAGTCACGTCTGCATTATTTATTTATTTATTTATTGCCTTCCTACCTACACTCGTCCTCTCCTAAACCCACGTAGGCACGTAGCAATTGTTTGTGGCCCAGTATCACTAGGGTGATCCCCTTTGATATATATATATATATATATATATATATATATATATATATATATATATATATATATATATATATATATATATATATACTAGTAGTAAACATACACGTGTCCATGCACATGTTCATGTGTATCCAATCATTTAAATAGGTACTATGCGTCTATTGTGAAAAAAAATTGTATTTCGTGTTTTAAAATAAAAAGTATATTGCATAAAACATAGGGGAAAATTGTTGCTTATTCATAGTAACCACAAACATATATGATAATTTGATAGGAATATTTCATAAAAAATACATTTGTCATGAATGAATAAAGAACTATTTTTCATATAGTTCCAACGACAAAATGAAATATATATTTATAGAGGCTAATAATGTAATTACATTCTTAGAACAAACTATTATAAAATAAATAATGTATATAAAAATAACATTAATGAATAGTAAAACTTATAACACACATATGAATATATTAGGTTCATAAGTAGATAGCATGAGTCCACCAATTTCTCATAAAGGAACTTTATTCACTTGACTACATTCTTTAATTAAAATATCGTAATCAATGAACCTCATATTGAGAATAGATAATTACAATTCAACCGTATTTTTTGTTTTTGATCTTTGTTCCCACTTTATAAAAACTCAAAGTCTAATATTGTTGATTACTTATTTACAATTGAAATATCACTCAATATTATGAAAATAAATGGATTTTATTGTAGTATTATTGGAGAGATTAGAGAGTTCCAATTTCATCTAACTCGACTAAACTTGAAGTTGTATGTGTCTAAATCTCTTGTGATAGGTCAATAATACTTGAAATTTTTTGCTTTCGTGGTTCAAAAAGTATATGAAAAAAATAATGGCCAACATGTTCATAGTATGCATCTTCATTTTAATACAATTAGCATGCTTATATTTTAACCACATTTTGTTGTTATAGAACCTTTAAAAGAATGATTCTAAAACCAAACATTAATGATTTCAAATTTAATGCTATCATATACCATTTTTTACAATATAATAAATCATAAATAGAAGAACTAAAAGTGGTCAACAAATACCTTATACCTTGTATACTAATACATACACTTTCTAATTCTTGAGAAAATGAATTCAGTTAACATTTTTATGTGACCACATATACTTATATCGAAACATATTGTTTGGATTTACTAATTATACATGCATTATGTTAGATCAAAACATTTTCTTTTTTAATCAAACCATGAAGACTATTGATTCATCATAAACAAAGATGATACTAATTTATTCTTAAATAAATATATAATCGATTGTAAATTTCCTAATTTATGTTGTGAATGATTTAAAATTCATATTTTTCTAGTAATAGTGTAAATAACTTTTCTTTAAAAGGATTATGAAAGTAAACTCATTAATATTTTGGTAACAATATTAAGATCGTCAGTAGATCATTTATAATTCAATTTGACCAATAAATCAAGATAAAAATTGTGTAAAAAAATAGAACTAAATGTTCTATCGCTGACATATAATATAATATTCCAAAACATTTACATGTTTCATAAGTAATGCATGAATATATATGATGTTTCTAATGAATTAAAGTCTGAAGAACAAAATATGAAGAATATATGGATGTCTATTATTAGTGAAACCCACATTGATGTATGAACAATGTGATTGCACACATAAATCGTATTGTCAAATTCAAATACACGACATCCATGCCATATATTATTCAGTTTTTGAATGCCGATAATGATTGATATGAATTTGTTGTCGAGGGAATGAAATGATCAAACTTACAACAGATTATTTTTTCTCAATATCTTTAAATTATTCTAACCACATTTTACAATGATCCAACTAAAACTTGAGTTCATAAAGTCAAAATTAGAAGTGCAAAGCAAGAAAAAGTAAGAATTTTAATAGTTTCACTCTTGCACATCGACATGACTCATGCCATGAGAGCCCGAAATCCATTTATCCACACATAATTTTGATATGCAAAGAATGTCCTCCATAATCACCCTTGAAATCTACTGAAGCTTTCACCTCCAAGCAAAAAGGATAAGCTAAAGATCAACCGGTGGAGCATGTGCTCTCCTTGGGGAGGCTTGTTTGATGAGTGTAGTCTAGAGCTTCTGTTTGAGCATCACTTTATAGTCCATACTTGCCAGCATAGTCAAAAATTACAACAGAGATGCAGACCAACCTAGAGATGTTCAAACACCATCTTAAGGTATCTAGTCGATAATAGTAATGGTTTAACGAATTCGAA
Organism: Alisma plantago-aquatica; assembly: GCA_963693085.1. Taxonomy (NCBI): domain Eukaryota; kingdom Viridiplantae; phylum Streptophyta; class Magnoliopsida; order Alismatales; family Alismataceae; genus Alisma; species Alisma plantago-aquatica. The sequence continues at coordinate 876,958,226 of OY856412.1, read as the reverse complement.
ACTAAATAAATATTCAATTTCATCATAAGGTTTGTATAGAAGTCAAGGAATAGTATAAATTCATAATATAAAACTCAATTGTGTACTTATGAATAAAAGACATCCTTTTCTCTTTAACAATATATTAATAGAAATTATTTAGAATTATTTTAATTATAACATTGATTTAACTATAAACTAAACTCTATTTTTGTGTATCTTAGGAAATTGTGAAGAGAGAATGTATATTTTGGATGATAAAAAAATATGGTCAAAAAAATTATAAATAAGAGAGAGGTGATTAGAGGTGTACATGATAATTTATTGCATGTTTAACTGGGACACAATTTAGAAGGAGAGATTGAGGTTGGAAATTGTGAGAAGAAAAGTGTATCAAAATAAATACCTTCATTGCTAATATTTTGTCAGTTGTGCCTTCAGTCACGTCTGCATTATTTATTTATTTATTGTCTTCCTACCTACACTCATCCTCTCCTAAACCCACGTAGGCACGTAGCAATTGTTTGTGGCCCAGTATCACTAGGGTGATCATCCTTTGATATATATATATATATATATATATATATATATATATATATATATATATATATGTGTGTGTGTGTGTGTGTGTGTGTGTGTGTGTGTGTTAGGATACACTTAAGTGTATTGGGGCTAGAATACAATCAACTTTTCTGCCCTTAGATCATTGGCTGGTTTTGATTAACGGCTAGAAGAAAAGTTGTCCACTCCGGCAAACACAGATGTTGGGTCCACTTAATAACTCCCGTAACCAGACTCTCTCTCTCCCCGCGTGCGATCTCTCTCCCCCACTCCATGCGCCATCTCTCCCTCCTCGCTCTGTCTCCCTCTCTCCACTGCAACTCTCTCCCTGTTCTCTCTCTCTTTCTGGATCGACGACGGACGGTTGGACCTCCACCAGCACTCTCTGCGCAACCAGGACCTCTGGGCAGTGGTGACGGACAAGGATGACGATCTCCACACGTCCATGATCTTCGCACGACCATGAACTTCCCTGCTGCGGCCAGAGAAAGGGTTGCTTGCGAGTTGGTGAAGAAGACCTTGCGATCCAGGGCATCAGTGTCACTAGACCCCAATCTATCTCCCTCTCTCTCTTTCTCTTCCATCGGTGAAGAAGACCCCCCGACACCCTCTTTCTCTTCCAAGCTCTCTCGTCCTTGTTCTCCTGGGTGGGTTAGGTCCCTGCACCCTTGTTCCCCTGCTGCAAGCATATTTACTCCACCACCCTTTCCCTCTTCAGTGCTCTTTCTTCCTCATTCTGTTGGGCAGAGCTAATCCTCCACAGTGGATCTACAGCCGATTAGGTTTGGTCACCCCTATCCCCCCTTCCCCCAACTCTATGGATATTCAATACAAAGACATCAATTTGGGTGAAGTTTGTTCCACTTCCTTCAATAGGATGAGTGGTTCATCATAGGGTGAGGTGATTGTCTGAAATAATAGTCAACAATGCTACAATGGAAAAATGGTGGAAGCTAGGACAACTTGGACCTCCAAAAACTTTGGGAGAAGGTTTTTGGGTTGTTCGAACTTCAATAAGCAAGTTTGTTTCATCCAGTAATATGTATTGATTGACTACTTCTTTTCTGCTATTCATACAATAAATGGATGTTTTGCGTGTAGGGAAATTAATACTGTCATTTCTTCCAATGGGCAGATGAGTTGGAGAATAATCCTAACAAAAGTACTACAAAGATCAATCAACTTGAAGAAAGAGTCAAGCAACTCGAAGTCATAGTGAAGCAGTATGTCAATAAAGAAAAAAGAGTTGTGACCAAGTATAGGTTGTGTGTGGCTGTATTAGTGGCTTCATTGGTCGTGTTTGTTGTCATGTATGCAAAATCCTATTAGTGAAGCACATGAGCATTGTGTATCATGATTTGTTGTACTGTTTGTCAATGAATTAATGTGTATCATGACTGAATGAATGAATTTGTGTGTCCACATGTGAATGTCTTTGTAATCTCAAATCTTTCAATGCAATGAGTTTTGTTTCACTCGTTGTGTTCTGAATGAATGAATGTTCCACATATTTGAATCTTTGTGGCTTGTAAGCAATAGATTGGTGGCTTGATTCACTACTTGTGATTCATTATAATGAGCTGAATAGACTTGTGAAACTACATAATGTTACTTCTTGTGATTCAGTATAATGAGCTGAATAGACTTGTGAAACTATAGAAGTGGCATCAAAATTAGAACTTGAACAATCAGGTGACGTTTCTTACATAAGCATGGAGCTCCATTTTCCAACCAAGTTAGCTTTGTCAGGCTGTCATTTACTAATAGATGAAAACAAAAAAAATCCACTGTATGCCCTCATTCCCCAAAGCCATGCCATCCAATGCACCTAGGAATAGATCCCATTGTAAGCACTAACTGTGCATTGTGTCAACCCTCACCATATGACACAACCATATTTTTCATGCCACAACTAGTTGGGAATCCATAGCTTCATGCATCATAAGACAGTCCTCCCACAACAATGACATTGCTCACAACCACAACATCATTGACCAACAAGTATATGTTAGAAAAATCAGACTCCACTGAGTGACTCTTGTTCAGCTGGGACCAGAGCACCAACCTCCCCCAATCCTCGATGGAGATAGGCATGAAGACCTCCCACTAGACTTTGTGCCAATTTCTTGTGCAGAAGACTCTATAGAGTCTAACAAGACATTCATAGAGAAATGTCCCACCTGCACAGCGTGTTGAACATGAACCCCAAGACAATGTGGGAAGCTTAGAAAAAGAAGCAGATCAATTACTGTTGTAATACAACTCAAAAGTAGATCAGTTGCAGTCTCAAGTAAGTTACCAAGAAAACAAATGTTGCTAGGATACTTAGTTGATGCATCATCATGAATACAGAAGGAATTGTTAGACAAAGCTATGGCCATATAGTGAATTTGATGACTGCCCAACATATCAATTGCAAAAACCTAAAGTATATAGTGTCACACTATGAACACAAAGACATACGAGTGTATGCAGATAATAAACATCTTAAGAAATTAATTACTGATGTTAGTAAGAACCAACTATGATGAAACCCTACTTGCACGTGAATCTAAATTTAAATTAGTAGTACATCTGTACATAAGGAGAATCTGACATCTTCATTTGCAGCAACTCATGCAATTGTATACTGGAATTTGACACTTTCATTTGCAGCAACTCATGCAATTATATAAGGGAATTCGACACTTTCATTTGTAGCAACTCATGCAATTGTATAAGGGAATTTGACACTTTCATTTGCAACAACTCATGCAATGATATAATGGAATCTGATACTTTCATTTGCAACAACTCATGCAATGGTATAAGGAGAATCTGACACTTTCATTTGCAGAAACTCATGCAATGGTATAAGGAGAATCTGAAATCTGACACTTTCAATTACATTAAGCACAAGCCCATATCTGAATCTAGCACAAGCACATTTTCAATTGCATTCTGATCAAAATCACATTTCCAAATGAGTCAAATTCGTCCAATAAACTTGCATAGTACAAGTACACTGCATAAATTAAGCAGTGCATACATTAAGCACAATGAACCACTGAACGTGCATATATTAAATATGCAAGTACTACAAATACATAAATACATTAAAGGTTCAATACAAATCAATCTGAATCCATAGTTTTAGCACAAAATGGTTACAAGACACATATTCTTCATGAGCATCCACATTTACAACCACTTGAATGTCTTCATCCATTGTATCTTATTCTTCTTCAGACTCATAAATTTGATGAAGATCATGAGCATAAGATTTATCTTTGACAACCTGTAATGTAAATTTCCATAACATGAGTGACTGAGATTATGAATGTCATGTAAATTAACTAAAATTAAAATCAACTAAGTCAACTTACCCCAGATTTGCATGTACGACTATTGTGCCCTTTTCCGTTACATGTATTGCATGTCCTTTATCTTTTTGCTTTTAACTCATCTTGTGGCTTAAACCTTTGTGGTTTCCTATTTCCTTTACAATGTGATGGATGTGGATCTCTTGCTTGCATGCCATCTTATATATCTTGAATTCAGAGCATACATTGTATACTTGTATTGGAATGTGAGTTTGAGATGATGGCATGCCTTCTTCACAAGAAGTCATTCATGTGTCTTTTTGCAAGGACACGATGTTGTCATAAGTTTTTTCAAATAGCTCATGCACATCAAGGTAGGTGTCCTTGTGTTTAGAATCTATACCAATTAACTTCATTGCCGATCTACAAAGTGAATTATACCTACCCAAAGGGGTACTTCCATCAACTTCTTCACAAGTCTCTTTGACATAATGATTTGTGCTTGTGGTTTTTGCTTCCCTAGTCCATCTATTCATCACATATGGAGGTGGTATCTTATGAACTTTAAGATAAATCATCACTTTTAGTATATGACCACATAAGATGCCAGAAAATTGAAATAGCTTGCAGTCACAAAAGAATTCTTCATTATTTTGATTAACATCTACTTGGTAGCTATCCTTTGATATAAATGCAAGTGACTCACCACCAACATGTGAAATTTGATATATAGAATCTTTAGTAACCTTCTCTAAATCATAGCATGAGGTCAATTTCATTTTCTCTTTGAAGAATTTAAAAACTGATCTTATGTAGACATCCCTTGCATCTTCCTCAATGGGAGCATAAGACCATAATGTTGGCTGGCCATCCTTAGTTATATAGTCTTATTCATCCTCTTTGTCATAACAGTTCTCAACCACCTTCTCAAATGCTTGGACAAATTTAAACAAGGGAAAATGATTGTTTACATGATCTTTGAATATTGCATTCATGCTCTGTAATGTCCCAGGATTTGAGGCCTCAGATATAATGTTCTTAAAAGGAATGATTGGACTACCCATATCACCAAGGTGCACCTCCTTTTTCGGGATCCTATCACTAAAGAACTCCATAGTTAAGCGTGCTTGGCTTGGAGGAGTAGTAGGATGGGTGACCAGTCAGGAAGTTTATCATGGCTTGCGCGTGAGTGTGGATAAAGCATGCAGTTAAGGCTAGTGGTGGTCTGTGGGGCCAATCGTCATTTTTGAAACTCTACTAGACCCTAGGGCAGTGGGCCCGAACATTATAAATGGTATCAGAGCCTAACCCCTCCAGTAGGTGGAGCCCAGATGGGCATGGCATGCTAGTCTTTGAGCCATGCGGTCCAGGCATGTTCGAAAGGGATGTCTATGGTGATGTAGCCACCCTTACACTGGTATTCCGTGATCGGGAGATGGGTGTCCATGGGTCATGTTGGGTCTACACTGAAATGGGGATATGTTATGAGGCCACATAGTTGAGCCTTGACGAGGACGTCAAGAGTATAAGTGGGGGAGATTGTAACGTCTCAGGATTTGAGGCCTCAGATATAATGATCTTAAAAGGAATGAAAGGACTACCCATATCACCAAGGTGCAGCTCCTTTTTCGGGAGCTCATCACTAAAGAACTCCATAGTTAAGCGTGCTTGGCTTGGAGTGGTACTAGGATGGGTGACCAGTCAAGAAGTTTATCCTAGCTTACGTGTGAGTGTGGATAAAGTGCGTAGTTAAGGCTAGTGGTGGTCTGTGGGGCCAGTAGTCATTCCTGAAACTCTACTAGAGCCTAGGGCAGTGGGCCTGAACGTTACATGCTCTCACTCTGTTGTGTTGTAGACATGTTGGCAAAAAATATGTCTCTAAAGTATACATGTATCCATTGCTCTCTCATATTACATAATAAGGTTAGATGTGAGTTGTCACCCAAATTGTATGATGTTATCATCTTCTTCCATCTCTCTTCAAACTCATGAATGGTGATGGGGTGATTGATGCAAGATTGGAACTCTTAACAGAACCCGACAACAATACCATAAATCACACCCAAATGTTCATGTGCTTTTCTCATTATGTGCCATTGACAACAATGGTGTACTACATTAGGAAATACAATACTAATTGCCTTCTTCATTGCAGGATGTTGATCAGTTAATATTGCCTTCGGGTGCTTTTCATACATAGCTTCTAGAAATGTCTGAAAAACCCAAACAAAGGAGTCAGTGGTCTCATCTCATAATAAGTCACAACCAAACAAAGTAGATTGCTTGTGATGATTCACCCCAATAAAAGGTGCAAAAGGCATATTGTATCTATTAGTCATGTTAGTTGTGTCAAATGTAATCACATCTCTAAATGTTTAATATGCCATTCTTGATCTCGCATCTACCCAAAAGATATTGCGTGCACAACCCTCATCATCAAATAGTACAGAGTAGACGAATGCAGGGTTTGTTGCTTGTTGCTTTCTAAAATGCTCTAATGTGGAGGCTACATCAACACATATGTATCTCCTCCTCAAAGAAACAAGTTTGTTGCTTAGATCTTTTCTTGTAAATGTGACATTATGAATTCCACCTTGTTGGCTAGAAATAAGTGACATTATTTGTGCACTAGAAATATTTTGATCATGCATTTCCTGAATCAAATCATGAATCTCAGAAGACATACAACGATGTGACCGGTGAAATATCTTTTTAGATGGACAATTGGTGAGATAATGGTTGTTCTCTTTGTCAAAGCTCGTAACAACCAACTTTGTATTTTCTTCTAGCTTGAATCGCATTTGAGCCTTACATCCTGTTCGATTAGAAATGATATGTTTTTTTGGGGCGCCCTTATGACCATTGTCTTCCTTCTTTTTTGGTCTATGTAACCCTTCCTTGGAACACATGAATACCCTATTTGTGACTATTTTAGTTTTAGCTGAGACATAGTGATTCCCCTTCCTTATGCTAAACCCCATATGATATTCATATTGATTATAAAACTCCTCCGCCTTATCAAGAGTATCAAATTGCAAACCTATGAAAGGTTCTAGTCCAGATTGTACTTCCACCCTTTCAACATCCACATGGGTCTCATTTTCTTCTCCAAAATTTTCATTTGCATCCACTGCATGGTCATCAGCTAACCAATCTATGCCCTCCATAGAATCAACATCCTGAGAAAAATCCATATCTACACATAAAAGACACAATCACCCCCTTGTTTGCATTTTGAAAAATGAGACCATATTGATAAATTAAAATAAAATCTAACCATGTACAGATTGTTGTTTGGTGCTAGTGCCTTCCATATCCGACCAAACTGGGATGTAACAGTCCATATCTTAAAGAAAAAAAAGAAAATGATTATTATGATAAATGAAATACAATTTTTTTCTCAAGAAATGTTACAACACCAGTTTCTAAGGCCAAAGACACTAAGTGGAGGAGAAAATACTATGCCGAAGGAGGAAAGAAAAACAACATATGAATTGGCTGTTCCAATCTATTAGTAGAGGTGGAAAGAATTTTTTTTTGAAAAAAGCCCCAAAATCCTAGTCATCTGTCGTCGGGAAGACCTCCTGAATAGAGGAGTTTGGATGGCAAGGTCGCTGAATGGAGCTCTATCTTCTTCTCTAGTCACTGGAGTGGTGGGAAATCTCTTCTTTGCAACTCTCTAATTAACCTCATCTGTAGCTTGTTCGTTCCCGCCCTAGACCACAAGGTCTTCTTCACCAGCTCCCAAGCAACCCTGTCTCTGGACGCCGTAGGGAAGGGGTGAGGGAAAGAGATATTACAGTCACCGACTGGAAAGTATTGTTGTTGCCGTCTTTGTTTGTCACCACTGCCCGGAGGTCCTAGTCACGCAACCTCATCTGCTGCTTGTCCGATCCCGCCCTAGATCACAAGGTCTTCTTCACCAGCTCGCAAGTAACTGTGTCTCCAGCCGCCGTAGGGAAGGAGACATTACAGTCACCGGCTGACAAGCATTGTTGTCACCATCCTTGTCTGTCACCACTGCTCGGAGGTCCTCGTCATGCGGAGAGTGCTGGTGGAGGTCCGACCATCCATCATCGATCGATCGATCGAAAGAGAGAGAATGAGGGGAGACTTACGATGAAGAGAGGGAGACAGGGCAAGGAGGGAGAGATGGTGTAGGGAGTGGGGGAGAGAGATCACACGTGGGGAGAGAGAAAGTTTGGTCACAGGAGTTATTAGGTGGACCCAATGTCTGTGTTTGCCCGAGTGGGCAACTTTTCTTCTAGCCGCTGATCAAAACCAGCCAACAATCTAAGGGCAGAAAAGTAGATTGTATTCTAGTCCCAATACACTTAATTATATC